>CAUYUJ010009751.1:0-32435 GCA_963575745.1 Prorocentrum cordatum
GTAGCACTGGGACCTTCGGTGGAGCTCCCCATGGGGCCACGAAACGCTGTACTTGGTGTGCGGGACGCATGCGGACGGTAGCACTGGGACCTTCGGTGGGGCTCCCTATGGGGCCACGAAACGCTGCACTGGGTGTGCGGGACGCATGCGGACGGTGGGGAGGAGGGGGAAATGGAGGAGAAGGAGGAACGCGGGGACCGTCTCTTCAAAACGAGGACCCAACACCACAGGATGGTTGGGAATTTCCTCTAGATTCTTGACGGATTTGGGCGGTTTCGCATTTTCAGTTTCCTGGCGCCCCAAGACGACCCAAGAGGCTCCCAAGATCGTCCCAAGGCGGCCCCCACAGGCCTCCAACAGGGCCCCAAAACGGCCCAAGAGGGCAAGACGGCCCAAGACGCGCCCAAGACGGCCGAAAGACGGCCCGAAGACGGAGGGGGCCCAGATGGGAAATCCGAGCGGATATTTCGGACCATCGCCCCCGAGGGGCCCCAAAGAGGCCCCAGGAAACTCCCAAGAGGCCCCCAAGAGGCCCCCAAGAGGCCCCCAAGAGGCCCCCGAGAGACCCCAAAACTGCCCTCCAAGAGGCCCCCGACAGCGCCTCGAAAAGACCCCAAGAAACATCCCTGAGATCTCCGACCCGCAACTCAGGCACGGTGGCGGAATGGACCGACGGTCATCAGATACTTCTAGGGCTCAGCCCAAATAAATACAACCCTAGTAGGGCTGCGTCTAGCTCTAATAAGGTCCTGCTTGGGTTCGATCCAGCTCTACTATAATATCATGTTGTTTGAATCCAGCTCTAAAAGAATATCACGATGGATCGATCCAGCTCTACAAGAACCCTATTGAGGTTAGATATAGCTTCAATCGAACTCTTAAGCCGAATCCTGATAGGCCCGGATCCAGTTCGAAAAGGATCGTTTGAAAGCACAAACCAACTTTACCACCATCCTTCCAGGGGTCGATCAAGCTACCTGAAAATCCGACCACGGTTCGACCCAGCTCTGATGGAACCCCATAAGGACTCGGTTCAGCTCTGGAAGTAGTAAGAGAATGTCAGGGCTGGATCCAATTCTGATGGAGTTCCAGCCAATCTCAATTCAGCATTCATGCGGGATCTCTATCAGAGCTGGATCTGGTTCCAATAAAATCCTACTGGGGCTCGAACCATCTATGATTATCCCGGCAATGCAACCTAACAGTGATGTGTATAAGCATATCTGGAAGCATTCCCTTTAAGATTCAGGTGAGAATCCAGTTGTAGAATTCTGCTGTTCTCGCAGTCGCAGTCGCATTCGCAATGACAGTCGCAGTGGCAACGGCCTTAGGATCCAATGGAATCCTAAGGATTCCTAGGGATTCCTAAGGTATCCTTGGGCATCCTTAGGAATACATAGGAATCCTTAGGAAACCTTAGGAAACCTTAGGAATCCTGATTCCTAGGGATTCCGAGGGATTCCTAAGGATTCCTAGGGAAAACTTAAGGATTCCGAAGGATTCCTGAGGATGCTTAACTATGCCTACGGATTCCTAAGGATGCCTACGGATTCCTAAGGATTCCTAGGGATTCCTAAGGATTCCTATGGATTCCTACGGATGCCTCAGCCTGCCTCAGTTTCAGCCTCAGCCTCAGCCTGCCTCGGCCTGCCTCAGCCTCAGCCTCAGCCTGCCTCGGCCTCAGCCTCAGCCTGCCTCAGCCTCAGCCTCAGCCTGCCTCGGCCTCAGCATGCGTCAGCCTCAGCCTCAGCCTGCCTCAGCCTCAGCCTGCCTCAGCCTCAGCCTCAGCCTCAGCCAGCCTCGGCTTGCCTCAGCGTCAGCTTCAGCCTGCCTCGGCCTCAGCCTGCCTCGGCCTCAGCCTGCCTCAGCCTCCCCTCCTCCCCCCCTCCCCCCCCTTCCCCCCCACCATTCAGCCTACCTGTCCTCAGCTTCGGCCTGCCTCCGGCACATCCTTCAGCCTCAGCCTCAGCCTCAGCCTCAGCCTGTCTCGGCCTGAGCCTGCCTCGGCCTCAGCCTAGCTTGCTCGCATGCATCAGCCTAGCCTCAGCCTCAGCCTCAGCCTGCATCGCCAGCCTCGACTCAGCCTCAGCCTGCTCGGCCTCAGCCTCAGCCTCAGATGCCTCAGCCTCATGCTCAGCCTGCTCAGCTCAGCTGCTATCAGCTCAGCTCAGGCCGCCTCAGCGCAGCTTGCCTCAGCCTCAGCCCCAGCCTCAGCCTCAGACCAGCCCCCCCGGCCTGCTCGGCTTCAGCCTCAGCATCAGTCTGCCTTCAGCCTCGGCCTCAGCCTCAGATGCCTCAGCCTCAGCCTGCCTCAGCCTCAGCCTCAGCCTCAGCCTGCCTCAGCCTCAGCCTGCATCAGCCTCAGCCTCAGCCTCAGCCTCAGCCTGCCTCAGCCTCAGCCTCAGCCTGCCTCAGCCTCAGCCTGCCTCAGCCTCAGCCTCAGCCTGCCTCGGCCTCAGCCCGCATCAGCCTCAGCCTCAGCCCCCCTTCCCCCCCCACCCATTCAGCCTCACCTTGTCTCAGCTTCGGCCTGCCTCGGCCTCATCCTCAGCCTCAGCCTCAGTCTCAGCCTCAGCCTGTCTCGGCCTGAGCCTGCCTCGGCCTCAGCCTCAGCCTGCCTCAGCATCAGCCTGCCTCGGCTTGCCTCAGCCTCAGCCTCAGACTGCCTCGGCCTCAGCCTCAGCCTCAGCCTGCCTCAGCCTCAGCCTCAGCCTCAGCCTCTCAGCCTCAGCCTCCCGCCTCAGCCTCAGCCTCCCGCCTCAGCCTCAGCCTCAGCCTGCCTCAGCCTCAGCCTCAGCCTCAGCCTCAGCCTCAGCCTGCCTCGCCTCAGCCTGCCTGCCTCAGCCTCAGCCTCAGCCTGCCTCAGCCTCAGCCTGCCTCGGCCTGAGCCTGCCTCAGCTCGGGCATTCAAAATATTGCACAGGACCTGTGTTCTGGGAACACGAAGAACACGAAGTGGCCTACAGTTGGCTCCGGGCATTCAAAATATAGTACAGGAATGGTGTTCCGGGAACACGAAGAACACGAAGTGGCCTACAGTTGGCTCCTGGCATTCTAAAATGTGGCCTGGGAATGGTGTTCTGGGAATGGATTCCAAAGGATTCCTAAGAATTCCTAAGGATTCCTAAGGATTCCTGGGGCTGCGGGTTTTGTCCGGTTTTGTCCGGATCCCGCCCAAACCCCCCTGGGGCGTCAAGATGTGCTCTCTTTTGACACCACTAGAAACCTATCAGCAAAGGCTGTTAGGTCAAAAGATCCTGCCGGGGCTCGATCCAGCTGCAAGCGCATCCTGCTAGGGCTCGATCATCTTCGTCGTCGAAGGCGTCCTCGATGCTGTCGTCGTCGTCGTCGTCGTCGTCGTCGTCGTCGTCGTCGTCGTCGTCGTCGTCGTCGTCGTCGTCGTCGTCGTCGTCGTCTTGACCGACTTCGTCTCCGTCGTCGTCGTCGTCGGCGAGGTCGGCGTCGTCGTCGTCGGCGTCGTCATCGCTGGCGGCGTAGGCGTCGGCGTCGGCGTCGGCGTCGGCGTCGGCGTCGGCGTCAGCGTCGGCGTCGGCGTCGGCGTCGGCGTCGTCGTCGTCGTCGTCGCGGCAGCGGCGGAGGCAGCGGCGCGGCGGCGTCGTCGTCGTCGTCGTCGTCGTCGTCGTCGTCGTCGTAGTCGTCGTCGTCGTCGTCGTCGTCGTCGTCGTCGTCGTCGTCGTCGTCGTCGTCGTCGTCGTCGTCGTCGTCGACTTCGTCGACGACGTCGTCGTCATCGTCCGTCGTCGTCGTAGTCGACGTCGTCGTCGTCGTTGTCGTCGGCGTCGACGTCATCCTCATCATCGTCGTCATCGTCGTCGTCCGTGTCCGTCGTTGTCGTCGTCGTCGTCGTCCTCATCGTCGTGGTCCTCATCGTCGTCGTCGTCCGCGTCGTTTGCTGGCGGCGGCGACGTCGTCGTCGCTGCTAGGGGGGGAGGGGGGGCCGGACCCCTCCAATCATTTACTGGCCGGGGGGAAGTTTCAGGATCCCCCAAATAATATTCCCCTTGGGCGAAGGAGTTCGGGAACCCCCCCTCCCCCCCTGGTTGTTTCTAGGGGGATGAGTTGAACAGCCCCCCTGCCCGCAGCGGCAGAAAACGCTCCTTCAGATGTCCTAGAGTGACCGGAATAGAGAGGTCCCAAGGGTGTCACAAACGGTTCCAAGAGACCTCCCAGAGGCGGAAATGTAAACCCGAGAAATCCAAAATCGTCAGACCCCGCTGGTTTTTGAAGAATGTCAGCTTCTTCGAGTTTTCGGCTCAACATGACTCGGAGAAGGCTTCAGAGGGTTTCGAGATGGCCCAACAAGACGGCCCCAACAACGGCCCAAATGAGCCCAAAATAGCCCCAAGGGGCCCCCGAGACGGCCCAGGAGGACCGCTGGAGAGGACCCAGACGGCGCATGGAAGCGTTCTGCCGAAGAGTAATGCAAGATAACTCCAAGAAATAATCGCAAAGAACAAAATAAAGCCAAGCAGCAGGGGAACATTTTATGTGATTGAACAAATGTTCCCACCCAATACGCTTCCACGGAGGCCCGTTCCACTGCATGCTTCTACACTGCCCTCATTCTAGCAACTGCCCTTGCAATTCTTTATGGATGGGGGCTGATGGGGATGCGCGAAGCGTCAGCCCAAAATATCCCCAAGAGGCCCACAAGACAGCCCAGGAGAGCCTCTGGAGAGGACCAGCGGCGAGCGAGGGGGGAAAATGAGAAGGAGAAGGCCTTCTGAGAAGTTTTCCGGGTCTTCAGGGAAGGCTTGGAAAATTTCTCAGAAGGCCGGGGGCCTTTCGAGCCCTCTGAGAAGGCCCGCCCCTTCTCACTTCCCCCCCTCGCCAGCCGCGGAACGGGGCCAGGAGGAAGGTGTAGAAGAAGAAACAACTACAACCATAGATATCATCAACTTCCGGAGGTCCGCGAGGATCAACGCAAAACGCCCCGCTCGCCGCGGCGAGGACCCAGGCAGCGTCCTGAGGCGTCCGGCAGTGTCCCGCGCGAAGGCCGTGCTTGACCGGGGGGCAGAATGGCGGGCCGCGGACGCCCAGACCGCAGCCAGGGCCCCCTCGGGCCAGCGGAAGGAGCGGGCTGCGGGGAGGACCCCATGAGGGGCGTCTAGCAAACAAGCGCGCTCCACGACTCGCAGAGTAACTACTCGCACATGGCCTGGATCCGCCGCGGGAGACTTACGATCCATTACGACGAGACGAACATGTGCTTCCGGACGTTTGCGAGTAGGCAGTTCGCGAGTAGTGGAACGCGCTCGGTGATCTAGGGCTCTGAGGAAGGAGGCGGATAAAGCAGATTGGGTTGAGGCCCTCCCAGGGAATCCGCCGGCCCCCTTGTGGGGCCACCAGGCTGTAGGCGCGTGATTCGCAGTTTCCTGTACCAGTCGTAGGTTGTAGTTTCCAGTGTTACAGTTCTGCTTCTTGCTGGTTACTGTAACTAGTTGACTTCTTGCTGGTTACCGTAACTAGTTGATTGACCGCGCGAGGGGGAGGCCCAAACAGAATCTTTAGCCTCACCTGGGCGCGTTGTCTGAATTGCTGGGGGGGCTCGAAATCGACACCCCTCACGCAGATCCGCGGGGTCAGGGTCCAAAAACACAGAGATTTGCCACATTCCTGAAAGTCGGTGCCACCCCTCACGCAGATCCGCGGGGTCAGGGTCCAAAAACACAGAGATTTGCCACATTTCTGAAATTCGGTGCCACCCCTCACGCAGATCCGCGGGGTCAGGGTCCAAAAACACAGGGGATTTGCCACATTTCTGAAATTCGGTGCCACCCCTCACGCAGATCCGCGGGGTCGGGGTCCAAAAACACAGGGGATTTGCCACATTTCTGAAATTCGGTGCCACAAGGCCTCATGACTTAGCTCTTCCATGGCCCATTCTCCGAGAGAGGGGGCCGGCGGCAGGGGGCGAAGCCCTTACGGATAAAAGAACACAACAGAAACATACTGGCTCTTGAAGTAGCAAGGCGCTTGAAGTAGATTATGATCTGAGAGTCCCAAAATACCTGCTTCAAGGACTAGCGTGCAAATACGAGACGTGCGTAGGTAGGTAGAGGATTGCCCAAAACTATCCTTACAGACCATCATGCGGGGATCTCACACGCCATACCTGGTTGGGCGGCGGATCGCTTCGCTCACTCCGCCGGCCAACCCATCGTGGCTAGGACGTGGACGCGAGGCCTATGTTCGAAGTTTCGTGGAGTCTGTCGGGAGGCCTCTTGACGGCATTTCGGGAGGCCTCTTGGGGCCTGGAGGGTTTTCAGTGCCGTCTGGGTGCCTCTTGGGGCCATGTGCTCTGGAAGGGGGCTTCTTGTGGGCCTCTTTGTTCAGTTTTTGTGCCACGACGATGGCATGGCACTGGCACGCAACTAGCACAAAGCCCGGGTTGGTCTCTGTGAACTCAGCGTAAACTTTGAGCCCCAGCTGGGCAGCCAGCTAAACTCGCCTGCTGGACAGCTAGAGCCCAGGAACTGGCGGAATATCCTAAATGAATTCTACCAGCCCATATCCGCCGATCCTTAAAATCAGGTCTTCATGGCCCTGATGGCCTGGCAAGACGCCCGACTCAGCGGTGACCCCCGCGCCCGACTCAGCGGTGCGGGGGTCTCCCGCCGCGCCCGTCTCTCGGCATCGTGGAACAGATGCAACTGAGCTGCAACGCCAAAGATGCTTAGCGCCGACATCGCTTCATGCAACGCCAGGCGATAAAATCGCTGTTCCAAAAAAGTGCCTATTCACGATCACCCTGCTCCAGAATCGTATGCCAGCGGCATCCTGGTCAATCATCGTCACCTCATGCACGAGCATCCTGGCTCGGTCCACCCGTAGTTCTGCCCCACCGACGACATGGCATCCCCCACTCCCATGCCGTTGTTGACGAGAGTCTGTACCCTGTCGGCGCACGTCGGGCAATTGCCCGGGCTGTCCCCAGGCCCGCACGCGTCGTTGGTGGCGCACGAGCCCGCGCAGGCGTACGACTTCATGCCACCCACGCATACTTCACCAACCACGCACTGTATGCCCGTATTGCCGCAGTAGCAGCTTTCTGGCGGAGAAGACAGGCATCCGCACCCTGGCTCAGTCCACCCGTAGTTCTGGCCTACCGACGACATGGCATCCCCCACTCCCATGCCGTTCTGGACGAGAGTCTGTACCCTGTCAGCGCACGTTGGACAAGAACCCGGGCTGTCCCCAGGCCCGCAGGCATCATTGACTGCACAAGAGCCCGCGCAGGCGTAGCTCTTCATGCCGCCCACGCACACCTGGCAAGACGCGCATGTCTGCCCCGTGTTGCCGCAGGCCGCACCGCTCTTGTTCTCAGTGATCAAAGCCCGCTTGCGATGGCTGAGGGCCAACAAGCTGTCCTGGTCGCATTGCTCGTCGCCGCGGGCAGAGCCCAGCAACAGCGCCACCACAGCCACAACGCCGGGAATCGCGCGCGCCATTTCCTAATGGGAATCCGTCGCCTTCGGCAACGCAAGATCGAAGCGACAGCGAGTCTAAAAACAATGTGAACCAAAACTCGAGCCTAAATGACTACGGAGGGCCTCTTGTAAGCCTCTTGAGCCCTGCTGGAGGCCTCTTGGGGACCTATTGAGCCTTCTTGGGGAGCCTCCTTTGGCGGAGCGCACAAGGGGGTGGAGGGAGAGGGGGTTCTTAGAAAGTGGTTGCTTCTTGGAAATCGCCAGCCGTACATCTATAGATAAGACCCGCGCCTTCTAAGAAGCAGGGGCGCTTCTAAGAAGCACTCTCCCCTCCTCCCACCCCCCTCTGCGCGTGGAGGACTCCTGGGCCCTGGATTCCTGGGCCGTCTTGGGTCCCTCTTGGGCAGTCTTGGGGCCCTCTTAGGAGCCTCTTGGGCTGTCGTGAGGCGATCTTGGATGCATCTTGGGCCCTCTTGGGCGGTCAGAAGCGCGAAACGACACAAACACTGAAATCCTCCCAAAACAAATAGGAAATCAATAATGTTGGCCTCTTGGGGCCTCATGGGCTCCTCTTAAGGAGTCTGAGGCGCCTCTAGGGCCAGCTGGGGTCCACCTGGGGGCCGTCTCGAGGCCGTCTTGAGCCGTTTTCGAACGCTTTTGGCCCGAGGTCGTGGAGCCTGCCACCCGTGTGGGGCCAGCTTGGAGCGCTTCTGGACGGCGCCCTGGACGAAAACCATCTCTGAACCGAGTGTCGCGAAGTGCTGTTCTTGCAAGACCCCCAGGGGCCGCCCCGCGAGGGCGAACTGAAATTACACAAAGACCCTGAACCTATTACCAGAGATTATAGCACGCCTTTGGCTGAGAGGCAAAGAGAGGCAAAGACAGGGGGGGACTGGCATGGGGGGGAACATCGACCTGGAATCGACGATGCCATGGCCCCCCGATGGCGGATCCGCACCTTGCTGGGCGGATTGAGGCTATCGGGCCCATATCGACGATGAATGGGCGACTGAGGGTCGATGCATCACCGCCTATGCCTATCCCCCCCTATCGTTGCCCCTGATTGGCCCGTTGGACATCTGCGCCCTCCTCGCGGTCACTGCCCCCCGCTGCCGAGCGCCCACATGAAGGAAAAATGTCATCAGGGGCACGGCCCTGCAGGTTTGCACAGTCTTCGGACTCCCAGGGCCCTCCCTGGGCCCTGCGAGCTTCAAAAAGCGAATCAGGATGAGGAGCTGGTCCTAGGAAACTGCTGATGACACCCCCAGATCGAAGACGTCGAGCGACGCCTACCTGGCCACACACGCCTCAAACAAAGAGACGGGTTCTCGACGAGGGGGCCTCTCAAGCCTGGTCGCACATGCCTCAAACAGAGACTGGTTCTTGGCTCTCCAGGAGCCATTCGAAACTGAGCCCTGGGAAAGCAAACCAGAGAGCACGTGTTTCTGAAGGCACAACGCTGCCCATGGAAAGCAAAGTGCGGTTGTGCGTTCTGCGGCCGCAGAACATGCCTCCGACAAGAATACTGCATGCAAGATGTTGCCCACTGGAAAAGTGTTGTTTGTCCTGGTCAACCTGGGACCAAGTCTATCCGCTGGCGATAACGGGAGTGACCGGAGGGGGAACGGGGGGAAAGCCTAGGAACGGCACGAATCGTGACGTGGCAAGGAGGGCTAGGGGGTCGGGGGCGCCCAGGAGGGGAAAGTGAAAATGCTTTTTCGCCGAAATGGGCTGCGGAAGATAAGCAATGAATCAATGCAACACCGCTCTGCTCCTGCTCTGCTGCACCACTACATCTATATACCTACATACCTGTCCACAGCTAGTCCGACGGAGGGGGATTTCTTCACCCCTCCTCACTGCGAGAGAACCCTTTGGATTGGCTAACAGCGCAAGCAGCCGAGAGAGGTCTTTATCTCCAACGACTACCGGTAGCAGAGCCGTGGCGATCCAGCGCGACCACCAATGCGCAGAAAGGAATAGCTAGCGCGGGGCTGCCCGCAGCCAGCTCGCGGGGGTGCGCGGGGCCACCCGCAGCCCCCTCTCAGACTGCTTTCCTGCCGGAGGGGCGCCAGGAGCAGAGCAACCTGCTTCCCGATGGGGGCGGGGCTACCCGCATCCCTGTTGCTTCCCAAGAGAGCGGGGCTATCCGCGCCCCTGCTGCTCCCCGAGAGCGGGGCTACTCGTGTCCCTGCTGCTTCGGCGTCGAGCCGCTCCTCTATTTCAGAAGCAACCCTTTGGCCGCTCTGCCGCTCCTGTACTCTTGGTGGGAACCCTTCATGTGGACGTCGATCGTCTTACGACCTAAAAGATTCGTCAGATGATCGCTCCTGTTATCGGCCGTACCGATCATTCCCAACTCCAGGCGTTGCATGACGATCCTCTCCTGCACCCACAGGTAGCGGGTCTGAACGTGCTTCAGCTCCCCAACGCCTCGGCGCGACGCGAAACAGCGCGTCGCGGAAGAGTCCGACGCCACATTGACTTTCGAGGGGACCTGCCAGTCCCCCAACAAACCTTGGATGCCTAGTCCGGCGCACGCGCCGGCGCTGATCGCGCAGTACTCGTTCTCTCCAGAGGAAAGTCCCATCACCTGCAACAGGTTGCAAGCACGCTTCACCACCTGGCCGCCGACGAAAAAGACCTGCCCGACAGGAGACCGTCGGCTGATCTTGTCGCCGGCGTTGTCGCTGTCCACCATGACCAAGATGGGCAAAGGACTGCCCCCGGCGAGGCGCTGGCCCCTGAGGAGCACCATTACTACCCGAGGCCTTCCTTTCAGGTATCTCGCCAACCTCTTAAGCCGTGCCACGTCGACATGCTTCGGGCCCTGCATGCGGTTAGTAAAAGATTCTTCACTGCATCGCCAATGTCAGCCCGATCTGGCGCCAAGGGCGACGCGCGCATGGTCGCGCTGCGGCACAGGCGGACGTCGTCACCGACGAGCGGGGGCGAGCCTAACCGCTCCTCCGATTTGGCCTCCTCCTTCAATCCAGGAACATCCAGTGTCTTAGCGGGTTCCCGTTCGAGGCCCATGTCGCGAACTATCATCTCTGCGTGCCGTGGATCTGTTTCGACCTCGAAACGCTCCTCTCCAGGGCTTCCTGTGACACGTTGAACCCTGTTCAAGAAAACTACCTCCTGCTCCTCCCCAGGACCGACTTTTGAAACGACGCGTGACCTTCAAGTCGCATTTCTTCCGCAGGGCGCGCTCGTTCTGGCCCCGGGCGCCGTCGCCGCCCATGGCGCAGAAGTCATCACCGCGCACTAAAATCCGACAATCGTCGACCTTCTTGTAGAACAGGGCCGGGTTCGCCTTCCCTGACTCGCGCCCGTCCTGCTTGAGCACTGCTGGGTAGACTCGCAGCCAGATGGCAGACGCGTCCTGGGTGCCGTATATGCTCTTCTTCAACAGTGCACAATGAACGCCGTCCTGCTCCTCCTCTGGCAGCTCCACGTACACCGCCCTCTCGGCCTGGCCGTAAAAATGTTGCACGTGATACGTCGAAGAATCTCATCCCTAGAGGCATACCCCGGTCGCTGCTCCTGTTCCGCACCATCAAGCCTCCTAGCATCTTCACTGCCTCCAGAGGCGGCATTGCTGAAAACGGCAACGCTGCAGGCAACTTGAGCCCTTCGTCTCCTTGGCCTCGCTTCTCGCGCACGACGATGCGAGACCGGCAGTTCGGTCGCTCGTCGTCGCCCTTGTTGGCGTCGAGCCACATCAAACGGATAGGCTTCGCACCAGTCACCTCCAGGCACTCCTTAAGAATCCTTCTCTCGCGCACCTCCTGTCGGCAAAGCCATCCTACCTCCTCCTCCGTGGCCTTCCTCACCATGGCTGGGTCCAGCCAACCTCCGTTGACGTCGTCCCAGTACCTCTCGCTGTCCTCCCAAAGCGATCTGCCCTGCTCGTAGGCGTCGGGCTCTGCAGGCACCGGGCTGGCCGTGGCCTCCGCCAGGCCAGAGAGGGACCCACCCTACTTCATGGCCTCCTCTACTGCTCGCAGGACGCACCGCGCCAGCATCGGAGGATGCGCTTGCGCCTTGCGAGCTACACCACCAGCCAGCAACACATTGCGATGCTGCTCTCACCCCAAGTCGCCGGGGCACCACTTCTTGAGCTCCAGCGCAAGCTCGGGCACGTTGGTCATGAATCCGGTTCGCCTCCAGATAAACCCTTGCACGCCAGGAGGGCGCTTACCTTGGCCACCAGGCTTCGCGCCCCACTTGCACATAGCTCCTCTGGCCCTCTCTCCACGGCGCCCTTCTCCAGCAGCTCCAAGATGCCCGGCGCCCCCCAGCTGCTGTCGTCGCGGGGGCGCTGCAAGAAGTGCCGCTCCCGCGCCATCGATGCGCCTCCGGTAGCTCTCACAAGCCACTTCAAGATGACGCTCGGCAAGGTTCTGCTCCTGGAGCGCCTGCCCCGTGCCCCGCTTGGGCCGGGGTGTGCCCCGTGGGTCTGCGAATGCCGTAGAAGGAGGCGAACCAATGAGGATGCGCGGATCCTCGCGCTCAAGCGTGTCGAACCATTCCTTCACGTCGCCCTTTTTTCGTAAAGTCCCAGTGCCCACCGTTCGGTTTCTCGGCCCCCATGTCTGCGCTGACCCCAGGCCTGAGACCCAGACGGCACGCGAGCGCAAAAATCAGCGGATGCGGGCACAACTCGCGAACATCTACGGCCCCCTGCTCCAAGCTCAGATGGGCAATGTCCTCCAGCTCCTCCGCCGAGAGGTCCACCTCGTTCCGGCGACAAGCGAGGACAATGCTCCTACGCTACTCGTTCCTGAATTCCTCCTTCCTCGCCCACGCCACGCTGCTCACTTCCACGTCTCCCCCCGTCGCCGCAGGCGCGGAGCCCCCCGCAGCCGCGGCGCCCGGCACCTCCGCAGACGCAGCACTGGCCCCTGCGGCCGGAGCCGAGCCCCCAGACCCTGACGACGCAGCCGGAGCGGCGCTACCCGCTTCCGGCACACCTGGCGGCAACGACACGTCCATGTCGTCGTCTGCCGCCCCCTGGCCTGCTCGTTCAGCCGACCTGCTCCTCGACCTCTCGTCGAGCCCCTGGCCCGACGGCAGCCGGCCTTCCGCGAGGCCGCTCCTCGCCGGGCGGCGGCGGCGCCCGCGCTGCCGCCGACGGCGCGGCTGGCGCGCCTGCCGCTGAAGCCGCGGAGCCTCCGGCAGGCCCCTGTTCCTCTACTCGGGCTCGTTTCGCCCGGCGCGCTCCCAGCCTAATCGCGCCGGCCCACGTCGCCCTCCTCCATCGCGCCTGCCATCCGCTGCGAGCACTCTGCTGCGTGCGCGCGCCCTGCCGGTAGGCCACACATGACGTGAAGACACGCTGGACACAACGGTGTCCCTCCGAATCGCCCCGCGTCCGCCTTCAATGTGTAGACCTTCCTGGGTCCTGGCACTCCTCCTCCGCCCCCCCCCACTCCCCCCCCTCGCCCTTCTGCTACAGGTTGAGGGGTTAATGGCGGGCTTGCCGACCCGGCAGCCCCCCGGCCTGCCCGCAAGGGCCTCCATGGAGCGAGGCCAACCGCATCCGGGGGGGCCATTTCCCAAGGCGCCCCACGCACCTGGTCTAGCCCAGCGGGCTTCCAGTGCTCCTCCGCTCCGAGACCTCCTGCGGCAATGATTTGTTCATTACGCGGGCCCCCGCATGAAAAAAACAAAAAAAACATTACATACCCAAAAAAACATTACATACCGAAAAACCATTACATGACACATGTATCAAAAAAATCATTACATTATATGTTACATATATATATGGAAGCAGAACGGGTGCCAGGTCGTCCTGCCCTGCATGCGCCTCCGACCTTCTCCGCCTCGCGAGCATGCAAGCGCATGTTATTTCCGCATAAATACGCGGCACGATCATGCGCCCACGTGTCGACCGCCAGGGACGGCACGTTTTCACACCGATATAGATGCCTCGATATCCCAGTGTAGCCACACGCAACGCGCGGCGCTGCCGCGCGCTCCAGAGCTAGGACCTGGAACGGCAAAAAGGAAGGGATTGGCGATGGATATCTCCGCTCTCGCGCCTGCGCCCCCACCGCGCACGCGGGATCTCGCGAGGGGGCGGAAGGATGGGAATCGGGGGGGGGTCGCTATTTCCTCAAATCAGCTGCGACATCGCATGTCTGCGCGGAGGCGCGCCACCCCAACTCAGCCCCTAATTCTGCCTCGCGGGCACTGAGCAGCCGGAAGGGGGAGGGAAGCGAGAAGAAATTCAACGGTGAGAGGTAGAGATCCCGAGTGAGGAGGAGGTGGAGGGGAATGGGCCTCATTTTCAATCGCTCATGAATGGTCGCAATCGGTGGCGTCGATCTCGCGCGCATCTGCGCCATCACAGCGGCGCCGAGGCGGGAGGATGGAATAGGAGGGTGGATCGTCGGAGGAGGCGGTGGTGGAGGATGCAGGGAGGGTTATTTCCAAAGCGTATGGTCGCAAGGATATCCTTGGTCTGATCTCGCACTGCGCCCCGCGGCACGCGCGGCTGCATCGGGAAAGCGATGCGGGGGGCGAGGAAGGAGGATGGAATACAGGCGGGCGGGTCGTTTCCTCGAAGATTGCAATGCGCATGCGCATGCGATAGCCACGCGTCGGCGCACGCCCCCGCGCCAAGCCCTCGCTGCACGCGACGTGCCGATCGAGGGGGGGGGGGGGGGGGGGGGGCGAGACAACTGATCGCCAGGAGCGTGGGCGGCCCTTCTGCAACAATGCAGCGGCCAGCTTCGCGCGCCAATTGTCCGAGAGGGGAAAAGAGAGGATAGCATATAATATGAACAATCAGGGGTGAAGGCGCGGATGTGGAGACTGGCGGGGAGGAGGCGGTGAATCCAATCGAAGCGCGTTGGGCAAGGGGGGAGAGGGGCGGCCTGCGGGCCTGCAGCTCGCTCGAGCAGCGCCAGCCAGCAGTGCAGAATACTTATTCTGCAGCCAGCGATCGAATTCGGAGTGGGATAAAGATCCGCGCGCGCGCGCGTGCGCGCGCGCGCGTGCGCGCGCGCATGAGGGAGGGAGGGGGCGATGCAAAGCGAGGGAAGCGGCGCCGCTCTCATCAGAGCGGCAGCTGGCTTCGCAAAGTATGCAAGGGCGTAAAGGCCGAGAAGCGGCGCCGCGCTCCGATCGGGGGCGGCAGCAGGCCTCTCGCACGCCAGCGACAGAATAAAAATTACGGGCTGGCCCAAGGCGAGAAGCGGCGCCGCGCTCCGATCGGAGGCGGCAGCAGGCCTCTCGCAAGCCAGCGTCGAGAGTCACAGGATCGAGAGTGTGCGCGCGTGGCCACGTGCGTGAGAGATCGAGAGAAGAAGAGCGCAAAGATGCGCGTCGTGCGCGCCGGAGGGAGGGGGGGGAACGGAGGGGGAAAGGGGCCCCGAGGGGGGGAGGGGCGACGAAGGGGGGATAGGGCTGTATAGGAGCTCGCATCTTAAACATCGACTCGGTCCTCTCCGAGGTCGGCTGATCAATAGTTGAGCGCGCGTGCACGCGCGCGCGTGTGCGTGCACTGCGCGCGCGAAAGTGGGGAATCAGCGCCGCCGCCCTCAAGCGACGCTCGCGGCCGCCGACGCCTCGACCTGAAGAGAATTGGAGAGTGGAGGGTGGATTGGGGAGGGCGGCGGGGGATTGAGACGGATTGGAAGGTGGAGGGTCCACGTGGAGGGACGCCCGGGGCACTATCTGGACACCATCATGAGGATGTTCACCTGCATGTGGAACTTGAATTCCAGGATGATGTGGAAACCGAGGGTCCACGAACACAAGCATGGCCCCGCACGAGGGGAGTCAAAAAAAAAAAAAAAAAAAAAAAAAAAAAAAAAAAAAAAAAAAAAAAAAAAAAAAAAAAAAAAAAAAAAAAAAAAAAAAAAAAAAAAAAAAAAAACGCTCGAGCCATGCGAGCGGCCAATCGCTCCAGGGAGCGAGGTCAATGCGATTGAGCGGGGCGGGAAGGGAAAGGCACTGAGAGGGGATCGAGGGGCGAGGGGAGGGGAAGGGAGAGAGCAGGAGATAGAGGGGAGGAGAAGAGGATGGGAGGGAGAGGGGATGATTGCGGACTGGCACTCCTCCTCCGATCCCATATATACACGCACACGCGAACGCGCGCACACACGCACACACACACACACACACACACACACACACGACCACGCATGCACACGCCACGCAATCATAACCCCCCCCTGCTCCATCCGCCTCCGAGAAGGGAAGGGGGGGAGGGGGCAATCAAACATCGCCCGTGGTTCTGGGTCACAAGCCCTCGAGAACTATACAATCGAACTGCACCGCCACTTCTCGAAACCACGCGCTGCCAGACACCTCAGGGATCCACTCCGAGAGGCGGGCCCATGTCGGCCCTATTGATGCTATCATTCGTTCGTTTGGTCTGAGGGGGGCTGAAAGACCTTTTCCTTCGAAGGCCGAGGAAGACAGTCAGTACTCGAGCACGCAGAAAAAGGGGAACCCTCACTCCCTGGCCCCCTTCCCGTCTTTCATCCACCCTTCTTTCTGGCATTCTTTTACGTCCACCATTGCTTGCGCCTGGATAGCCCCGACGAGAACGAAAACCGACCGATGGGCACCGTGACCAAACCACTCCCTTTAGACAGCGGCACGCCCGCGCAGGCCCCTCAAAAAGCGACCCCCCAGAAATCGAGATGTCTAGGGGATGACCTTTTCGAGAAACCTGACGTAGAACGTACTGCCGCCATGGAGCGACTTGGCCACAGTGCCCATGAGCCGATTCTCATTCTCGTCTGGGTACGTCCAGCACGCCGCTGGGTTCCCCTTTTCAGCGCACTGCTCAGCTAAATATCAGCACATGTGACACTTCGGGGCCGGGTGCCCTTTATACGAAGACCATGCACGCAAAAATGGCGTCATGTGTGTCTTTGGCGAGGTCTGATGGTGCTGACGGTTCCTCCTCATCATCCTTCTCCTCTTCCTCCGTTTCATCCTCCTCCTCTTCTTCCCTCCTCGAGCTCATCCTCTTCCCCCTCTTGCCTCATCGAGTTCCTCCTCCTCCTCCGCTTCCCTCCTCTTCACCTTCACTGGCATGCGGCGGCCTGCCTTACCCGACGGGGGGCCCGCCGTTCCTCCCACCGCGGCGCGGGGGTTGCTCGGGCCCCCACGCGAGGATAGCGGTTGGGCCGCCGAACCTTGTGAAAGGGAGCGGGAGAGCTTAGCATCAGACCTCGCCCCTAGAAATCTGACACCTGCAAGGGCGTCATTCGACGATGACCTCCACGGCTGTTACCAGGAGCGCCGCCCGAGGCCCCAGGAACGCAAAGCTTTCCTGGCAAAGCTGTGGTAAAAGTGGAACGAGATGCCGCGTTTCTGCTGCCTTCGCCTTGAGGCGAGGGTATTTGACAGACTTGCCTGCGGGCTGAAACATTTCGCATGACAGTCTGCCGATCCTGGACGATCGGTGCCCGAAAGCGATGTAATAGGCTTTGACTCTCCTACGCAGGTGCCACAAATTATCTGTACTGCGCCCCGCCTTCGTGCGTTTCGAAGATCGGGCAAAAATTGCGCGAGCAAAGTTCCCAAAACACCCTGCCCACGACAAGCTGCGTCACACCTAGATCGAGAATGCGCATTGCATCAAGGTGCACGGTTTCGATGCCGACGCCACCGATGGCGAACAGGTTGCATAGATGGTCTAGACCATTGTGGTTCAAGGCGTAAACAATAAAATGTCGATGCCAGTTTCTGGCACGTCCAGGTTACTTAGTTTGTGAATGTCCGTGACATGCTGGTTCACAACAACGCGCCACCGGCGTGTAAACGCAAACTCTGGCATAGCTTTAAACGTGGCGAGCCCACTAAACTCATCATCGAGCCGCAGCCCTTTCTCGGGGCATTTCAAGGCTGCGCGGGACGGCACATGTACAGTCTTCAAAGAGGCTGCCAACATGGCGCCATAAACAACGCTATCTGTTGTTGGCCCAGCGGCAATCCTGCACTGTAGCAGGGAAATCGTACAATGTCCCAACGTTTTACGCCGAGCGTGCAAACGAGCTCCAATAAATCGAAACGAAGTTCCGTCAACGCAGCAATCCACCCTTCAGCAAGGTCAAAGCCGCGTTTCATGAGGCGCTCATGGTCTAAGGGGGACCCATCACATGAAGCGGACGGCCAGACACCCCGCGCCATAATATTAGAGGACCAAGCCAAGCCTTGACTGAGAAGCCCAAGTGAGCATTCGCCTTTGCAGCCGCAACGGCACAAATCAGATGTTCTGATGGTCGGGCGGCTGTTCATGGGGTGCGACCCTGATGCGGGGTGAGGGCGAGCACCCAAAAGGGTTCTTAACACCACCCCCCATGAAAGTCACACACCATGAACGGCCCCCAAAATAGTATAAAGCAAATACCGTTTGCGAGTCAATGAGTTGCTGAGGAACGCAACAACAAACGAATCCTTCTTCGTATGAGGAACCCCATCCATGTAAAACCCGACAGGGGCAGTGCGCCCAGGGCGCAATTTTGTGACCATGTGGTCTCCAAAACGTGGCGGCAAATCCTCAGGATCGAAATTGACAGGGTCCCAAGCAGCTGGACTTAAAGCCCACTCGTCAGCGAAAACCTCATGTGGCAATCGCACTGGGAAGCACATGTGATGACGTCGCTCGGCGGCGGCGCCCCAGACTGGCAGCTGGATCGTAAAAAAACGGCCTGCGACATCCTCACTTTGAACAGCACGGCGCACGTGCTCTGCAGCATGCGCCTTGCACTCTGGGTCAAGGGCCAAATCAGCTACCCCAGTTCCTCCAGACCTCACGATGCGATAACAAAGGCCGGTTAGTTCCGAGGCGGCCATGGCGCCCGATCTGTACTTATCCAACAGGTACGTTCGGAGGCCTTGCCCATGATCGCCGACGCCAGCAGCAGAGGCCACGAGCGCCGCAGGTCTTACACGTTGCCCGCGGTCGGTGGCAGGTGCAGGTGGCGCTGCAGGCGCAAGTTGCGCGGCAGCCGCTCTCCCTGCCATGGGAGGAACCTCACTGGATAGAAATGCCGAACCACTCGATCGAGAGGAAGGCTACGGACGATCGACCAAGCAAAGCAATTGTAAGCGCACTGATGATGTTAACCACTGGCCATCGTTTGGACGTCCATTCCTTGCCCCTCCTCCCTTCGGTCCCTCGAGAAAGGAGGAATGACGCCTGAGAAGCGGTGTCGCATGCTGGAACTTGCCCGCTCCGTCCAAGCTCCATGCTCTGAAACTTTGCCGGCCGAGTCGCTCGCGCGCACGGGTCCTCTCCAAGTGCGCGCGCAGTCCAACGGCGACCGCCCGCGCGAGGAGGGGGCAAGGGAAACCAATACCGCTCCACTCCTCAAATTTATACTCCTCTTGTGCCTCTTGTGTTTCCTCTCCCCTCCTCCCGATCGGCATCTCATAATTTCCCCCCCCCGCCCCTCACAGCTTCTATCGTGAACACCGTCCTCTAGCTAGTCCTCCCCCCCGTCAGCCTGTCGGCCCCCTTTCATGGGGAGTGTCTCGGGGACCCCTAGGGATCCACGAGACATCCTTGTTTCACCGAGGGGCCCCGAGCTCGGGGACTCTCGATGAAAAAGATGTCTGATAGCTAGGGTGGAGCGGTCTCAGGCCTGACGCGGGCCCCCGCGTCGGCCGCGGGAAGCCTGGGCTGCCTTGAGGTTCGCCGTCGCCCTCGTCATGGTGCCCATGACAGGCTCGATGTTCGACCACACCCGCTCGGCCTCGACATGGGGCGCTAGCGCATGGGCCATCACCATCATCGCCAATCGCCACCATCACCACCACCACCATCGTCACTAATCGCATCACCACCGCCGTCAGCATCACCGCCATCGTCATCGTGGCCATCATCGTCATCGTCCTCATCATCATCACCATCATCCTCATCACCTCCTTCACCACCACTGACAGCATCATCAGCACCATCATCGGCATCACCATCAGCACCATCAGCATCAGCATCATCACCACCATCGTCCTCATCAGAATCATCATCATTATCACCGTCATCATCATCAGCAGCATCATCGTCATCATCATCATCATCACGACCACCACCACCACCACTATCATAATCACCATCATCATCAACATAACCGCCATCATTACCATCATCGGCATCATCATCAGCATCCCCAACCCCTGCTGCAAGGACGAATCCTGAAGCGCCGCCTTCGCGCCCGCCTCGACATCCGCTGCGTTCAGGTCCGACCTCATAGCACAGTTTTCATCAAGCGAGCCTTCGCCCCTTCCCCCTCGAACTGCCATCCAAGGCAGCTCCTGCGCGTCGGGCCGCCTCGAGCTCGAGCGCCCTTCGTTCCCTTCGCCCTCTTCCTCGCTCCCGCCCTCCTCTGCCTAGTCAGTGCCTACGTCCCTCTCTTCCTCAACCGATTCCTATCTTCGCTTGCTCTCCTGAGCAGCGGACGTCCCCTGGATCAACGAAGTGAGGGAGTCCTTCGTCTCGCGCAGGCTCGAGACCGCGGAGTCAACTTCCGTCTCGAAGGGGCCGAACCACGGGTAGGACTTCGCCTACAGGTCTGATCTTTTTCCTCCACCTCCGATTGTTCATGCTGATCAGCACTGTACCCTAATCCGGCCACCACCTCCTCTTCCTTCCCTTCCCCCCCGCGGATCTGATATGATCCCACTCCAGTCTCCATCATCGATCACATTTCACATCTCACTCGTACGTCCCCTCCTTGTCCCGATCCTGCCCCTCCCCACTTCGATCGCCCGATCTTTGTTTAGATTCGATCCGACCATGCTCACTACATGTGCTATCGCACCCTGCAGAGAAACATGTGAGGCAAAACACGTCGCCTGCAAGCCCTCGAGCGCCGCCAAGTAGGTCGTCGCCTCCCCCAGCTGGCCAGCGACCGCGCCAGACAGCCAGTCGGACCCGCTCGCCTGGCCCTTGGGGTTCTTCTTGATGTTCGACTGCTTGACCTCGCAGCTGCTGCCCTCGCCCTGGGAGCTCGGGGCAAGCAAAGGAGGGGGGTGGGCAGGATGCGTGGAAGGCCAGTTCAATGAGATGAGCCTGAGGAGATGGCCAACACGATGAAAGCGAAAATTACCAGGGCGAAGCGGGGCTTCGGAGATGTGGTACCCGTGCACTGACTATGAATATAACTCGAATGCGACGCCGATCAGCCATCACATGCCATCTCTATCAGCAATCAAATGCCATCTCGAATCATGCCAAGCGAGTGCGACCTTTGATGATAGCAATCACTCAAATGAACATGATCAGACAGCGTGGCAGCGCAGCAGCAACTGAAGGCAACGCGTGTCCGAGTCGGTGCTCGAGTAGGTGTACGACGATGATGAGACCGCTGCTTTCCCCTTCTTGGCGCGCGTCGACTGGCGCTCCTTCTCGATGGCGTCGACGGCCAACTGGCCCGTGCTGAGGGCCGTCTCGAGCTCGAGCTCGCGAGACTGCGAGCGGTCGTTTCATCTCACCAATCCTTCTTATGCAACAATGCTAGCACCCCAAGCCTCCTCCATCGACCTCCCTCTCATCTCCCCCCTCCTCATTCCAGATCCGCTGCGTCTTCTTCCTCAGACAAATTGTCACGCACTGGCTGCCCTTGGCGACCATACTCGCATCCACCTCTCCGCTGCAGCCACCGCTCAACTCACGATGCATCGTTCCGCCCGTCCACTCACCCGCCCTTCCCAAGCACACACCGCTAAACTGGCGTCCTGGATCCCCACCCCCTACTTCCTGATGCGTTTGTACAGGGCGTCGCCAGACTGCTCGTCCGTGCTCACGTGGCCCTTTCATGGCCCGGCAGCTCTGGATGATGGCGGTCACTTTCATCATGGCCCTGCCGATAGAGAATGCTGAGAGGGCTACGAGGACGATAACAATATGACAAGCACAGCATCGACTCCATCATCACCACCAACATCACAATCTCCCGTTGCACCAGCATCACCATCAACATCACCAACGTCAGCAAGATCATCGGCATGACCGTCCTCTCGCCGTACTCATTGCCACCATCATTAGCAACGCCATCTACTTCAGCAGCAACAGCAGCACCAGCATCATCATCATCATCATCATCAGCAGCAGCAGCATATCCCCTCCCCCATGCGTCCGTCCTCATCGCAATCCTGGCCTGATCCTCCTGATCAACCCCCTCCTCACCAGGATAAGCACTCATGGGGGCCCCCCTCGCCAGACACCAAAGTAGGCTCCTCTGGCCGAATGGCGTGTTCTGGTCATCCTCGGCCCAGCCCGCCTGCATGAGCAACTCGTCGCGGCTCATCCAGCAGCTCTTCCTCTTCTTGGCCTCGATCTGCCTCTCCTTCTCCCTCTTGAAGGACTCGCAGAACTCGAAATTGCCTCTGCGAGTAGGCGGGCGCGCGCATCACGCCATCACCACTGCCCGCGTGCTCTTCCCTGACATGCGCCTCGGGCAGGCCCCCCCCCGCGCCCATCTCCCATATTCGTTTCCTCAGCACCTCCTTCCATCGCTCTCCCTCTAACCCCCCCCCCCCCTCTCCAGGAGCAGCGCCTGGCCTGTGGTCAGCCACATGGCCAGCCATTTCTTCTTCCCCTTCTGGCTGGCGATGTCGAATTCCTGCTTGACGCGCCCGGGCCCCCTCCGCAGCGCCGCCCTCCCAGGGGCGAAGAGGATCGGCACGAGAGGTTGTTTATCCCGAAACCAATTTACCTTTCTCGGAGATCTGTCGGCGCGAGTTTCTAGTCTCACTTTTCCTTCCCATCCCCATGTTGGTGGTTCCCTTATATATACATATATAGATACCTCTATCTATATACGTGTGTGTGTATATATATGTGGGGCCCACTACTGTCCTCAGCCTTTCTATTCCCCCCTCCAATCCTTGCCCCCCTGGTTTCATAACCCCCCCTCTTGTGCCCCTCGTATCATCCCCTTTCCCTTTGCCTCCTTCGGGCCCCCTCCTATCCTCAGGCCCTTGAGCCCACTGGCCCCATCGGCCCTGTCCTCATGCGCTGCATGGCGTTCTCGTGCCCCTGGTTGGCAAGGCGCCGGACGCGAGCTGCCTCCTTCTTCTCCTCCTCGGACATCCTCGGCCCCGCCTTCGGCTCGGCCTTCTTGTCCACGCTGTTCTTGTCGCTCTTCCTCGGCATGGCCTGCCTTGGCCAGCGGGCGAGCTGGCGATCGCACCCCCCCCCCCCCCCCATGCATGGTCGACCTACCTGTGCGGGCCCAATGCAACGAAGGTCGACACCCTGGCCCCTGCGCGCAGGATGCATACGTCGACGTCGTAGAGTCTGGAAGGCCCCCTGACCCCTCGCGCGCGCGCAAGGCGCAACCCTGCGCGCCAGGGCTGTGCCAGGAGCCAGGGAACCTTCCAGATCCTAGGGGCCGACCCTGCGTGCAGCCAGGAAATATACCTCGCAGGAGACTCCTGGCGAACGACACAGGGTTACCCCCTATGCTGACGCGGCGCTGCTGGCAATATCCAAATCGGTCGTCCCGATGGCTCTTCGCATCTAGAGGCGCGCAGGGTCCTCCCCCTAGGGCCCCGGTCCTCTTCGTCAGCCTCCTCCTCCTCCCCGTGCACCCTTTCCCTGCACATTCCCATCCTCGAGTTCTTCGGTCCCCCCCCCCGCGCCTTCCTCGATCTCCCCCCCCCCCTCCATTTTTTCAATGGGGCAATATCCAAATCGCCCCAGCGACGCCCTTTTCGCCAGGTGATCGCGCGCCACGACGCAGCGGGCCTGCTAGCGGGCCCGCGTGACCACGGGCGCCGACGAACGGGCGCTAGCGGGTGTCTGGGACTCCCCCCACGCGCGCGCACGGGGCCCAACGAGGGAGCGAAGCCATCTGCGTCGGCGGGGGGCGGGGGGGGGGGCGGCGGCGCGCCCCCCCCCCCCCCCTGGGTTAGCCCCAGGGGAAGGGCGAGGGGGGGCATCTCGGCGTCAGACCGAACAGGGAAAACGAACATTAAAAATTAAACGAGCATTAAACGAACATTAAACGAACATTAAACGAACATGAAAACATTAAAAACATTGAACGAACACTAAACGAACATTAAACGAACGTCACAAACATTACGAACACTAACAACATTACGAACATGAGCAAAGTTAAAAACATTAAACGAACATTAAACGAACATTAAACGAACATTAAACACGTTACGAGCATTAAAAACGCTTCGCACATGAATAACGTTAAAAACATGTAAAACGTTAAAGGAACATCAAACGAACAGTAAACGAACATTTAAAACGTTACGAACATTAGAAACATTACGAGCATGGAAAACATTAAACGAACATTAAACGAAAATTAGACGAACTTGTAATAATGTTATATATATATGGCGAAAAAAAAAAACAAAAAAAAAAAAAAAAAACAAAAAAAAAAGTTAGAAACATTAAACGAACAGTAAACAAACATTAAACGAACATTAAAAACGTTAGAAACATTAAACGCACATTAAACGAACATTAAACGAACATTAAAACGTACGAACATTAAAAACGTTACGAACATGGAAAACAGTACGAACGTTAAAAACGTTAAAAACATTAGACGAACATTAAACGAACATTAAAAACGGCACGAACATTAAAAACATTACGAACACTAAAAACATTCGAATCATTACACGAACAATAAACGAACATTAAACTGACATTCAAAACATTACGAACATGAAAAACGTTAAAAACAAACATTAAACGAACATTAAACGAACATTTAAAACGTTACGAACATTAAAAACGTTACGAACATGAAAAAAAAAAAAAAAAAAAAAAAAAAAAAAAAAAAAAAAAAAAAAAAAAAAAAAAAAAAAAAAAAAAAAAAAAAAAAAAAAAAAAAAAAAAAAAAAAAAAAAAAAAAAAAAAAAAACGTGAAAGGCGTGAAAAACATTAACGAACATTAAACGAACATTAAACGAACATGAAAAACGTCACGAACATCAAAAACATTACGAACGTCAAAAACATTAAAAACACTAAACGAACATTGAACGAACATTAAACGAACGTCATGAAAAACGTTTTTTCTATATATATATATATATATAAATATATATATATATAAAAATGAACACGGAAAACGTTAAAAACTTTAACAGCATTAAACAACAAACATTAAAACGAACAT
The DNA here is from genome assembly GCA_963575745.1 of Prorocentrum cordatum. NCBI lineage: Eukaryota > Dinophyceae > Prorocentrales > Prorocentraceae > Prorocentrum > Prorocentrum cordatum. The sequence goes on from CAUYUJ010009751.1 coordinate 24,578, forward strand.
TAAACTAACATGCAAAACATTGCGAACATTAAAAGCATTAGAACCGCACGCGGGGCACGTGTTCTTCGTTTCTTTCTCGGGGGGGGGGGGGGGGGGGGGGGGGGGGGGGGGCTGGGGCAGGGGGGGGGGGGCGGCGGGGCGGCGGCCGGCCCTGCGCGCGCCGCCGCCCGCCCCGACCGACGCAGATGGCCTGCCCCTCGCTGGACCACGTGCGCGCGCGTAGAAAGAGCCCGCCTGGTAGACTCCTTGCCTTGTGTGTCCTTGCCGCGCGCCGTCGGCGCTGCCCAGGTCGACCTGGGCCGCGCGCGCGCTCTCTTGCCCCCCCCCCCTGCCCGACCAGGGGGCATCGGCGGGCACGATCGAGGTCACGCCCACCCGCGAGCCCCCGCCGCGAACCTCCAGACACCCGCCCGCGAGCCCCCGATCCCCCCCCCCCCCACCACCACCACCACCACCACCCACCACACCACCACCGCGACTTCCACCCAAACGGTCCTCCTGGTCCGCGAGCCCTTGTCGCGAACCCCCAGATCACACACCCGCGGGCCCTCGATTAACGGGTGGGGTGATCCTCGTCCTCGTCCTCTTGGTCATCCTCCTGGCTCTGCGTCCTCCTGGTCCTCCTCGGCCTCGTCCTCTTGGTCCCCCTGGTCCTCCTGGCCCTCGTCCTCGCCCTCCTGGTCCTCCGTCTCCTCGTCCTCCTGGTCATCCTCTTGGCTCTGCGCCCCCCTGGCCTTCGATCGTCGAACTATCGGTCGATCGAGGGTCATCCTGATCGATCCCCCTGTCCCCCATGCTCATCCAATCGGTCGTCTGGTCTATCATCTGGCCCCTTCCTCCTGGCCCTACGGGCCCCTCAAGGCCTTCCCCCATCGGTCCATGCACACATATATATATATATATACATACATATGTATATATATATATATATATATATATATGTATGAATCGCTCGTTGTTTTCGCGACCCCTTTTTGCCAGGTGTCCAGCGGCGCCCCGCGGGCGAGCGCGGCGCGCAGGGGCAGGGCAGGGGTGCCTGGGCCAAGAACCTGCGAGGTCAATCTCAGTGGCCGTGGCACCGTCCAGATCCTCATCCTCGGCGCCCTCGCCCTATCGATCTCGCCTCGAGTCCGCATCGATCCACCATGGTGCAGAACAGGGCTGCACGGACCAAGAACCTGCGAGGTCGATTCCCGTTACCGTGGCATCGACCAGCCAATATCGATGGCTGGTTCATGCCACGGCAACGGCGGTCGACCTCGCAGGTGACTTGTCGAAGTGCACTTTGTCCAAGTGCCAAACTAATCGATGGAGGATTCGAGATCTGGCACCCTCGATCTTCGGCCTCCTCCGACCGATCCGCTTTCCTCAGCATCCGCCCTGCTCTCCGTGGGGCACGACACGGGCACTTCGACAACACACATGCGAGGTCGACCGTCGCGGCCGCGGCATCGACCAGCCATCTCCTCATCCCCCTCGAGCCTCCGACGATCACCTGCTTTCCCCTTGGGAGCCGACGGTGTCCCGCGCGCATCCCTCGGCCCCCATGGGGGTCGGTCGGCACAGTCGACGGCACCGCGTGCGCAGTCCCAATCGGCTCGACCCTTTAGGAACCGACGGTCGGTCCCGCGCGCGCAGCCCCAGGGAGCCTACGGCACCGCGCCCAGCCCCAGCCGAATCGATCCCAAGGGAGCCGACGCAGTGGCCAGTCCCCTCAGTCAGTCCGACAGCCGCGCGTCAGTCAGTCAGTCAGTCTTCCCCTCATCCCCCCCCCCCTCCTCGATAGATCCGCCTCATGGCGTGGACGGCCAGACACCATGGGGCGCTCTCGATCGAGCAGGCGCGACCCAGGCATGCTGACTCGAAGCGGTGCTACGCCTCGCGCCTCCTCTTCCTCCTCCCTCCGCCCTCTCGTCCTTGATAGCATCGATCCTCCTCGAGATGGCAGGAATCTGACTCGGGCTGCATCGCATCTCATGGCATGCACCTGCATGGCCAACACTTACATGTCATGGTCTGCTTATCTGTACCTGTCTCGCCTAGCCTGTACGCCTGCATGGTCTACCTATCCATTAGTGTACCTCCTAGCCTATATATCCTAGCCTGCCGATTCTGGGCCAGCATTTCAAGTCTCGAAGTATAGAGATGCATGATTGCATTAACGAGTCGACGAGGTACACGCACGTTTGTGCAAGTGGCCGCAGCTTAGTCTACTATATTTATATGTATCCAGCCTTACCGCCTGGCCCGCATCTCCAATACTGCATCTCCTAGCCCGTCGAACCAAGTCTGCATCTTCAAGCCTGCTCATCTGAAGCCTGCACCCCCCCTGCATCTCACCGACTGCCAAGCCAAACTCGGAATCTTGTGTCGGCAGGCGGCGCCGAGCTGAACCCTGGCTGAAGTACCCAGCCGCGCAGCTCGAACGCGGCGCCGCTCACCCGGGCACGGGGGGCGGAGGGGCGAGGAGTTGATCATGAACACCCTGGGCGCACGCTAATGGGGTCGGTGGGCGGGGGGCTCGAGCGGGAGCGCTCAAGGCTGACCCGTTCGGATCAGGGGGGCACTGCTGAGGGGCACGAGCTTGGATCTGCAGTAGCACGGTGGGAAATCGCCTCCCAGGTCCTAGCCCCCGTTCCGACAGAGGGAGGGGGCGGAAGGGGGTGGGGGGAAGGCGCGGTCGAGTGCGCTGCATCGATGGTGTACGAACTCAACCAGGTACATTCGGTGGCCATATCCGATTTGTTTGGGCGAGGGGTCGGGAACTCAAGGGAGATGCAACCAACGCCGACTACTACAAGGATGAAACCGTGTACGACCGGAGAGGGCATGCTATGACCAATGAGGAACCGGGCCCCCTTTATCAGGCATCTCGGCGCCTCTACTGTTCCGTCGCTCGCAGCGGGTGTCGTGGAGCCCATGCCCAGGATGAAGCCACCCCCGATCGAGATAGCCGAAGCACCTGTCCGAGGTGAACCCGCCCCCGAAGATGAGCATTCGCGCATATGGCACCGAGCTCTCCGGGCATTCCTGGGGCCCTCGGGCCCGAAGAAATCGTCCTGGGCCCGAAGGGCGTTCGACGCGGGCCCTTCGAGCAGGCCCATTCGGGGCCCTCCTCCTCCTCCTCCTCCTCCTCCTCCTCCTCCCCCCCCTCCCCATTGAGATCATCATCGATCCTCCTCGTCCTCGAGGCTCGTCTTTCATCCCAACGATCACGGTGACACTGAAGAGAACAGTGGGGGGGGGCACGATAGGGGGGATTACGGAGAGGACAGGAGGAAGGCACATTGAGGATGCGAGTGGGGAGGACCGAGTTGCGATACGAACAAGGGCGGGTGGCTTCCCAGCCAGGGGAGCAGTGGAGGACCGAGAGGCTGGAGCTCAAGGCGGACGCATGCGGAGAAGAGAACGGGTGAGGAAGTACGATCGAGGAGGACATGATAGGGACAAGGATACGTAGGTGGCCCCGTTACCGCAATTCCGTCGCCCGCGCGGGGGCTGAAGATGAAGCCGCCGCCGACGAAGCCGCCGCCGACGATGAAGATGAAGCCGCTCCCGTCAAGGACGAAGCTGCCCCCGTAGATGAAGCCGCCCCCGACGAAGCTGCCCCCGAAGACGAAGCCGCCCCCGATGATGAAGCTGCCCCCGAAAATGAAGCCAACAATAATGCTGTGCATGAGGGGGCCCTGGGGCGGGGCCTGCCAGCTCGAGGTTGAATAACTGGCGATCGCCCTGGCAGGCCCTGGACGGGGGGGCGGCGGGGGGCCTAACCCCCCGCGCCTCGCACAGAGGCGGAAACGCGAATCCCCCATCCCCCCAGGCACCCCCAAATATAGCAGCCAGCCTGAACGGAGGTTGGCCGCGCGCCAAACAGGCTAGCTTGCGGTCAGCCACCCTATTCGAAATTGATGAACAGCGAGCTCCTCGGCCGAGCTAGTGATCTGCCAGGATCTGGTTCCTGATCTGCTTGGCCTGCTCTTTGTCGGTGATCTTCTTGGCCTTCAGCTCGGCCCAAACCATCCGCATGAGCTGCCACGACGCCTCCCTGCCGTCGACGACGCCGAGCGGGCCCATGCACTTCTCCGCCACCCTGTCCGTCAGCATGACAAACTGCTTGAAACCCCCAGGCTCCCAGCTTTTGAAGTCGATGCAGGTGGTATTCTCGCTCTCCCTGCGCCTGAGGTGCAGCCAAATCTCCTGCCCCGACTCGCCGACGTAGGACGTCTTGGTCTCGTCCTGGGCCACCTCTGGCGCCTCGTTGTCCTCGTCTAGAGCTTCCACCTCGGCATCTGCCCCCTCGCCGTCCTCGTCGTCAACCCCTGGATCGTGCTCCTTGGGCGTTTCCTCCTCTGCTTCCTCGGCCTCGTCGTAGTCCTCCTCCTGGTCTACCTCCTCCTCTTTCTCCTCCTCTTCTGCTTATTGTTTTTCTTCCTCTTTGTCGAGGTCGATTCCCGCAGGCCTCTTCATCGTAACTTTCGAGATCGTCTTCTGCACCTTGCCTGAGCCCTTGCCCTTGCCCGAGATCACGGCGCCCTTGCCCTTGCCCGAGATCATCGCGCCCTCGCCCATGCCCGAGACCATCGCGTCCTTGACATTGCCCTTGCCCTTGCCCGCTGCTGCGGAGCCTCCAGTCGACTCGTCCTTGCCCTGGCCCTTGCTCGAGATCGCGCCCTTGACCTCGCCCTTGCCCGCGGCAGAGCCTGTCGACGTCGGATCCTTGCTCTTGTCCATCGCGGCACCTCCAGTCTCGCCCTTGCCCTTGCCCGCTGCGGCGGCCCCAGCCTCGCCCATGCCCTTGCCCTTGTCCGCTGCGGAGCCTCCAGTCTTGCGCTTGCCCTTGCCCTAGCCCGCAGGCGCCGTGTCCTCGGAGCCCTTGCCCTTGCCCTTGCCCTTGCCAGCTGGCACCGCGTCCGTGCCGGAGCCCGCCGCCGCGACCTCGACCTTCGCTCTCTTGGCTTTGGGGGGCGGCGTGGCCGCGGGCCAGGCGGGCAGCGCACCTGAGGAACTGGCGGCCGCAGGTGTCTGCGGGGCAGCAGCATTATTCTTCTTCTTCTTGGAGTTCGCCGCGCTCTTCCCCTTACTGCCCCGCTTCTTATTCTTCTTCTTCTTCTTATTATTATTATTATTTCTCTTGCCCGCCAGACTGCGGTAGAACAGGATTCCGCGTTTGACCCGCATGGACCCCCGAGCTTCTGGCCCCTCATCCTTGACCCCGTCGTGCTCGGGCTGCTGCCCCTCATCCTTGACCTCGCCGTCGTCCGCGGGCTGCTGCTCCTCAGCCTTGACCTCGCCGTCCGCGGGCTGCTGCTCTTCGTCATTGACCTCGCCGCCCGCGGGCTGCTGCTCCTCGTCTTTGACCTCGCCGTCCTCTGCGGGCTGCTGCTTCTCGTCATTGACCTCGCCGCCCTCGAGGGGCTGCTGCTTCTCGTCGTCATTGACCTCGCCGCCCCCGAGGGGCTGCTGCTTCTCGCCATTGGCCTCGCCGTCCTCGATGGGCGTCGGGCACCCCTCGCCGCCCTCCACAGCGCCGCCCTCGATGGGGCTGCTGCCTCTCGTCTTTGACCTCGCCGTCCTCGAGGGGCCGCTGCTCATCGTCCGAGTCGGTCACATACACCAGCATCGCCTACAGGCGATTCGTGCAAAGATGCTGGGCGATGGGGAAGGGCGAGAAGAAGGAACGATGAGAAAAAGGAGAGGAGGCTGGATACAGGAAGACGAGGAGGAGATGAAGGAGGAGAAGTAATGAAGATGAGCGGATGATGATCATGATGCTGCTGCTGATGATGATGATGACGACGCTGATGCTGATGATGATGATGAGGAGGAGGAGACGGACCACGCTGATACTGGGAAGACGAGGCACATGCATAATCAGGATGATACTCGAGGGATGCTGAAGGAAAAGGTTAAGGACGTGGATAAGGAACAGAGGAATAACAGACTGAACAGTGGAGATGTGCAAGGATACGGACGGAAGAGGCTCGAGCCGAGGTGGGCCTGAACTGACGGAGGAGGAGCCCCTCCCCACTCCCACACTCACCACAACCTGAAACCAGAGAGCGCACCCGTCTCCGTGGTTTTCAAGCCCCCCCCCCCCCCCCCCCCGCGGGGAAGGAAGAGGAGAGATGGTGATGGAAGGAATCTGAAACGAGATGAGGAGGAGGAGGAGGAGGAGAAGCAGGACGAGAAGGTAACGTCGCCTTCTGCAAGTGCTCTGACAGCTCTTTCTCGTCGATGTCGCTGTCATCGCCCGACTCGCCGACTGCAATCATGGCCTCGCGCGGGAGCACAAGGGACGAGGCTCCCGTTCGAGCGTATACCCCCATCCGACAACACGAACCTAGCAGTCCCCTCTTTACGGGTATGGGTGTGTGTGTGTGTTGTTTGTTCGTCAGGAGGGGGGGGGGGTCTTGGCGTTGTTGGTGCATCTTGAATTTCTGTACGAGGTCGGACTTCGCGAGCGAGATGGGCTGTACCACGGGTGCTTATCAGAATATGTGAACGGCTTCGGGGGCTCCTGGGAAATGAGCGGGAGAAGGCGGAGGATGAGGCGACGGAGAAGGATGAGCAGGAAAAGGTTGGGCGAGGAGCCCAGCTGGATAGGGGGGAGGATGACGGATTCCAAATCATTATTATTTACATCCCCCCAGCCCCATATGAGTTGTGTCCGCGTGACCTCGCCGCCAGTCTGGGAGTCCGTCTGCATGTAGCGCTTCCAGTGGCTGTGCATCATGCGGATACTCCTGGCCTGCACGAACCTGGGCGCTACTCTCTCGAAAGCGTTCGTTAAGCCCCGAGGGGGCACCCGAGGCCCCCCCCCGATGGGGATTTCGAGGGGCCCTCGAAGGGGCCCTCGAGGGACGGGGGGGGGGGGGCTCGAGGAGGCCGCCAAGACCCGCAAGGGGGGGGGCACAGCGAGCTCCCTGGGGAGGACGATGAGAACGGTTCGTTAACGAGCCGTTCTCCTCGTCCTCTTCATCATCATCACCACCGCCATCACCATCACCACCAGGATACCAATAGCCACCATCACCAACATCATCCCCATCATCAGCATCAGCATCATTAACATCATCGTCATCAGCAGCATCATCGCCACCATCATCATCATCATCATCATCACCAGCATCATCATCACCATCACCATCATCATCATCATAATCATAATCATCATCACTATCATCAGCATCATCATCATTATTATCATCACCAGTAGCATCATCACCATCATGATCAGCACCACCACCATCACCATCACCATCACCAGCACTGCACTGTCAGCATCATCACAGTCGGTCAGTCTCATGAGCAGCACCATCATCCTCATCACCGCCACAAGCATATACGTCAACAGTATCAGCCTCATCATCACCATCAGCATCAGCATCAGCAACATCAGCATCACCATCACCGTCAGCACCATCATCATCGTTAGCATCGTGTTCATCCCCGTGGCTGCCTCACCGCGTCGAGCTTCGCCTGGCTGGCCTTCCTGCCCGTTGCCTTTCGAATCGATTCTATCATGAGCTTCTGGAAGCACAGCCGCCACGCATCCTCGGCGCGGGGGAGGAGGAGGAGGAGGAGGAGGAGGAGGAGGAGGAGGAGGATGAGGAGGTGGAGGAGGAGGAGGAGGAGGAGGAGGAGAATCGAGGAACAGGACGGGGAGGAGTAAGAGGATGAGGAGGGGGATGAGGGGGAGGAGGGGTGCTCCCGTCGGATCCCCGAGGAGCCTCGAGCCTCGTGCATGGGCCCACGGGCCCGTGAGCACGGGGCTCGAGGCGGGATCTAATTTCCGAGTCCCCTGCCTCGATCTTGACACCCTCGAGCCTCAGTTTTCCCCCTCATCCTCCTCCTCGAG
>CAUYUJ010009752.1:0-10000 GCA_963575745.1 Prorocentrum cordatum
CCCTCCACGTGTGCAGCGGCTTTCACATACCGAGCGCCTGGAACGTATAAAAGGGTACGCCCCGAGCGGCGCTCGCATCATGGAGACCTACCGACACGTCGGATGGCGCAAGGATAATACTGTATCCAATTATATTCGCATGTGTACGAGAAGACACGTGTCTACGCGTATACATTTGTAAATTGATGTGCGTATATGTGTATATACATACATGTAGATATGCATATATATATATATAGAAATATATATATATATATATATATATATATAGATGTGCATATACCATATCATATTATATAATACTATACATGTAGGTATCTGTATACGGATGGGCGCATGCGCAGAAAAAGGAGAGAAGGCAAGGGAAGAACGATTGGGAAGCACAGGAGCAGGGCAGCGACGAGGACGAAAAGCGAGGAGGATGAGAAGGAGGGAAGGACGACGACGATGAGGGCAAGAGAAGAAGCAGCGAAGGACAGAAGGGAGAAGCAGGAGGGCGAGGGGAGTACGATAAGAAATCAGCAGCACGCACAGGGGGGGTAGAGCGCGAGGAGGGCCGCATTCCAAGAAGGCTGGGGCGGGGGGTTCTTACACGGAATAGGCCTTTTCAGACGCCCCACCGGCTTCTAACCTTAAGTCGGGCGTGCCCCCCTAAAGGGGGATTTTGGGCGAAATGTTTGTTTTATAATACCCCCAAAACATTACAAAAAAAAATACTAAAAAATCGTCCCCAGACTATTTTTTGACTATGTTTGAAAATTCTCGATGCAGAGGGACACGCCCGACGAAATTCTAACCCAGACGTGCGACGTCCTGATTCTTTCAGGACGGCGTCCCTGGAAGTCCCGACCCTCTCCCTGGGACAAGTTTTTCATCCCGAGTCGTTTTTTTGACGGTCCCCGGGCCCGGCGAGGGCCTCCAGAGGCTGAAAACGGAGAACAACCCTCCGTCCTGAATTTCTGCACGGTGCGATCATATCTGGGAAGAAAAAACGGGCGGAGGCCGGGAAGGACCGGACGGAGGCTGGATGTGTGGACGGGCAAATGCGGCTGGCCGGCAGGAGCGTCCTCGACCGGTGCGGTCTGGCGGGCCGCTCTTCGCGCTTTTCGTCCCGGCGCTCGCCGCGCCAGTCGTCCCTGCGCGGGGGCGCTGGGGGACAGAGGGTGAAGGCTGAGAAAGATATAGCAAAAGACAGAGAGGGAACGAGAGAGGGAGAGAGAGAGAGAGAGAGAGAAAAAAAAAAAAAAAATGACAAGGCCTTTCGGGGCAAGGTGATAAATATCATGATGTACAGAGGAAGAGATGGCGAAGGTGTGAAGTGTCCTGGTAATTTCAAAGGCACAGCCTGCATCCAATAACAGGTCGGGAGTGCAGCACGCAAAGCGTCGAACGCCACCCTCGACTTCAGATCCAAGGGCGGCCTGCACAACAGTGAGACTACTGCAAGCCGCGGCGTGACCGAGAGGGCAATTCCTGAGGATCCGAGGGACAGGCTGGCAATGTAGATTAACCATGTGTTAGCTCGTCCGTACCGCAACGAATTGTGATTGCAAAAAACAAACACCCAAAGACGTCCGCACACAGCGTCGATTGGTAATATTGTCGTTCCCCGCCGGTGCCATCCCCGCTTGGGCCAGTACAAAGTGGCAGCGGAGGGGCCCACTTGGTGTATTGTGTGTGCCTGCCTGCCTTGTCGCCTCCCTCCGGGCACCAGATAGCACGTCTTACTTGCATGTAAAGTCCCACTGTGCCACCTGGCCGGCCGATGAGGGCCACGTCCAGGGGGACCCTTCCTGCCTGTCCAATGCGCCTGGCGAAGGACCCAACCATATGCAGCTTTGAGTACCGCAGGCGTGACTATCATGTGCGATGGGGCTCCCTATGGGGCCACGAGCCTCGTGAGGGGTGCACCGAACTGGCCCGAGGCCGCCATGCGAACTTTCCCACTGGGGCCTTCGGTGGAGCTCCCTATGGGGCCACGATCCTCGTGAGGGGTGCACCGAACTGGCCCGAGGCCGCTATGCAAACTTTCCCACTGGGGCCTTCGGTGGGGCTCCCTATGGGGCCACGAAACGTGTGAGGGTCTGCCGAAATCGGTGCGGTGCGGGGGGGAGGGAGGAGAGGAAGGAGGAGAGGAGACGCGGAGCACTGTCTCGTCAAAATGAGGGCCCAACAGCACAGAATGGTAGGGAAAAAAATGCAGTGTCAATGTATTCCGTTTCAGAATGGGCGGTTTGTCGTCGACCTTGCAAAATACGTGACAAAACTAGAACGTGGCGCACATGCCGCGCGGAAGGCCGAAAGGTCGCTCTCGCCTCGGCGCCGCACTCACTTCGCTAGATAACTCAGTCCCGACCAAAGCGCGGCGCACATTCTTCGCGCGCACCTTCGCCCAACTACGCGCGAGCGGTCGAACAGATCGTTTTCGCCCGAGCGGCGTGCAGATGTCGCGTGAAGCTGGCGCCCCCACGTCGACGCGGAACAAACTATGTCACTCACCACCTTGGGGGGGGGGCCGCGCCTCCTCCTCCTCCTCCTCCTCAGGTCCTCCTCCTCCTCCTCCTCGTCCTCGTCCTCCTCCTCCTCCTCCTCCTCCTCCTCCTGCTCCTGGGCGACGTGTAACCCTCGCCCACGTTCCGTGCGCAATTCGCTCGGAGGTGGCGTGCACGCACGGGCGCGGCGCATCGCTCGTTCGCCAGATCACACGATAACGACAGCGGCACAGGGGCCGCGCGGGCACGGGCGAGATGCTGACATCGCCCAAACGCCGCGCAGTCTGCGAGTGAAAGTGTCAGTGCCGTGGCGGTGCCAGCGCGGCGCATGAAGGGATCCTCGTTTCTTTCATGTTCCTTCCGCTGGCTCTCTCTCTCTCTATTTCTCTCTCTCTCTCTCTCTCGCTCTCTCTCTCTCTCTCCTTAATAAAGAACGAAATTGATGCCACCGGCGGACCCATAAAAGGAAGAACATAAGGTCCGTCCTTCAATGTGGCATCATCAAATTAGATTTTACTGAAAGGGGTGATGCAATGTGAAGGAAAATCAGAAAGAAAAACAAACGTACATCGTACATCCCTTCCTTCATAACTTTCCATACAGTTGGAACATAGGAATACGAAACGTGTAACATCTGAAAACAGAATTCGTGAACGACCTATTTCTAGTTCTCTTCCTTGTGTGTAACCGGGGATAACATGATGGCAACATGTGCCAACACGTGAGGCCTTATGGCACGCCACTATCCCCTGGTAAGCGCTTCAGCGCGAACAAGGAAGTCACATTCCGCTTTCGTTAACGACCATAAGAACCGAGCTTCTTTCAGAAAGGCATGTATGCTCGGGCTCCAATTCTTTTGGTCGTTATGGAAAAGCTCAAGTTCCTTTGCTCGTCTCTTAATTTGGTTCGTGCTGTAGCACATTATTGTGGGCCCATAGAAGGAAAGAGACGACCTGTTAAAGGAAAGTTCTGATCTCTGCTGCCAGGAACTATTCCTTTTCGTAAAGATAGTAAGAATGATCATGTGGTGACGTATAATACAAATATGCAAAAGGGAAGCGCCATCACAATAATGATTGATATTTTCTAGATGTAAGAAGAGCATAAAAGAAAAACAATAATCAATGACAAAAATGTATAACGATCCAACGTAAAGCTTTCATTCGACGGCTAATTTTTCTGGAACAGCCTATGGTTTAGCCGGCAACAGCCTTCGTGGATTAGGCAAAGCATTTTCTTGTCATGAATTGATGCTATCACTTTCTCTTCAAGTACTCTTTTAGTACCGTACATGTATATATGAAAATGTAAATTCACATACGCATTTGGGAATTTACTTTCTTTTCTTTGGATTCAGGAGACGATTGAGAAAAAGGCATTTCCTGATAGTGTGTCTGTTTATTTTTCCCTTTCGAATGAGATTAAAATTGAGAAGCAGAAGTAGGACAATGATGGGAAATGCACTCCTGGCAATCACAGAATAAAAAGAATTCGTGGTCAAGAGAAATAACACAAACAAAATTACATGTTTGAAGAATGCTTCTTCTTTTGACCGTAAGAATTCTTTATTTCATGGCCACGCACATTCCTCACAGCCGGTTGATCCGCTTTTTGAAATGTAAAAGCTGAGCATCCATTTACCGTTCACGAGAACTTCGCCAAATCGTCGAAAGCGGCACCGCGCCGGAGCGCCTTCCGTTTGCGAGGTGGAAGCGCGCCCCAATCCAAACACCACATTGTGCCCCCAATGAATTGCTATGGTGTGGAGGGAGGGAATAGGCGGGGCAATCTGACTCGCTCGGACTGGTCAATATGACTCCTACTCCTCCTATTCCCCCTGCCTTTTTCCGTAGGCTGGGCCGGGCGTTTCACCCAAGACTCTGTTCGCCAACGATGATCCTGAAACTCAAAATCTGCTACATTTCAAAAATGGACCCCGGATGGTTTTCAAAATGTGGTTTTCGCCTCAGCGCCGCGCGTGCTCGTCATAAAAATTTGCACCTGCTTCGACGGTGGGGGCCGGCTCGTTTTCAAAATTTGGTTTTCGCCTCAACGCCGCGCGCATTCCTTTTGAAGATTTGCGACGGCTTCAAGGATGGAGGCCGGCTCATTGTTTAAATATGCTTATCGCATCAACGCCGCGCGCACTCGTCTTAAAAACTTGCAACGGCTTCATGGATGGAGGCCGGCTCCTTTTTCAGAATATGGCTCTCGACTTAGCGCCGCGCACACCCATACGACCCAACCTTCACCATCCGACGTAATAAGCTGTATGCTGCGCACGTCCATCCGACCCACCCGTTACCCTGACATGCAACAAACTGCTCACACACATACGGCCCAACATTCACCATCCGATGTAACCACCTACTATTCGGCACGCGCGCATACGACCCGGCCTTTCGATTGAACAAACTGTTCGGCATAAATCAATATGACCCAACCCCCACCATGCGACGCAACAAAGTTTATTCGGTGTGTGTCCACACGACCCAACTTTTCTCACCCATGTACGCATATTCGGTGCACATGCATCCGCCCCAGCCTTAACAATCCAACGCCGCAATTTCAAGTCGGCGCACACCCATACGACCCAACCCCCGCCATCCCATGCCCAGAATGTGTTCGGGACGCATCTGCTGATATCCAACGTCAACCCACCCCCCGGCCCTGACGAGCCCCTGGGTACGCAGGGCCCCCAAAACATAGGTCGGCTGCAAACACATGTAATTCGATACGTTCCGGACACCCTTCGCTGAATCCGATTTCGGACCCAGGCACTCCCCAGGCTGCTCCGGGCGCTCCCGGACGCTCCAAGACGCTCCCAGTCACTCCCAAATGCTAGAATCCCTCCCCAAGCGATCCCAAGCTCGCCGTCGCCACCAGCAGCAACAACATCCACATCCTCATCTTCATCGTCCTCATCACCGCGGGAAGCCTCAAGGAGCAGATGAAGTCAGATCGCGTCGGCGCGTGGACCACAAACGGTGTTCATAATGGTGCGCTCGCTTTGCTGGTGCCGCAAAACATCGTTGTCCGCAGCCGACGAGCAGATCCGCCACCGTGCCTCTGGGCGCGGAGTGGGCGTGTCCTCGGGGCCTTTGCCTAATCGCTGGGGCCGCAGTCCCCCGTCCTGAAGGGACCTTCAAGGGGCCGGACCCCGAATGCCGCAGCCTCTTGGGGCTTGGTGCATGGTCCCTGGGCTTTGGGAAGGGGTGGCGCGTGATGCTTTTCGGCCCAAGAGGGCCCCGAGACGGGCCAAGAGGGCTCCAAGAGTCACGCGGAGAGACGCGACGGGGTCCAAGAGGCCCCCAAGATCGGCCCAAGACGTCTAAGATGAACGGAAGACGGCCAGAGAGGCCCCCAAGACGTCACAAGAGGCCTCCGAGAGGCCTCCAAAGAGGGCCCCAAGAGGTCGGTCCAAGAGGCCCCAAGATCGCTCCAACACGGCCCAATATGCCCCCAAGAAAGCCCCAAGACGGCCCAAGAGGGCCTCAAGACGGCCCAAGAGGGCCCCAAGAAGGCCCCAAGAGCGGCCCCAAGAGAGGGAGCACGAACTGAAAATCCGAGCCTTCCGCCCCAAGAGGCTCCCAGGAGGCCCCAAGAGGACCCCCAAGAATCCCAAAGAGGCCCCAAAGAGACCCATAGAAGGCCCCAGGAGGCCGCAAAATGGCACCCAAGAGGCCTCCAAACTGCCTCCAAGAGGCCCCCCAGAGGCGTCCCACGAGATCCCAAATAAACATCCAATAGGCTTCATACCCACAGCCCAGACACGGTGGCGGGATGGGCCGGAGGCCATTCGATCCGCCGCCCCCTTTTGATCTATCACAGGGGTGCCTGGCGTGCTAGATCCTAGACGGTTTTGGCTCTTTCAGAAAACTCACTGGGGCTTCGGCCCGCCCCGCCGGCCACCCGAAGAGACCCCCAACTGCACAGGCGAACGCCTTCCAAAGAGGCAGGGGGCGGCGGCGATTCGCCGCAGGCGGCTTCGAGAGAGGGCGGGTCCTCTCCACAAAAGAAGCTCTCGCCCTGGCGCCGTGTATACTCGGCTCCCAAGAACGGTCCCCAGCTGCGCGAGTGGACGGCGTGTCCTCTGCAAGACGGTGGGGGCAGCGGACAGGGAACCTTTAGATGGGACGCACAGAGACATACTAATATTATGTGTCCGTCTTGGAGGCGCGCGTCCGACCCGAACATATAGTATACCCATCTTGTAGTCATCTTTCCTCGAGCGGTGTGGCCAGAAAGCGCCGGCCACGATGCATATACTATAAGATTTCTCGGTGCGCGCGTCCCACCCTGGGGGGGCGACGAACACATAGTATAAGTATGTTGGGGGGACGCCGATTAGATGAGGAACCCAGGGTCTGGAAGCCGGTGGAGCTCCAGCGGTGGCCACGGACATCATCGCCGCCCTCATCGGATGAAGAACCCTCCAGGGTCTGCAGCCCCCTGTGATGGGCTTGTCTTCCACCACCACCACCATAACTTGGAGGGGGGAGGCAGGTGGAGGACGAGGAGGAGGAGGAGGAGGACGAAGTGGAGGAGGAGGAGGAGGAGGTGGATCGGGGGCGCGCGAACATGGATTAGCGATCCATGGAATTGGCGCGAGGTCGCCAAATCCATGCATCGGAAGAGATGCCCTCCGCAAAATGCGGCGGGTGCCGCCTCGCTCGGCGGCGGAAGCCCGCGACTTCCCATGGAGGCGGGGCCCGTCGCTAATCCACGCCCCCTTGATCCACGTTCCCTGAGATCCGACGTAGCGAAAAAATTGCAGCATCGTGAAAATCCGCGCCCAGCGCCCCGGACCCCATCTGTCTGCGTCATTCTTCGAGCCGGATCGATCTGCGAGGGCCCCGGGGCCCGAAAAAGGGCGACAACCCCCAGCTCGAAAAAACTGAGTCGCCAAGATCTCAGGGCTTGCGATCACCTGGATCATCGCCGCCCTGATCTGAGAAAGAATCCCCCAAGGTCCGCATCCCCCTGGGCACGCTCCCTCGCGAGCGCGCCGCCCCCACCGTGGCGGGCTCCCGGGTGCTGGGCGCGGTCTGAGGGTGCTGGCATACTGCCTGCTGTGGTGGCCTGGTTGCTGCCTCTGCGTTGGAAGGGCGGCGGGAGTGAACGAGGCGGCTCGCGGGCGGGGAGGGTGTCTGGACTCCTCCTCCGTCCCCCCCCCTGGGTCTGGACGGGGACCAGACGGAGGTTACCAGCCTCGAACGGATCCCTGTCCTTAAGATTGACACGCCAAAAGGCGATGACAATCTTAGGGATTCGCCCTCAAAAAATCAGGCAATCCCTAAGATTGGCATCGTGACGAGGAGGTGCCCAGCATAGGGATAGGGATATGTTCCAGGCTGGTAAGGAGGGGCTGGAGCGTCCAAGAAAGCCACAGATGGCGTCCTCCCGCCCTCTCGATGTCGACGAGCCCTTGAAGTTTCATGACAGCGCTCCAGGAGAAACCCAAGAGGCCAGTGTTCGGCCTCCGAGAGTGGGGGGCCAAGTATCGGGAGCGGCCCAGAGGGGGGTGTCCAAGAGGGGGGGTGCAAATCATGACCGGCGGCATGCGCGCGGCCCAGCGGGGGGGCCAGGGACGTAATGAAATAAGAAGAGGCGCCATGAAATCTGGGGAAATATCATGGCCCCCGCCATGATAATCCACCGCCCCCTAGTCATCACCCCCCTCTTCTCCGCCCCCAAAAGTAGGGACCCCCGCCCACTTGAGCCATGGGGCCCAAGACCGCCCCTAGATCGCCCCACGACGCCGCCAACGAACTTCCAGAGGGCCCCATGACTCCCCAAACGAGCCCGCAGCGGGCCTCTCAAGAGGGCCCCAACAGGGCCCCGGGGCCCCCCAAATGGACCCCCAGAGGGCCCAAAGAAGGCTTCAAAAACACTCGAAGAAGCTCCCACAACAAAAGACCCGCAAAGGCCTCATCAGCAGCAGCATCAGCATCATCATCAGCATCATCAGCAGCATCATCATCATCATCGTGATCATCATCATCATCATCATCATCATCATCATCATCATCATCATCATCATCATCATCAGCAGCAGCATCGTCATCATCATCGTCATCATCATCAACAGCATCCACATCAGCATCATCATTATCATCATCATCATCATCATCATCATCATCATCATCATCACCATCATCATCACCACCACCACCACCTTCATCATCATCATCACCACCACCACCACCATCATCATCATATTCACCAGCAGCATCATCATCATCAGCACCAGCATCAGCATCAGCATCATCATCAGCAGCATCCTCATCATCATCAGCACCATCATCAACATCATCATCATCATCATCATCATCATCATCAGCAGAAGCATCAGCATCATAATCATCATCAGCAGCAGCATCATCATCAGCATCAACAACATCATCAGGCATTATACATCATACATCATACATCATCATCACCATCACCATCACCACCACCACCACCATCACCATCAAAATCATTATCATCATCAGCAGCAGCATCAGCATCATCATCAGCATCATCAGCAGCATCATCATCATCGTGATCATCATCATCATCATCATCATCATCATCATCATCATCAGTATCAGCATCAGCATCGTCATCATCATCGTCATCATCATCAACAGCATCCACATCAGCATCATCATTATCATCATCAGCAGCATCATTCTCTGCATCAGCATCATCGTCATTATCGTCATCATCATCATCATCATCATAATCAGCATCATCACCACCATCGTCATCATCATCGTCATAATCATCATCAGCAGCATCATCATCATAGTCATGGTCATCGTCATTGGCATCGGCGTCCCCATCCTCATCCACTTCATCATGATCATGAGCATGATCATCATCATCATCATCATCATCATCATCATCATCATCATCATAATCATCATGATCATCATCGTCAACAGCATCATCATCCAGCCATCATGATGATCATCATTCATCATCATTATCATCATCATCATCATGATAATCATCATGATCATCATCATCAGCAGCATAATCAGCATCATCAGCAGCAGCACCATCATCCTCCGTGGCATCGTCAGCATCCGCCACAATCATTATCAGCATCAGCATCAGCATCATAATCGTCATCATCATCATCAACATCATCATCACCATCATTGTCATCGTCATCGGAAACGACGTCCTCCTCCTCCTCCTCCAACTCATCATGATCATGATCATCATCATGATCTTGATCATCATCAGCGTCATCATCATGATCATCATCATCATCATCATCAACATCATCATCACCATCATCATCATCTTCTGGGCGGCTCCACCCTGCTTATCTCTAATGAGTAAACCACAACGGCGTGCGCGGCGCTCCTACGGGGCGCCTGTCAACTCATCGAAGATGATAAAACAGGAATAAGCGACTACACCTCCTTCGTCAAGAGTTCCCTGGGGATCGCTGCTGGGTGAGCCTGTGGGGATATGAGAAGCGTCAACAATTGCAGGCCGTCAATATGAAT
>CAUYUJ010009752.1:15000-20000 GCA_963575745.1 Prorocentrum cordatum
CTGCGATCACTATCAAATGGTTTTGACGGGGACGGCGGGGGTGGTGGCGCGCGGCCTGCTGTGCGCAGGCCCACCAGATGAAATGATGGGCATTGGTTTTCGACAAGGATGGCGGGGGCCGACCTGTTTCCCGACGTTTGCTGTCACGTGCGCAGGCGCACCTGACGCTCTCTGCACGTGCCCCGAACGTGGCGCACCTGGCGCGGCTAGAGTGGTCGGCACACCTCGCGCACTCGGAGCATGTGGCGCATCTGGCGCGCCAGGCGTGCCTGGCATGCTCGGGCCCTAGGGGTGCCTGGCGCGCGTGGCGCCCCTGGCACGCGTGACGCACCTCGCCCAAGCATCGCGCACCTGGGGTCGGCTTTGGTTCCCAGTAGCCGTCCATCCAAAGACGACCGCTGAACACACTCAGGCTCGGGTGATACTTCTGCGTTGGGAGGGCGGGTGGGAGTGAGCTAGACGGCTTGCGGGCGGGTGGGTAGCTTGATCACTGCTCCCTATGAAAAAAACACCCCTGCCCCTGGCGACTGGGGCTTCCACCGCGAAAAGCCTTTGGAACGCAGTGCTGAGCGGAGCCGTTACAGATCCACCTCCAGCACCAATCTCTAGTGCTGTTGCGGAAGACCCCTGACTGGCTTCAATTTAGCCTGACGATATCATGGTCAAACGGTTTTGTCGTTAGTCCCGCGTGGAGAATATCATCGGGCACGGTGCGCGGATCTGCAAGCTGTGAGTTCAAACCACCCTCTACCGTGTCAAGTCGAAACTCAAGCACATACATCACATACAGCATCACTGGGGGCGTAATCCTTCATACCAAGCGCAGAACGAATTTTCATAAGTTCACAAACCCTACACTGACAGCTTGAGCTAATTGATCGACCCAAGAGCCCGGAACAGAATTCAGAAATGTGAGGCATGGCGACATCTCCAAAACACCTGGCTCGGCGACGGACAATTGCAATGCTGAATGTATCGATCGTGATGTACCGTGTCAGGGATTGTGCTGTGCTGTGCCGTGCTGAATTGAGATGTGCCATGCCACGATTGTGCTCGATAGCGTTGCGGATCGAGTCGCTCTTAGCATCCGAATCCTAGCCGAACAGATCTGCATCGTAAGCTCGAGCTGCCTGAACGCACAGTTGGCCCAGAGCTGGTCGCGGTCGAAACGCACGGAACGCTCATGAAGGGGCCCTGGGACACACAAATAAATACACACAAATGAACAGATTCCCCATATTTTCCCATATTTTCTAGGTTTTTTGTCTTCCCCACCACTTCCCATATTTTCCCATATTTTCTGGGGAATCGAGGATTCATTGTGTCTGTGTTTTTTTCCTCTCCTGAGCTCAATCAGCTCGAGATCAGAGACGGGTCGAGACGACACGGGGCCCAGGGCGCATGGACGCGCCACGGTGTGCGCCGGGGGCGCATTAGTCGGGTCGGGCGAAAGGGGGGGATAGCACAGGGGGGGTTTGAGAATCAGCTCACGTAGCTAATTTTCCCGGCGCCTCCCGGCGCAGGAGGCGGCTATGTATCGAGGAATGGGCCCCTCGGTGAGGCCGAAACCAGCTGCATGCAGCAAACTTCGTAACCCCCCCTTTGCCAGTCCCCCCCTTTCGCCCGGCCCGAATTAGGGGATGCGCCAGAGGACGCGTCAGGAGACGTGTTCGGGGACGTGCCCTGACCGTGGTGGGCACCTCCCACGGGACGTGCCACGGCGCGTGCCACGGGGCGCGCCAGAGGACGCCATGCCAGGGGACGCCCCAAGGGACACCCCAGGATGCGCCAGGGGGCGTGGCACGGAACCCATGCAAGATCAGCACGGTGTCAGCCCACGAGCGCCAGGAGCCGTGCAGCTTGATCGACCCCCACGAGCACGGACGCTTCCGAGCACCCTGACTTGGGCGAGGGGCAGTGGCACCGCTGAAAACACCACGGGCGACGAGGCCGTGCCGAGGGGCCGCGTCGTGCTGCCCTGCCCCGTGCCGCGCCGCGGAGCGGCGTGCCAGCGCACCTCTCCGAGCCGGCGAGGCGCCGCGCGATGCACCCGCGGGGGACGCGCCACGGGACGGGCCACGGAACTCGGGCGTTGCCAGAAGTGCCCCTGGCCCAATGGCAGCCCCAGCTTGTCGCTCCATGTTGGGCCCGCGGGGCCCCCTGGGCCTCGTCAGGGGCGCTCCGGCGGCCGCCTGGACGTGCCAGGGAGACGCGCCACGGGACGCGCCACGGGACGCGCCGGGGGGGCGCGCCGCGGAACGTGCCAGCGGACGTGGCAGGGGACGCGCCACGGAACGCGCCAGGGGGGCGCGCCGCGGGACGGGCCACGCAACGTGCCAGGGGACGCGCCGCGGGACGCGCCAGCGGGCCAAGGGGGGACGCGCCACGGAACGCGCCAGCGGACGTGGCAGGGGGCGTGTCAGGGGACATGCCAGGGGGACGCCGCGGGACGTGCCCAGAACACGAAAAGAGAACCCAGGGCTCATGCCCCCCCTCTTGTGATGGGCCTGTTTCCACCGCCACCACCATAAGTTGGAGAGAAAGGGGGTTCTCCTCCTCCTCCTCCTCCACCTCCTCCTCCTCCTTTTCGTCCTCCTCCTCGTCCTCCACCTCCCCCCCCCCTCCAACTTATGGTGGTGGTGGTGGTGGTGGTGGTGGTGGTGGTGGTGGTGGTGGAAAACAGGCCCATCATCATGCCCCCCCTCTTGAGGAAAAACTGCATCAAGACGAACCGAAGCGGTACGAACCGAGACCAGGGCTGAATCGGCCCGGCCAGAAACGAGACGAGGCAGGCCAAGACTGGGAAGAGCCGAGTAGGCTACAACTCGCCATCCTGAGACGGCACGCCGTATCATGATAGGTCGCACTCCGATGTGCCTGTGCGCCTCGCAAATAACCAGGCCTGGGACTCGGCGTACATTGAAGTGGACACGTGCTGGAGGTTGCTACGCTCTGATGGGGACTTCTGCGGGCTTCCTGAGGGCCTCCTGGAGTCTCCAGGAACTGTTGGGGATCCCACATAGGTTCACGCTCGTCCCGCTCGGAGGCGCTCAGAACCCATGTGCTTTCACGGTTGTCCCGCCCTGAGGCGTTAGGGAACCACGTGGTTTCACGTTCGCTTGTCCCGCTCTGGGGCGTTAGGAACCGATGGGGCGTTAGGAACCTGTGATTTCACGCTTGTCCTGCTTTAGGTGCGTCAAGAACCCATGCGTTGTCTCAAGTGTGTCCCGCTCTGGGGCATTAGGAACCCAAGTGTTTTCACGTTTGTCCCGATCTGGGGCGCTAGGAACCATGTGCTTTGGCGCTTGTCCCGCTTTGGGGCGTTAGGAACCCACTGGCTTTCACGCTTGTCCCGCACTGGGGCTTGTTTTGCGGTCAGACGATTTGTTTGCGCGGCGGATGGCACTCCGAAAAGTTTGGCTCACCGCCTCCGCAGAGGCCGACCCAGGCAACAGTGCGCAGTATAACTCGCTGCAATGGAACGAGCGTTCTCAGATTTGCCACGTGCACGCGCCACCCCACGACATGATATTCGCATCTCGTTTGGCGGACTGCTCTTGACTGTACATGGGCCGCATGCGGCGCACCACTCCGACTAACTTGCATATGTGATGCTGCCGACGCGTCCTCTGGATGCACGGCCCGCCCCGCCCCCCGACGACGACGACGACGACGACGACGACGACGACGACGACGCCAACGGCGACGACAACGATGACGCCGCCGCCGCCGCCGACGACGACCACGACGACCACGACGACGACGACGACGACGACGACGACGACGACGACGACGACGACCGCGACGACAACCGCAACCGCGACGACGACGACGCCGACGACGCCGCCGATGACGACGGCGACGACGACGGCGACGACGACGGCGGTGGCGGCGGCGGCGCACCTGTCGCCAGCGCCCCTCGACAGGCGCCGACTCTGATGGAATGCTGCTGGGGCTCGGCCCAGCTCTGCCCTACACACGCTCTACCCTACAGTCGGGCGCTTGACCTAAGGAACCCTAATAAGGAACGAGGCCCCGTTGTTCCATAAGTTAACCTTCGATATCCGATCGAAAACATAGGGAAAGCCTGAGGCAAGCTGCGAAACACTTAAGGAACGCGGAGCCCCTCCCCAACGAAAAGGGTTCCTTCTTCAGGGCCCCGACTGTACTCTACTTGATTCTATTCTACTCTGCTACGCCATACTTTGCCCTAATCCAGTCTGACCTACCGCACCCTGGCATACTCTACTCTACTTACATCTGCTCTGACCCGGCTCCACTCCACTCACTATATACTCTATTATACTCTCCTCCACTCTACTCTACTCGGCTCTGCGCTACTCGACTCTACCCTCCTCTACCTTACCGCACCCCACAATACTCTACACTGCTCTGCTCAACTATATGACTGCTCTACTCTACCCACATACTCTTCTCTACTCGACTCTGTCTGCCCTATTCTGCTCTACCCGACTCTAGTCTACCATACCGTATCCTAACATGCTCTACTCTACTCCATTGGACCCTTACTCTACTGCACTCAATATTCTTCTCTATTATACTCACCTCGCCTCTCCTCTACTCTACTCCACTGTACTCTACTCTACTCTACTCTGCCCTACTCGACTCTACCCTACTCTACAATACCATACCCCAACACACTCTACTCTGCTTTGCTCCTGGTCTACTCTGCTGCTACTCTACTCCTACTCTAGTCTATTCAGCTCTGCTCTACTCTACAATACTTATGTTGCACCCTACCCATGTACTCTTGTCTTCGCGACTCCTTCACTACTTCTATATGGACTACACCTCCTACTCTACTCTACTCTACCAAACTCTACCCTACAATATCCCGCCCTACTCTACTCGACTCGACTCTACTCTCTAATCTAGTAGTATACTCTACTCTACGCCTTTTCTACTCTCCTCGTCGTCGTCTTAGTCGTCTTGTTCGTCGACGTCGTCGTCGTCGGCGTCGTCGGCGTCGTCGTCGCCGT
>CAUYUJ010009752.1:25000-32411 GCA_963575745.1 Prorocentrum cordatum
AATCGATAGGAATATACGTAAAACCTGTGAGCTTTCGAACCCCAGGAGAGAGGCAGTCTATAGGACTACGAACAAAACACAAAGGATTGGAGCCCCAAGAGAGCGGCAATCTATAGGAATGCACGTAAAACGAGAAGGAGTCAAGACCCACCGGATGTGTGCCAACTTGACACGTTCTCATGGAGCCTGTTGGGGCCTCCTAGGAGCCTCCTGCAGCCGCCAAGAACCGCTGGGAACCCACATAGTTTCACGTCTGTCCCGCTCGGGGGGCGTTAAGAACCCACACGTTTCCACGCTTGTCCTGCTCTGGGGCGTCAGGAACTCCAGTATGCTCACGCTTCTCCTGCTCGGGGGCGTTCGGAACCCACACGTCTTCGCGCTTGCCACGCTCTCAGGCGTCACCAACCCACGTGCCTGGAAGCGCTGGGAATCCACGCGGCTTCACGCCTGCCCTGCCCCAGGGCGTTAGCAACCCACGTGACTTCGCGCGTGTCCCGCTCTGGAGCGCTGGGAGCCCACGCGGCTCCACGCCTGTCCCCGCTCTGGGGCGTTGGGAACTCAGGTGTGTTCACGCCTCTCCTGCTCGGGGGGCGCTCGGAGCCCGCGCGCCTTCCCGCGTGCCCCGCGCCTGGGCGCTGGGAACCGTGTGCCTTCGCGTGTCCAGGCCCCCCAGGGGGAGGATGTCCGACATGGGACCACCTGGGCTCCCCAGAAAGTGCGGGGCGCCCAAGGGCCAGAAGCAAATAATGGATCGGCACCGGATGCGTGAGGGCTCCTGGGGCCTCTCAGAGCCTCCCGAGCGCCACTCCTCCCTGGCCTCGAGGGTGGCGACAGGCTCGCAGATCGCAGCCCCCCAGGGATGGCGAGGTCGAGCCTGAGTCTGCGAAAGGCGTCACTCCGCTGCACCCCCGAGCAGCCCTCGAAAGTAGCGACGGTTGCGCAGATCGCGACCCCCAGGGATGGCGAGGTCGAGTCTGAATCTGCGTACGGCGTCACCCCGCTGACCCTCCAGCAGCCCTGGTCAGCGGCGACAATTCCACAGATCGCAGCCCCCCAGGGAAAACGAGGTCGAATCTGAGTCTGAGTAGGGCGTCGCTCCGCTGGACCCCCCAGCAACCCTCGATAACGGCGACAGCTTTGCAGATTGCAGCCCCCCAGTGAACCCCCTAGGCAGGAACGGCGATGTGGCAGGCAAGTATGATGGGACAGGAAAAGGGGGGCGGAAAAAAGGAGATCGCGACCGCAATGCTCTTGTCAAAACGAAAACCCAAAGCAGGAGGGTTGGGAAAACGAGAGGGGCGGAAAGGTGGAGAGGGGCGGGAAGGCGGAAAACCCAACACAGGAGGGTGGGAAACAAAATGCCAGTGGGTGAACATCGGCTGACATGCACAGCGAACCAACACTCACAGTGCATACATACATACATACATACATACATACAGACAGACAGACAGACAGACAGACAGACAGACAGACATACATAGATACATACATGCATACGTACGTAAATACATACAGACATGCATGCATACATGCATACATGCATACATGCATACAGACGTACATATACATAGATTCATTCATGCATACATACCACTCACAAACATACATACGTACATACATACGTGCATACATATGTACAAACATGCATACGCCCATGCACACATACATATATTATACTGCATTAAATCACACTGCATTCTATTGCATTACAATACCTTGCAGTCAATTACGTGGCGTTACAAGGCGCTGCATGCCATAACAATGTATTACATCAGGTACATGCATGCATGCGTACATACGTCTAGCCATACCTATATGCATGCATGCGTGTGCACATACATACATAGATGCATGCATGCATGCATGCATGCATACACTGCACACATTGCACACGTACATGCACACGTACATACACGCGTACACACATGCATACAAACGTATACACACACATACATATATGCATACCTTACATGACAGTACATGACATCACATTACATCACCGTACAGTACATCCCATTACATTACAACCATTACATTACATTACGTATGGTTGCATTACATTCCCTTTTCATTGCAGTACGTTACACTATGCGGCATTACATTACATGAGACATATGCATACATACATACGTACACACATCTATACATAAATACGTTCATGCATGTATGCCTACACAAATACATACATACATGCATGCATGCATACATACATACATACACACATACATGCATTCATGCATCCGTACATACATACATACATACATGCATGCATAAATACATACAAACACGCATACATATAATATTCGGGATGCATATACTCAACTCCACACCCATGCACCATTTAAGACCCCTGCAACAGGTACCATGTTGTGGACATCGGCAAATCTGCACAGCGCGTTCCCAAGTCGTCCAGACGTTCCCAGGCGTTCCCAGACGCTGCCAGACGCTTCAGTCACTCCCCAAGCACTTCCAAGCTCGCCGTCGCCAGCTGCACCAGCAGCAGCAGCGTCCACATCCACATCTTTACAGGTTCACTGACCGCGTCGCCGACACCACCAGAAGCAGAAGCCTAAACCCAACATCCTACCACCCCAACCCTTCCACATTAACCCTACCACCAGAACAGTAGCATCAAAACTCAGAACCTAATCTAGTAACTCGAACCCCAGTCTCCGAATCCTAACCATCGACTCCTGACATTACCACACTAACCCTAACCCGAACCCTACCACCATACACCAAACATAACATAAACTCTAACCATAACCTACAATCCATTCGCTGACACCCGAGCACCCTAATTATCCCTACCACCACCACGCACCACAGCGCAGCCCCGCTCTTCCACGAACATGCCTCCCCCCCTCTCCGGCGCAGAGGGGGGGGGGGGTAAAAACAGAGCCCAGTGAAGAGAGGGGGTGGAAAGGGTGGGGGGAGGGAATTGTTCGCCCTCCCCCCTCCTTGTTGGGGGGTGCATCAATGGCGCTCTCCCCCCACGCGTCCCGCCCCTCTCCTCGGGCCTTTTTCCTGCCTGTTCGAGCTGCGGCAGGGATGGCCGCATCGTCCGCGCACGCCCCGACAGCCTGCGGAGGGCCATGCTCGGCAATCCGAGGGGGCAATCCATACAGTGGAGGCCAGTCCACAAGACCCCTGGCCAGTCGGGGGAGGAGAGGAGGCGGAGAAGGAGGAGGAGGAGGAGGAGGAGGAGGAGGAGGAGGAGGAGGAGGAGGAGGAGGAGAGGAAGGCAGGAGGAGCGGGCGGGCGGGGGAGCGGAGGAAGCTGGAGTGTGACTGAAGGGAGGCCGCGCGCAGGAGGAGGAGGAAAAGGAGAAGGAGGCGTAGGAGGGGGAGGAGGGGGGGAGGAGGAGGAGGCATATTCCACACACACACACACAAAGCTTGGTCTCCCCTGGCCAGTCGGGGGCTGTGGCGTCACGGCCGGGGGGAAAGAAGGGGGGGGAAGGAGAGGCGGGGGGGGGGCGGGAAAGGGGGGAGGTCAGAGCCAGGAGGCAAAAGCGAGGAGGGGGAGATGGAGGAGGCCGAAAACGAGGAGACGGGGAGAGGGAGGAAGCCAGAGCCAGGAGGGGGAGGAGGGGGGGGAAAAGGAGGATGCCTCAACGAGGAGGGAGAGGGCGAGGAGGGGGTCAAAGCGGAGAGACGCACCGAGAAAGGCGAGGGCGCCCATGCGCGCGCCCCGCGTACTTGATCCCCTTCTAACTAGCAGCACCAGCCCACATGAGTTGGGTTTCCTAGTGCGCATGGGGCCTGGGCATCACGCGACAAAAAACAACTGCACCAGGGACCTGTGCACGGAGACCTATGGGACCTAGGGACGGCTGGGGGTGTCCTGGAGCACAGCAGGCTGAACGGAATTGGCCGCCACTGCCTGTGCCGCGCTAGATGCGCTACTGAAAAGGAACACCCCCTTGCATCAGAGAGACCGCACGGTTTCGCGGGTGCGACCATGCGGCGTTCCACCTCTACTTCGAATTACTGCATCACCGAGCCGTGGATGGCTCGGACGGATGCCAAGCTCCAAGATGGAAGTCTGGTGGATGGGATCCACCAGTGGCTTCTACTTCTGGGACAACAAAAAAAAAGATGCGCGCTGCCCAGCGAAGTACGCAGTCCGAAATGACTTTAGGTGAGCATAATAACACCCTTGTGGTAGAAGACCCCGGGCGGCTTCACGTTGTGGCGGACAGAGGGGCATAGACCGTGACTCCTAGAGCGACGCAGAAGGACAAGTGATCGTGTTCTTCTTCATCGTTTTGCCGATCGGCGAGGGCCCTCGCACCCCCCCTCCCCCCCCCAAATGAAATAGATCATGGCTGTATTCGCCGCCTGTTTCGAGCAGATGGAGTCCCCCATAGGACGCACTGCTGCAAACAGCCGCACTAAACAAAGGTCTGGAGCCAAACCCCCCCCTTCCGCCCAATGTCGAAACGCCAAACAAGGAAACGCTCACCAACGGGAGCCAACGGGGCACAACGGGGGACAACAGGAGACAAGGGGAGTCAACGGGAGATGACGGGGGAGACGGCGGGAGACGGCGGGAAACGGTGGCGCCCCACCGATTCCAGATTACGGTAGCCCCGTGCTCGGCTTCTTGCAAACATTATGGCCATGTCGGGCTTGTCCCCCTACAGGCGGAGTATGGACGAAAGGAATGAGTCAACAAATATTCAAACAATGAAGAACTCGTCCCCAGACTATTTTTTACTATGTTTGAATGTCCCTCCTGTAGAGAGGGGGACGCGCCCGACTTAACATTATGTAGGACCCTTACGGACAAGCTGTTTAGATGACAAAGCTGATATACTCCCGATTCAACATCAATCTGATTCGGGTCAACGTGCACCTGGTTTCAATGGGTCTGGAAACCCACAAATGCGGGCGGGATGACACCCTATGCCCGCGGAAGCATGTTTGAGTTGCACCCTAGGACAAGAACTTCTGGCTCACAAGTGCATGGCAGGGAGACTGAACATCGATGGCCGTCTGTAACCAGCATTTTAAGAATCTATATACACGTGCCACTGCCAACCGAGAATATGTACACGCAGGGCGTCCTTGCGACATCTCCTTCTCAAAGAAACACGATTCGCGATGAAAGAAAAACCAGCTGGCATGACAGCATCAGCGTCGCAGAGAATCCAAAAGAGTGCTCCTACTACTCGTCACTCGTCCTCCGCACGCTCAGCAGGCCATGTCCGCTCAGTCGCGAATGTGGACTTGTGCTTCTTGATCGGAGCAATAGAAAGGCCCAACATAAGCAGGCTGCCGCTAATACGTCCGCCACCGCGCTTGCAGCAGTGTGCATGTGAGCGTGCGCGTGCAAGCGCAAGTGCAAGTGGGACATTTTGTGCACGGAGGTGTTCTCCATTTGCTCTGCGAATGTCCCGCCCTCGCACTTCGTGGACCATCGATTGCAACTCTAGAGGCCTCATAGATGGGGTCGGAGTAGATGGGGCGGAGGATCGCGCCACATCGGCGATACATCGGCGATGCATCGGCGATGCATCGGCGATGCATCGGCGATGCACAGGCGATGCATCGGCGACGTCCGCGTGGAGGAAATCGGGCTCCGCATCGAGCCGCATCGGCGATGCATTGGCGATGCGGGGCGATCCTCCGACCCGTGCGTGCGTGCGTGCGTGCGTGCGCGCGCGTCTGTGTGTGTGTGCGACTGTAAGTGTAAGTGCAAGTGCAAGTGTACGTGCAAGGGTAAATTTAAGTGGCTAAGTTTGTGCGCGGAGGTGCTCAATTTACTCTGCGAATGCTCCGCCCTTGCACTTCATTTAGGTCGGGCACGTCCACCTACAGACGGATTTTGGACGAAAAATAAGAAATACCCCAAACATACCCGAAAATAGTCAAACTGTGTCAAACAATCGTCACCAGACTATTTTGCCTATGTTTGAATATTCCCCTTTTAGAGATATACGCCCGACTGAACATGTCGTGGACCGTCGGATATGCAACTCGTGGGCGCGCTGGCGCCAAAACTAGAGGCCCGGGCTAGGGGAGCCTCCCAGCCCCCTGCTGCTCCCGTGCGCCCCCCCGCCTCAAGGAGGAGGAGGAGAAGGAAGAGGAGGCGGAGGAGGAGGACCTTTGGAAACCCAAGAGTCATCAACCACGTTGGAATTAACCCTCCCTCCAAGCTCCCTCTTCATAGGCCCCTACAACGCTTCATTTCCATTGAGGCAACTGCCTCGTTGGAAGACAACTGTTTGAAAATCCTGAAGCGTGCTAAAACATTGTTCTCGGGACTTCAACGCGATGTATCAACATGACTGCTTCGTCTTGACGTTCCAGAATCGTGCCAGGGCGGCTCTGAAGCGAGAGCCACTTTTTGAAAACAACCCGCTCTCAATACGTTAAACTCTTGTAATTTGTTAAGACGAGTGCTCGCGGCGCTAAAGCCAGAGCCACATGTTGAAAACGACCCGCCCTCAATACGTGAAACTCTTGCAAATTTCAACAACGAATGTGCGCGGCGCTAAGGCGAGAGCCATATTTCGAAAACAACCCGTCCTCAATCCGTGAAACTGTGGCAAATATTTAAAACGAATGTGCGCGGCGCTGAGGCGAGAGCCACATTTTGAAAACCACCCGCCTTCAATCCGTGAAACTCTTGCAAATGTTTAAGACGAGTGTGCGCGGCGCTAGACGAGAGCCACATCTTGAAAACGACACGCCCTCCATCTGTGAAACTGTTGTCACTTTTCAGGCTTCAGAATCATAAATGGCGAGGAAATCTCAGGCGAAACGCCCAGCCCGCCCTAAAATATCCGCCGGCCCTGTCGGCGTGGGAGAGGCGTTTCCGTCTTCCCCACAACGTTGTCGCCTCTTCTGCTTTCCGAGGGCTCCATACACAGGTCCACACAAAAATTGAACAACGTCGTCCTTCAGTCGGGGCAACTCCCGTGGGGACCCCCCCGGATACGCAGCCCCCCGCCTCTCATCCTCCTGCGTCCTGGGGCTCCGTTGGCCCTCCGGGGCCGTCTGCGGGCCCTTTCAGCCTATCTTAAAGCTCCTTGGAGACCTTTCGCCATTTTTAGACTCTCTTGGCAGCCTCTGGCGGCACTCTTGAGAGCCTCTGCGGGCGCTCTTGGACCTCGCTTGACGCCGTCTTGGAACCCTCTCGGGCCACTTGAGGGCGCTCTTTGCCTATCTTAGCACTCTCTAGAGCCGTTCCCGAACCCTGGAGGAGGCCTCTTGAGCTGTCTTCGGTCGACAGGCATCTGGCGCCGTCTTCGAGCCATCTGAGGGCATCTTGGACTCCTCTACCTCCATTGTCTTCGTCGTCGCTGCCTACAGGGTCGGCGGCATCGGCCGTAAGGCCTTCGCAATTGCCTCGGGGCGCGACAGGGAGGAGTCCTCTATAAGGAGGAGGAATGGAGGAG
>CAUYUJ010009753.1:0-12500 GCA_963575745.1 Prorocentrum cordatum
TCCTCCTCCTCCTCCTCCTCCTCCTCCCCCTCCTCCTCCCCCTCCCCCTCCTCCTCCTCCTCTTCCTCCTCCGCCTCCTCCTCCCCCTCCTCCTCCTCCTCCTCCTGCTCCTCCTCCTCCTCCTCCTCCCTCCACGGGAGTCCCAAGACAGCTGCTTCGGGAGACACTTCTGAAACGGTAAGTACCCTCACCCAGCTGCAGCGTGCCAGCGGATGCCAACTGCAGCTGTTGCCAGCCTGGAACATATCCCCATCCCTATGCTGGGCACCTTCGCATCACGATGGCAGTCTTAGGGATTCCCTCGTTTCTTGAGGGCGAACCCCTAAGATTGTCATCGCCTTTTGGCGTCCCAATCTTAGGGATAGGGATACGTTCGAGGCTGGTTAGTCTGGGGAAGACGCTCACCCACGTGCCCTCCATGCCCTGCCTGATCGGACACCGAGCCACTGCCCATGGCCCTCTTGTCCTTCTTGTCCTCCCTGTACTTCTTATCTCAGGAGGGGAAGAAACACACAGACACAATTAATTGTCGATTTCCCAGAAGATATGGGAAAATATGGGAAGTGGGGGGCAAGACAGAAACCCATAAACATATGGGAAAATATGGGGAGTACTTTTAGTTGTGTGTATGTATTTGTGTTTCCCAGGGCCCCTTCATTCTTGTCCTCCCCGTACTCCTTATCCTTCTTCTCCTGTCTGTTGGGCTCCAACTTCGTCGGGAAGTCGGCCGCTGGAGCTCCCCTGAAGAACTCCACGGCCCGCGGGCCGTGGTCCGCCCCGGCGGAGTCCTCGGCCTCCCCGCAGCAGCCGGATCTGGAGGTGGGGGCGGCAGCGGCACCCGCATCGGCGGCGGCGCGGGCGGCCGCGGTGCCCCCGAGCTTGCTGTCGTGGTCGGCGCCCTCTCCTGTGCCCGCAAGGGCTCGTGGCGGGCGACGTGCCGAAGGAGCCTGGCGGCGGCGGCATGGGCGGCATCACCGTCGCAGACACGCCCGCCAGCTTCGGCTTCATGCCCTCCGGCATCGTCACGTGTGCATGCTTGCCATTCTTCTTCTTCTTCTTCTTCTTCTTGTGCTTCTTGACCTTCTTCGGCACGGGGGGCGCCGCAGTCGGCGCTTCTCGCTCGGACTGTCCAGCTTGATAAAAGTGGTCTTCTTCTTCTTCCTCCTCCTCCTCCTCTTCTTCTTCTCCTGGAACCCGTAGCCTTCTTCTGCTTCTTCTTCTTCTTCTGCTTCTTCTCCTGGCTTCTTCTTCTGCTTCTTCTTCTCCTGGAACCAGTAGCCCTTGACGTTGGGAAGCTGCACGGGCGCTGGAGGTGGTGGCAACGGTGGCCGCGGAGACTTGCTGCGTGCAGCCTCCTTGCCACGCCCAGCCGACACAGGCTTGAGCGGCATCCTGCAGTAGTTGCTGCCCTTCTCGATGAGGGTGCTGTGAGCGCCCCTCCAGAAGGCGGGCGGCTGACAGCCAGTCGATGAGGACGACGTCGTCATCGAAGCCAGAGAGAGTGCGCAGCAAGTCGCTGCTGACCAGCTCGACGGGCACTGAGAAGCGCATGCCGCGCCCAGCCCTTCCAGCTGGTGGGCCGATGTTCCACTGCCACTGCCATAGGCAGGAGAGGGACGAGGAGGAGGAGGAGGAGGAGGACGAGGAGGAGGAGAGGGAGGAGGAGGAGGAGGAGGACGAGAAGGAGGAGGAGGACGAGGAGGAGGACGATGAAGAGGAGGAGGAGGAGGAGGACGAGGAGCACTGGACGCAGTCCGGAGAAGCCTGGCCCTTCACCTCCACCACGACGCCATGGCAGAGGCGCTCAAGCGAGCACCCGTGGGGTCCAGCGGCCAGGCGCTCGGGCACTGAGAGCCCAAGCGGCACTTGAGTTGAGGAGGAGGGGGAGGAGGAGGAGGAGGAGGAGGAGGAGGAGGAGGAGGAGGAGGAGGAGGAGGAGGAGGAGGAGGAGGGAGGAGGAATGAGGGGGAGGAGGCGGGAGGAGGGGGAGGAGGAGGGGGAGGCGGAGGTAGGAGGGAGGAGGAGGAGGAGTTGGTAATGGAGGAGGAAGGAGGAGGAGGGAGGATGGAGGAGGGGGAGAGGTCGGAGGAGGTGGGAAGGAGGAGGATGGGAGGATGGAGAGGGGAGGGAGGTGGAGGGGGGAGGAGGGGAGTTGGTAGCGATGAGGAGGGGAGGAGGGAGGTGGAGGAGGGGAGGAGGGGGGAGGAGGGGGTGGGGAGGAGGG
This sequence comes from Prorocentrum cordatum, assembly GCA_963575745.1. NCBI lineage: Eukaryota > Dinophyceae > Prorocentrales > Prorocentraceae > Prorocentrum > Prorocentrum cordatum. The sequence continues at coordinate 2,225 of CAUYUJ010009753.1, forward strand.
GGAGGAGGAGGTGGTGAGGAGGGGGAGAGAGGGGGACGAGGAGGGGGTGAGGAGGGGGAGGAGGAGGAGGAAGGAGGAGGCAGGAGGAGGAGGTAGGAGGGGAGGAGGAGGAGGCGTCCTCGCCCATTTTTCGCCCTTCGCCCTCGTCGCGCCTTTTACTGTTTCCTCTTTGACGATCCCCGCCGGCCATTTCCGCAGCGCCGCGTCGCGCCGCCCTCCCCGCGTGCGCGCGCCCAGGCCGGCCGGCTTGCGGGGCGGGCTGCTGGGCGGGCCAGGGCCCCCAGGGCCCGTGGAGACCCCGCGTGGCTGGCCGGGCGGGGCGCCGCCAGTCTCCGCCTCCCTCCCTCTCCCCCCTCCCCTCCTCCTCCTTCTCCTACCTCTCCTCCTCCTCCTGCCTTGTCTACTCCTCCAGTCTCCTCCTCTGTCTCCTCCTCCTCCTCATCCTCCTCCCTCCTCCTCCTCTCCTCTCGGGCCGGGCGAAAGGGGGGGATTGGGAAAGGGGGGGGTACGAAATTTGATGCATGCAGCTGGTTTCGGCCTCACCGAGGGGCCCATTCCTCGATACATGGCCGCCTCCGGCGCCGGGAGGCGCCGGGAAAATCAGCCACGTGAGCTGATGCTCACCCCCCCCCTTTGCTATCCCCCCCTTTCGCCCGACCCGACAGTCGCCGTGTGGGGGGGGCGGGCGGCGGGCCCCCAGACCCCCTCGAGTCATGAAGAAATCACGACGGGAGGTTCTTCACGATTTTTGGCCTCTGGGGGCCCTCACGGGCCCTCGGGACCGTCAACAAAAGCGACTCAGGATGAAAATCCGGTCCTGGGGAATGGGTCCAGACCTCTGGGGGTCGACGTCATGAAAAAATCATGACGTCGGGGGTCTGGGCCCGGCGGGTCCGGCGGGCCCAGCGGGCCCGGAGGAGGGCAGGCGGCGGGCGGGGCCTGCGGTGAAGTCGGGCCTGTCCTCCTGCAGGGGGAGTTTGGAGCAGAGAGTAAAAGAGTGCCCCCAAGTGGTCCGAGAATGGTGAAAGAACAGTCCCAGGCTGTGTTTTGTTGGACTCTCTGGGAATCTTCCTCCTGTAGATGGGGCTCGCCCGACGTGAGCCCGCGGGCGAGGGGCCGTCGGCCACCGCGGGCGGGGCCGCCGCCGGCCGCCGCATGGTGGGGGGGGGGGCGGCGGCGGGCCCAGAGGCGGGCAGGCGGTGGGCCAGGGCGTCTGGCGGGCGGAGGGCGGGGTGCCGCCGCGGGCTGCCAATGTGTGGGGGCCTGCTCCCATGTGGGCGAGGGTCGTCGTCGTCGTCGTCGTCGCCGCCGTCGTTGTCGTCCTCGTGGTCGCCGACTACAGCGGGCCTGCGCAGCACCTCCCCCCCCCCCCCGTCGGGCATCCGCAGTGCGTCGTCGTCGTCGCCGGCCGCAATCGCCGTCTGCCGTCCGCCGTCCGTCGTCCTCGTCCTCGTCCTCGTCCTCGTCCTCGTCCCGTCGTCGTCGTCGTCGTCGTCGTCGTCGTCGTCGTCGTCGTCGTCGTCGTCGTCGTCGTCCTCGTCGTCGTCGTCGTCGTCGTCGTCGTCGTCGTCGTCGTCGACGATTTACAGAGACCACGACAGACGGGGGGAGGAGGATTGCCCGCCTTGCTCGGGTCGGACAAAAGGCTGGGGAAGGAAAGGGGGGATTGCGGAACCTGCTGCGCGCTGCTGGTTTCGGTCGCCCGGCCGAGGGGCCACTCCTCGATGCCTCGATGCATGGCCGCTTTCGGCGCCGTGGGCGCTCAGAGAATCAGCAATGTGAGCTGCTGGGCAAATCCCCTTGGCCACGCTCCCTGTCCGTCCAGCGCGCCTTGTTCGCGGGCCCGCGATGCAGCTGGCGCCCCCGTGGCTGCGGGCAGGGCAAAAGAAGCGCGTCGGTTCAACAGAAAGAGCACGGAAAGTGCGGGGGCGAGCGCCGACAACAGTTCTTCCCCGTTTCAAACAGGTGTCGCCCTGGCTCACGGTCCCTGGTTGTGCCGCCTTTGCCTCCCGCCACCCTCCCCTCCCCTAGTCTGTGTTGTCTGTCGCCTTCCCGTTGGCGGCCAGGCGTCGGCGTTTTTTTTTTTTTTTTTTTTTTTGTTTTTGTCTCCTCTGTTTTGTTGGATTTTTGTAACAAAAAACGCGCGCCCCCACGGATTAGTGACTCACAAGCTGAAGTTGTTTCCTGTGGGGCCGTCGTTGACCACGGACGGCGGTGTTGTCTTGGCAGCCGTGGGTTGTCAGGAGGGTTGGGGCCCCCTGTAAGGGTCCTCGTGAAGGCGTCTTGGGGCTCTTCTGCGCCGTGTTCGGAACAATTGTTTACGTTTCGCGAGTCCCCGCCAGCCCATTCAGAAACCCTGTCCACGAGAGCTGACGGGAAATGGAAAGCATATACTTGTATAGTGAAACAGAGCGGTCAAAAAAGGAGGGGGAGGAGCGTGTTGAGCCATGTCGGAGGCTATTTTGGAACACCGGATGCCTTTTTTGAGCTATGTTTTTTTTGGGTGGCGTTTTGGTGTCCTCTTGGGGCTCTTTTGAGGCATCTTGGGGCACTCTTGGGGCTCTCTGGGGGGTCTTTGGGTCCTCTTGGGGTTTTTTGGGGCCTCATGGGGCCCCGTTGGAGCTCTCCTGGGGCTCTTTCGGGGGTTTCCTGGAAGCTCTGGGGGGCCTTGTGGGGCAGTCGTGGAGGGCGTCGGTGAAAAGAGGGGGGGTCCAAACCCCAAGGGTCATCAAAATAGCCTCTTGGGACGCTCTTGGGCCTCTCTCGGGGCGCTCTCGGGCCGTTGTGGGGCCGTCATCGGGGCATCCTGGGTTCTTGACTCTAAAGCGAGATGAGGGACGCAAGGAGCGGAAGCGACCGTGCGCCCGCGGCCGCGTCGGCTCAAGCGGCCGGCCGCCCAAATATGATTGTGCTTCATCGCGAGGCACGCAATCGCTATCGAGACCAAAAGGATATTCCTATTGCTTAAGATGGCACATCCTCTCCTACTGGGACCATCGTTACTACGGTACAACAGAGCTGGAACTTGGCTTCGCCTAAGACGAAGCTGCTGGCTGGGCCTCCCAGCGCCTTCAAACTTCTTTGGGTTCTTTTGGGCCATCTTGGGGCCAGCTTGGCGCTTCAGACGCGCATCGGAAGCGAGACGGCGGCAAAACCCAACTCATTGGTTTTCCATCGTTTGTTTGAGGATTTTGGCTTTTCGGGAAGGTCCTGAGGGGTTTCCAAAAACACTTGGATCTGTCTTATGGCTTTCTTGGGGCCTCTTGGAGGCATGTTGTGAGCTACCTTGGGCCATGTTGGGTGGGTTACATTGAGCGATCTTGGGGGCCATCTTGGGCTTTCTGATTCCGTTTTGGAGCCGTATTGGACGGAAGAAGGACCTTCCGACACCTCGCGGAACGCCCCGTCCAGGTCCAGGGTCGAGGATCGGGGGAGCGGTCAAGCTGCCCACGTGCCCGCAAACCGCCTACCTCACTCCCACCTCCCCTCCCGACGCATACGTATCACCGAGCCTGGGCATGTTCAGCGGTCGTCTTTTGATGGACAGCTACTCCGAAGTAAAGCCGATCCCAGGTGCGCGACGCTTGGGCGAGGTGCGCCACGCGTTCCAGGGGCGCCACGCGCGCCAGGCACCCCCGGGGCCCGAGCGTGCCATGCACGCCTGGTGCAACAAATGCGCCACGTGCTCCGAGTGCGCCAGGTGTGCCGCACACTCCAGCCGGGTCAGGTGCGCCATGTTCAGGGCACGTGCAGACTGCGTCAGGTGTGCCTGCGCACGTGACAGCACACATCGGGAAACATGTCGGCCCCCGCCATCCTTGTCGCACACCAATGCCCATCATTGTGTCTGGTGGGCCTGCGCACAGCCGGCCACGTGCCACCGCCACCACCCCCGCCGTCCTTGTCAAACACCTTCGACAGTGATCGCCGGATTGCTGCGCATGATCCAGACTGAGCCGCGATGTGCATGTTGTATTGTTTGTTGTCGGGGATGGGAGCCCTGCGCGCAGCAGGGAACGTGTTGGCATCCCCGCCGTTTTTGTCAAAAACAATACAACGTGTTCGCGGGTCTCACGAGCATGACTCAAAATTTTGCCCCAACGTGTACTTTGCATTTTTCTTGACAGGGATGGCGTGGGGGTCGCATCGGCTTGGCGCGCATGCTCTACATGTGGAGGCAAAGTGCAGTTTGGCTGTTTTTTGAAAGGGATGGTGGGGGGCGGGCCCGCATGGAGTCGGCATGGTTCCTGGTTGGCCGCCAACTGGGTGGGGGAGGGGGTGTAAACCAATAGGGAACATTGATAACCCCTCCCCGAAGGCGAAGAAGGGTGATGGAAGAAGAAACCATATCGTTAGACCGCCTGTCGCCCAGAGGGCTGGCGGGATTGGGCCGTCTTGGAGTCCGCGTGGGCCGTTTTGGGACCTTCTAGGTGTTTTTTTGGGGGGCCATCTCGGAGTGATGTTTGGGGCTTTCTGGGCCGTGTTAGAGCGACGGCCGCCGAGAAGGCAAAAACGCGGAAATCTTTCAACAAAGCACGGGATATCTAAAATGTTTGCCTCTTGGAAGATGATTGGGAACGGTCCTGGTGGCATCTTGGAACATCTTGGGTGCGTTTGAGGCCGTCTGATCGCTATCTTGGGCATCTTGGAGCGACATCCAGCGACTCATGTTGTATGACTGGTGTTAGATGTTGGCATCTTGGAGTGACATCCCGTGACTGGTGCTACATGTTGTTGTGCTCGTGGCGGGAAGGAGGAGGGGAACAAGTAGGAGGAGAAAGAGAGCAGGACAAGGACGAGGCGTCTCGATGGTTTCTTGGGGCATTTGTGTCCAAACTTGGTCGTGGACAAAACGCTTCTTTGTGTGCTTCTTGGGGGTCTCTTGGGATGCCTCTTGGGGGCCTCGTGGCAGTATTTGTGGGTCTTTCTCGGGCCTCACGGGGGCCTCTTGGGGGCCTCTTGGGGCTTACTTTTCGTCCGGAAACCCCCAGGGGGCTGCCCCGCGCGCGCAAATTGGAGGGTGAAAGAGGGGGTCTGCAACAGGGGGTCTTCAATTGGGCCTGAATGGCCCATGTATGCTCATTGTATCGCTCATGTATGTGATCGGGTACGATTGGCATCCAATGTTGGCGGTCATGGAGGGCCAGTCGTTCGTGCCCGCGCGTTGCCCGCGCGGGTACGCGCGCCGTCCATCCATTATCGTTCATGCGTGCGGGGTTCTTGCATATTGCGCGTGGGGCGGCGAAGTGGAGAGCAAGTGTGTCTTGATTGTGCGATGGCTGATCACGTATGTTCCCAAACGATGACTTATCGATCCCCGAAACAGGTTTGGAATGGGCCCCGCGATTCTCCCAAACTGTGAATTCACATGCTCATTTTTCCCAAAATGTGAATTCACATTTTCCTTTATCCAATATGTGAATTCACATTCTGCCCCCTTCATCAATACTCCTACACAACAACCCAACATGTGAATTCACATGTTCATTTTCTCCAGAATGTGAATTTTCAATTTTTTCCCCAAAATGTGAAGTCGCAATTTTCTTTACCCCGCAATGTGAATTCACATTTTGCGCTGGCACTCGCGATCCCCAAAAACTGAGGCGCAGTGTTCCGCGTGTCAGATTGGCTGAGCAGATTTTGACACTCACCTTACAGCTTTCGTTGATTCCAACCTTTTCTTTTTGCTCCCTCAGCGCACGTTGCCTTCGTCGCCTTTCCCGAGCCCCCCGCCCCATTGCTTCGTTTCCCCCCAAGTCTCGCGCATGGGCGCAGGCGGGGAGCTTCAGTTGGCACCCCTGCCGAACACAGCGATCGAGGATGCATCGCCCATTCGTGGCCCGTGAAGACACCATTGCCGGGACCCTGCGCCCGACCCCCACTTTCACCCTCCGAGCAAACTAGAATGAGGGCTGACCAGTTGCCGGAGATCTTAGCACGCCTCAGGCCTTTTGGGCCGGCGGTTTTTTTCGTTTTTTCTTTTCGTCTCCCCATCCCTTCCTTTCCACTTCCCTCCACCTTCCCCATCTCCATCTCCTTTTCCCCTTCCACTCCTTGCTTTCCCTACCCATTCACCGCTTCTCTTTCCCCGTGCCCCTCTCACTCCTCTACCCCCCTTTTCCCCCCTTCCTGTTCCCCTCCCCCGCCCCCTCCCCGTCCCCTCTTCCCTACCCCGACCCCCTCCCCCTCCCCCTCCTCCCCCGTCGTCGTCGTCGTCGTCGTCGTCGTCGCCGTCGTCGTCGTCGTCGTCGTCGTCGTCGTCGTCGTCGTCGCTGTCGTGGTCGTCGTCGTCGTCGTCGTCGTGTGTGTCTTGCCGTCGTCGTGGCGACAACCGCCGCGGCGCGCCCCCAGGCTCCGCGTTCGGCTTCATAGGCGGAGCGGGCGGTGCTCCACAGGCTGCTGCGGCGGTGGGGAGGGGGGGGGAGGAGAGGACGGAGGAGGGGGGAGGTGAGAGAGGGGAGGGGGGACAGAGGAAATCTGAAGGAGGTGAGGGAGGTGAGAGAGAGGAGGGGGGAGAGAGGAGGTCGGAGCAGGGGGGAGGGGAGAGGGGGGGAGACGAGAGAGGAAAGTTGAAAGAGGCGAGAGAGGGAGGGCGAAGGAAAGGAGGACGGATCGCCGAGGGAGCCTCCTCCCCCCTTCGCTTCGCGGGGCCCGCGCGTGGATCCAGAGCGCAGCGCGGGCCCGCAGCTGACCCTCGGGCTCAGGCCAGGGCGCTGCCGGCGCCCTCCCTGCACCACCTGCCAAGTTCCAGAGGGAGGGGGGGGGGGGGAGGGGAGGGAGGGGAGGGAGGGAGGGAGGGAGGGGAGGAAGGGGAGGGAGGGGAGGGGAGGGAGGGAGGGGAGGGGAGGGGGGGGGGAGGGGAGGAGGGGAAGGGAGGGACGAGCCGGACCAGGATCCGGCGAGCGGCCTGCCGTCCCGGGAGGCAGGCCCCGGAGCACGGGCCGCACAGGGCCGTGCGAGGGGGCGGCCGCACCGGCGCACGGGCCGCGTACCGCGGCCAGGCCCCCCGCGGCAGGGCAGCGCGCGGGCCGCAGCGCGGGCCAGCGGGCGCGCAGCAGCGTGGAGAGAGCCGACCGCTCCACACCACGCGCGCCTGATCCTCACGCGCGTGACCCTCGCTCTCCCGATCCGCTCCCTCGCGAGCCTCGCCCTCCCGCTCCTCACGTTCGTTCTCGGCCCGACCATGCGCCTCCTGGCAGAACCTCCCGATCAACCGCAGAGCGGCTGGCTGGTGCTTGACGTGCAGACGCTATGGGTTGGCATGCAGTGCCGTCTTCTCGGCCCAGCGCCCGAGCACATTTGGGCAAAAAGGGGGCCCATTCTGGGGAGCGGAGCTTCCAAACCCCTCCTCCTCCTCCTCCTCCTCCTCCTCCTCCTCCTCCTCCTCCTCCTCCCCCATCCCTTTTCCTTATAATACATATCTTCTCCCTGTCGCATCCCGAGGCCAGTTTGTCTGGCGGGCCGGGCGTTTCGCCAGAGACTTCCTCGCCATTTATGATTCGGAAGCTAAGAACGGCAACAGTTTCACAGATGGAGGGCGGGTGGTTTTCAACGTGTGGCTCTTGCCTTAGTGCTGCGCACATTCGCTTGAACAAAGTGCAAGAGCTTCACGGATGAATGGCGGCCGTTTTCAAAATGTGCCTCTCGCCTTAGCGTCGCGCGCATTCGTTTTAAACATTTGAAAGAGTTTCACGGATTGAGGGCTGGTGGTCTTCAACATGTGACTCTCGTTTTAGCGCCGCGCACATCCGTTCTAAGAGTTGCAAGAACTTGACGGATTGAGGGCGGGTGGTTTTCAACATCTAGCTCTCGCCTTAGCGCCGCGCGCAATCGTTTTAAACATTTGCAAGAGTTTTTGATACATTCAGGGCTGGTGGTTTTCAACATGTGGCGATCGTCTTAGCGCCGCGCACATTCTTTTAAAACATTCGCAACAGTTTCACGGATTGAGGGCGGTTCCTGTTCAGAGATTGTTTTTTTTATCCTCTGGGGGGTAACGCTCGTTACCCGGGCCTCTCCCCCCCCCCCCCCCCCGTAACGGTAACGCTCGTACGCGGGGGGGGTCTCGGTCTTCCCCTCCAACATGCTGGTGCCCGAAGGCATGCGCACTGTGGTGTGGTGGTCGCAGGCGCACTGTGGGCGCTCGCAGGCCATTGCGGCGCTCGCATGCGCGATGCTGGTGCTTGCGGGCTTTGCGCTTGTACTCGAATCGTCGTCGTCGTCGTCGACGGCGCCCGAAAAACGGCCTCCGGAGTCCGACAAAGGCACAAAAACAACGTCGTCGTCGTCGTCGTCGACCTCATCATCGTCGTCGCGCGCGCGGGCGCGGGCGTGGTGCCGGGACCACGCGGCGGGCTTTGCGCTTGTACTCGAATCGCAAGCCACTGTGGTGCTCTCAGGCAGAGAGTGCTGCTCGCGCGCATACTATGGCGATCGCAGAGCGCCCCTGCCTCGCCATACCCCGCCCAGCCCAAGCGTTACCGTTACCCGGGGGGCACGACCGCCCCCCCCCCCCCCCGGGTAACGAGCGTTATCGGCCTGAATAAAAAAACAATCTCTCAGAATGCTGCTGTCGCCTTAGCGCCGCGCGCATTCTTTTTCAACATTGGAAACGGTTCCACGGATTCTCATGATCAGCGTTGGTGTTTTGGACGGATTCAGGGCGGTGTTGAAGTCTCATAAATTCGGGCGAAGAGAACTATGCACATGCAGCGGTCCTGGCCAGGCCCATCCTTGGCCCCAGGATCGGTGCATATGCCTTCCTGGCCAAGGCAGGAGGGCGTATGCACCGATCTTGTGCTCAGGACGGACCTGGCCACAATCGGTGTATGTGCATGGTTCTTCTTCCTCTAGCAAATGGCGTTCTGGCGCGATTCCAGGTCGTCGGGACGCAGCAGCGGGATCGTGGCCTCGAGGCGCGAGCCAGGCGCAGGAGGGGATCGTCGCCTCGGGGCGCGCGAGTCCGGTGGCGCAGGGCCTGTGGCTTCGGGGGGGGGCGCGGGCGAGGCGTCACGTGGACAGGCTCGCGGCCTCGGGGGCGCGAGGCGTGGCGTGGTTTGCAGGAGGCCGTGGGCTCGGGCACAGCATCTGACTGCCACCACCAACGTCGATAATAATACACGATCCTCCTCCTCCTCCTCCTCCTCCTCCTCCTCCTCCTCCTCCTCCTCCTCCTCCTCCTCCCTCCTCCTCCCTCCTCCTCCTCCTCCCCCCCCCCCCCCCGCCGCCAACGGCAAACTGGCCCCGCAGGGGGCGCGGCCGTGGCGCAGCCGTCACGGGGCCGTGGCCTGGCGGGAGCAGCTCTTGGGGGCGGCCTGCCAGCCGTCGCGGCCCTCCGGGAGCGCGCACGCACGGGCCTCGGCGGCGCGAGCGCGGGGCGTTGTTGTCGAAGGATTGCAAAAAAAAACAAACGATGGCAAAACAAAACGATTGCAAAAAGGATTGCAACAAATATGCAAAACAAAAAGGGTAAAACAAACAATCCATCGTTTTTTTTGCAATCCTTCGTTTTTTGTTTGCAATCCTTGTTGCAATCCTTCGTTCAAGTCGGGCCTGTCCCGGGACGGGGGGATTTTCGACGAAACATAAGAACCCAAACGTCGTAAAACATAAAATAGTCCCAACATAGTCTGGGGGCTATTTTTTGAGTATTTGTTCGGCCTTGTTGGGGTATTTTTTGGGGTGTTCTCTGTTTTTCGTCGAAGGTCCCCCTGTAGGGGGAGAACGCCCGACTTAACGCTATTTGCGAGGGATCGTGGCCCCTTGGGGGGGCTCGAGCGCGGAGTGCTTCTCAGGAGTTCGTGGCCTCGTGGGCGCGCGTCCAGCGCAGTTTGTGAGGGTTTGCGGCATCGGGGGCGCGACTCGTTTTTTTTTTTTTTTTTTTTTTTTTTTTTTTTTTTTTTTTTTTTTTTTTTTTTTTTTTTTTTTTTTTTTTTTTTTTTTTTTTTTTTTTTTTTTACGTTTTTACGGTTTACGTTTTTTACGTGTTTTTTCGACCCCCTTCGCGCGGGCAGTATCACTGCACAGTAGGAAGCAAAAGTTCAAACCATAGCATCACAAAGTGGAAGCCTTGTATTTGCGCAGGCTGTAGGAAACATCAGCCTCGCAGCATAGCGGCCTCACTCCCTGGACTCTCCGATCTTGCCACGCTCCCCGTGCCCCTGTCCCAGCCGGGATGTCTGGGCCGGTCACCAGCCGACGCTGTATTGCGTCTCAATGAGGGGCATTTTGTCCCTGGCATGTGCATGCGCCACTGCGTGTGTTGTCCGCTGGAGTC
>CAUYUJ010009753.1:17500-32410 GCA_963575745.1 Prorocentrum cordatum
AGGGAAAAGCTAAGAGAGCACCGTGGTACAAGGATCAAGTGTCTCGTGACCGAGAAGCCGCTGAAGCTGCACAACAGGCCGACCCTGGTTCTGATGATGCGAAAAGAGGTCGATTGGTTGTGCAGGCTAATGATTTGGAGGAATCACTCAAAAAGGTCCCTGCAGGAGAAGATTTTGATGAGTTGCGATCAAACATCAAGTCAAAGTTGGAAGTTCTTCGTGGTAGTATCAAAGAGCTGCGTAATCCGACCACGGCACATCGGAGGGCCACCAATGAGCTGCAGCGTGCACGTCAAGCGGTGGCCAGACAAGCAAAAGAGTTGGAAGAAAAAGAAAAGCAGTTCGAGGAGTTGCGTCTTTCCATTGAGGAGCGTAAGACGAAGCTCGAGGCAAAGCGTGTTGAAGTGGCAGAGTTGGTTAATGAAGTTGCTCGTACCTCTGCTTTACTGGCTGCCGAGTCTGGTGAGGCGAAGGCACCTTCAGCAGGAATCAAGATCGAGATCGATAACCTTGATCAGATGTATTCCAAGTACGAGGGTGTTGAGGCCTTTTTCAAGAGTGCAGCGTGGGCAGAGATTCAGAAGAATATTCGTGTGGTTGGCCATACTGATGGTACTGGTGTGGCTGCAGCTGCAGGTGACTCTGGAGGCGCTGCGGATGCGCACCCCCATGACTCAGAGATGCCTGCAGCTCCAACAGGTGACAGTGCCGCTGACAAGCGCACCTACTCCGAGCTTGATGACAACAGTTTGCAGGAGCTCTGGGGCGCAGACACCTTCGAAGATTTCCAGGCGAAGATCACTGAGTTGCAGGTCAAGAGGCAAAAGTGCAGTTCCTAGCCTCTATGCAGCCTCGGCAAAATCGCACCATGCTGACCCTGGCGTGGACCGTCACAAGGAGCTGGGCAGAATGATACCACGTGTGACGGGTTTGAGACCGAGGAGTGCAGTGCCTGCAGCCCCAGCTATGCTGACGGCGCCGTCTCACAGGTTGGAGTCTTTCAATGCCAATGGTGGCAAACGGACGCTGAAAAAGCGACTTCAGCGCTCCAGTGCTATGGTTGTCATGGTGCAGGAGACGGGCTACCTCGAGAGTGAGCTTGAGTCGCTGCAGACGTGGATCAGCGGCAGAGGATGGCAGATGATGGCACTGCCTGCTCTTCCTTCTGCAGGTGTACTACCGACAGCTGGAGTTGCCGTATTCGTTCGAAGTCAATGTGGAGTTCGAGTTCCCCCTGGACACCATGAGCAGGTCGTTCAGCATCGTGTGCTTCATGTGGTACTTGACTTGCCAGGATGGCCGCCGTTGCATGCCATCAACCTCTACCTAGTGCCGAGCATCGGCGCGACAACACTGAATGCCAAGTGTTTAGCTGCAGTTGGCAAGCGTTTCAGCGGGGTGGAGGGACCTTGTTTAGTCGGGGGGGATTGGAACATGACACCTAGTGCTGTGGAAGCGTGCGGCTTCAGCGCTCTTGCAAGTGCCACCCTTGTCTCCCCATCTAACTACACGTGTAGAGGTGGGACGGGTTCTTCTGTCATCGATTTTTTCGGACTCAATGATCCGTGCATGCGTGCCTTTAAAGCTGTAAGTGTTGACAAGAAGTGGACAGTGCGTCCGCATCGCCCAGTGATTTTGGAGCTTGCGAGTGATGGGCACGGTATCCAGCATCTGGTATACACCGCCGCACCCAAGCTTCCCGTCACAGCCCCCATCGGACCTCAGCCTGCTCCCCCTAGTTGGTCGTTCGTCGAGGGTCTCGTCGATCACTGTTCGGAGTTGGCTCATGACGAGCAGGCTGATCCTGGGGTGGCTTTTGGAGTTTTAAGTGCTGCCTGGGGCCATTTTGCCAAAAGAACTGCCAGGTATGTAGCTGAGTGCACGGGCACAGATGCTATAAACTTTGCAGCATTCGGTAGAGACATTGCACCCAGGTGGGTTAGCGTTTACTACCCAGTCCCCAACATCTCGGAGAAGGTTCTGCTCGCTGAAGGTTGGTCTTGGTTGCGTAATGCTGTGCAGACCCTTCTCCAGATGTCGCCTCAAGACGAGGATGTCGAACAGCAGGTCCTTTATGCTAATGAAGTTGCAACTTTCGCTGCTGATGATTATCCAGGTTTTGGTCTCAGTGCTAGGCTTGACAACTCTTGCAAGCATGCACGTACTCTTTTCAACGATGGGCAACCAGACAAGGATGCTGTGCTTGAGTTTCTGGAGCAGATTTCTGAAGATGTTGAAGCTGCCCAGAGAACGGCTAATCGCGAAGCTGATGCAGATTGGAATGATTGGTGCGAGACTGCGTCTTTAGGGGGAGCCAGGGGCCTACATAGGATCACCAAGGTTCGTTGTGTGTGTCCCCCCACGGTCGTCCATGATCCTCTAGGCCCCACGGCTGATCCCCATAGTGTTGTGCAGCATGAAGCTCGAATGTACAAGGCGCTCTGGAAGGCTGGAGCGGTCCCCCCTCAGGCATGGATACCTGATAGAGAGTCTTTTCCTGTTGCGAGCGTTGAGGACATACGCAAAGTGATTCGGTCCTTTCCCGAGAGTACAGCAAGAGCTCTCGATCAACTGCACCCTCGGCACTTTCAGCTGTTAGATGACCGAGGCATCATGGTGCTGTCAAAATTGTGGCAGTGCTGCGAAGCGATCGGTCTCTTGCCCCGACAATTGCTCTGGGTTTTAATGCCTATGCTGCCTAAACCGACCAGTGGTTATAGGCTCATCGTACTGTACTCTGGCATGTATCGTATATGGCAAAGGCTCCGCCGCCCCATGCTCAAAGATGTGTTGGGTTCCTTGGACCGTGGGTACTGGGGGGCTACTCGGGGGAGGAGTGCTGTGGATTGTGCGTGGGTGTTAGCGGCCAGGAGCGAAGCCGATGCGGTCGGCCATCGTTTTTCGGTTTTAGTTGTCGCTGATTACAGCAAATATTACGAGACGATCGATCTCATACAGTTGCGTGAGAAATGCAGAGCGTTTCGTGTGCCGTCTCCTGTGCTAAAGCTAGTGTTTAATGTTTGGCAAGCCCCACGCATATTGAGGCTCCGTCAGCATCGCTCTCTTGATTGCATGCACGCACAGTTAGGTCTACCAGCAGGTGATTGCTTCAATGACTTGTGCATAAAAATACATGCAGTACGTGAATTCGATTGGTTTGTTTCTCGTCAGCCATCGCTTGTAAGTTTCATGTCGTACATCGATGACTCAGCCATTCAGATCTCTGCTGCCAACAGGCAGCGAGCTCTCGATCTAGCGGTGGCGGCGGGAAAAGATTTCCAGATTGCCAGTCGTAAAATAGGTGCAACATTGAATGATAAGATTGCAGTAGTTGCGTCATCGGAGGACTTGGCTAAAGATGTAGCAGCAAGTCTCCAGATGCAATGCAAAGTTGTTAGAAAGGCAGTCACTTATCTCGGAATCGATTCGGCCGCTGGTTTGCGACGTGCTGCGCAAGGCATGAGACCCAAACTTAGAAGTAGGTTGAAGGCTATGAATCAGCGTGCCAAAAAGATGAGGAAGTTTAGTAAGTTTATCAAACGCAAGCCCAAGAAAGTCCTCCAGGGGGTTCTGCGTACTGGCCTGGCTCCTGCGTCTTCGTACGGTTCCGAGGTCCTGGGCTTTTCGGATGCTGAATTGGCGTCAATACGCAGAACTCAGGCGCGGCGACAGGCGCCCATGCACGGCGGCACCTCAGCTAGTGCTAAATTGGTCCTCTTCGGAGAATGGGACGTTCGTGCTGCTTTGGGCCCTGTCTTGCAATGGAGTAGGATGGTCTGGATCTCCAAGGTAGCGCCCGAGAGAGCCCTTTTAAGTTTCCCTGCCCTCGTGTCGTTGTGGCAACAGGCTAATGCGAGCAGCGTCGATGACTGGAAGAATAGTCGAGGCCCGCTCAGCAGAGTTGTCTTGTGTCTCAAGAGGGCAGGTTGGACGGCTCCTGAGGCGTGTGTTTGGATTGATCATTATCAGAATCCCATCGATATCAGTTTAGTGTCACCTCGAATGCTGCAGGAGCTGCTGGAAGCAGGCCTCCAGAGGCAAGCTGAGTTGGCCTGGGGCCGAAAGCTTGGTTTCCCTCCTGGTTTTAGGGCCACTCTGGACCTGGTCAGGGACAAGTTGGTTCCTCGTGTGAAAAGTTTTACTCGACAGCAGCAGTTTTTGTTAAAGTGCGCTGCGTGTGATGCCATTTGGACCGAGAAGAGGGCCAAATATGCGGGGTATCTTAGCTGTGGTCGTTGTGAGTGCGGACAAGTTGATACCCCGCATCATCGCATCTACACTTGCACCAGACCAGATGTGCTAGCTGCCCGTGAGAATGCATGCGAAGATATCCCCAATGATTCGTTGCAGGTTGCAGTTCAGACTGATGATTGTCTGCATACACGAGGCATTTTTGTCTATGATGACTCCCTTCTTGTCCCTCCCTCCCTCAGCTCGGCCTGTGAGATTTTCGATGGCCAGGGTAACGAGCTCGACCGTCAGCCCGAGGAACTTGCTGCCCTAGTCCCGCCAGGACAGCCGCTCGAACTCGCGGCCGACGGCTCGGCCACCAAGCAGATGCTTAGGCCGCTCCGACGCGCGGCATGGTCAATTGCTTTGCTCTCCCCGAATACGACAGACATGGAGGCAGTGCTTCGAGGCGTTGTTCCAGGCACCCTCCCCCAGAGCCCCGCTATGGCGGAGCATGTCGCTGCTGCGTTATGTGGTCAGGTTGCTGACCGCCCGACTCGGCTCGGTCTCGACTGTCTTGGGGTGATCCAGCACATTCAGAGACCTGTGGCCAAACAGTTAGAGGCTCAGAACAAGTTTTCTGGCATCCGAAAATTCGCTTTTGAGCTTGACGGTTCCAAGTTTTTAGAGGCCTTTCATGTGAAGGCCCACCGTTCCGATGAAGAGTTGAACCAGCTTGCTGGTGATGATTTTCGTTTCGGCCAGGCCAATAAGATCGTTGACAACCATGCGAAGTTGGCCCTGGCCTCCCATCCCACCCCCACCCCTGCTTTCTTGCACTCTGTTGAGGAGGCTGAGAGGAGAGCGGGGATTTTTGTGAAGCTTGCCAGTGCCTGTCTCCCACTCTTTCGGAATGAGTTTAGATGGAGACGTGCCCAGCAGAATCAGCAGAGGTCACGAGCCAAACGTAGTTGGCACGAATGGCGTCGGACAGAGCTCGGAATTCAGTGTGCTCATTGCTTGATAGTCAGCTCGTCTGGTGATCGCCCAGCTGACGGATGTCAGGGCACACCCACGGCTATTGCTAAGCTGCTCGCGAATCCCATGGGCCACTCTCTCATTGCTGTGTCGGGAACGGCTCTTCAAACTGTGTCGGGTGCTTCCTCGGGTCCTGTCTCGGGTTCTGGACGCACCGAAACCAAGGAGCAACAATTCCTGTGTCTCAACTGTGGTGGCTGGATTCAGGGAAGGATGATCAAACTTGCTAAGACTTGTACTGCACCCACGTTTAAGGGCCTCGAGGTTTTGAGCGCGTTTCGTCGGGGGCTTGGGCCTAACCCTAGGTTGAGGGAACGTTTGGACAAGGCCATCCCTGTTTCTCGACTTGATGCGACTCTCGCTAGCCCGAAAGAGGTGCAGTCTGTGTCGTCCGTCCCTAGAGGGTTTTCCTCCAGTGAAGAGGCCCCACAGTATGAGCAGAGAATGGCCGCCTTACTTGCGCGAGTCAAGGCCAAAGAAGCCAGTTCTCAGTCGATGGCATAATTTTTTGTAACATTGCCAGTCCCTGGTGAGTTCACCTTCCGACCTTTCCCAAGGCGCTGTCTAATCTAATCCCCCTCCTCGTCCTCCACCTCCTCCCCCCTCCAACTGATGGTGGTGGTGGCTGTAGCGGTGCGCTTCTCGGGGGTGCCCGCAGAGCAGAGGCCCCGCGGAGCAGCGCGGGGCGGAGCCTCCTGAGCACTTCTACACGCCGGTCGTTGAACGTAGGTATTGTAGTGGCCTTCGGCCAGTGCCGCCGATCCGGGTCGCTCGGATACACATATAACGGCGCACCGGGTCCGGGGGCCCGGGGCCGGGACCCCGACCACAAATGTGGGCCCCGGGGGGCCCGGAGGCTCGTCGGACCGCCGGACGCCGTCCAAGATCGTTCGCAGGCGGCTTCGGAACGCGCTCCGATGGCTCCAGATGCCTTCCAAGACGCCTGTCATGACACCAAGAAGGTCCCAGAAGCCTCCAAGACGCTCCGAGAGGCAGCCCAAGAGAGGCCCAAGAAGCAAAAATCGTGCCATTCCTATGGGAAAACGTATATTTTTCGCATGTTCGCCTCTTGGGCTTTCACCGCGTCAAGACGGCCCAAGAGGCGCCCAAGACCGCCCCAAGACGGCCCAAGAAGCTTCCAAGAGGGCCCCAGGACAGCCCAAGAGGGCCCCAAGACGGCCCAAGAGGCGCCCAAGATGGCCCAAGAGGGCCCCAAGACGGGCCCAAGAGGGGGCCCAGAGGGGGACCACGAACCGCAAGCTCGAGCCTTCCGCCCCAAGAGGCCGCCAGGAGGCCCCAAGGAGGCCCCTCAAGAGGCCCCAGGAGACCCCCAAGAGGCCCAAAGGAGGCCCGAGAAGCCCCAAATCGGCCCCCAAAATGCTTCGAACCTGCTTCCAGGAGGCCCCCGACGAGGTTCAGAGGCTCCCGAGAAGCTACGTCAAACTCCCAGCGAGCGGCCGGACGAGGCCCCCCACAAAATCACAAGAGGGTTCCAGTATTTGTATCCTTCAGCGCTCTCTGGCCTTCTTCCCCCTGCCCCCTTCCGTGCGACTTTCGTTGACTCAAGCTCGCCTCCTAGCTAGAACCTAAGCGCGCGCGAAGCGCGCGCGTGGTTCGAGTACACAAATTACGCGGACACCTCACGCACGCACACGACCAAATGCACATACGGCAGACACACATACAGAGACACACTAGGCGCACGCCCGACACTAGCACGCACAGACATTCGCAGACACGCACCACACACAGACACTCGGACAGGAGCCGGTCGTTGAAGGTAGGTATTTTGGGATTCTCAGATCCCAATCTGCTTCAAGCGCCTTCCTACCTCAAGGATCGGCATGCTTTTGCTGTGCTTTGTTTTTCTCTGGGAGGACCTGGACCTACGATCGCCTGGCCTGCTTCCGCCTCGATCGCCGGAGAGAGTTGGGAGCACCAAAAGCACCACGAAGGTGCCGAACCTTGAGAGTGCCTTCGCGCGTCGGGCCATCGGGGGGGCGACACTCGTGCGAGACACTGCTTAGGCATCTCTCTGGGCGCTCGAGGTTGTTTCTGGGATCTGGTCCTCAAGTACGATGGGGGGCCACCTACGAACCCTCCTCGTCCTCCTCCGTCTCCTCCTCCTCCTCCTCCTCCTCCTCCTCCTCCTCCTCTCATCCTCCTCCTCTCTCCACCACTCCTCCTCCTCCTCCTCCCCTCCATCCTCCTCCTGCTCCTCCTGCCTCCTCCCCCTCCTCCTCCTCCTCCTCCTCCTCCTCCCCCTCCTCCTCCTCCTCCTCATCCTCCTCCTCCTCCTCCTCCTCCTCCTCCTCCTCCTCCCTCTAGCCCTTCTGCGCTCGAGTAGCGTTGCAGGAACTGTTCTTCAGAAGGGCCCGCGTTCCTGCGAGCCATTTCTCGTTTCTGTGGGCGGAGCCCCACGTGTCCCACCACGATTCCCTTCCAGTGTTGTGTGCGATGGCAGCGCCTTCTCCAGCAGCGGCGAACTGGGGAGGGCCGATCCCGCCGTGGCATCTGGAGGCGCAGCAGCAGCAGCAGCAGCAGTATGCCCAGTCCTACCACAGAGGCAAAGGAGTCGGCAAAGGAGGCAAGTCGGGGTCTACGCTCGGTGGCAAAGGTGATGCACTGCATGGTGACGCACCCTCATCGAGGTGGACTTGCCCAAGCTGCGGCTGCAAAAAGAACAAGCAGGCCTGGCAGCAGTGCAAGCACTGCTGGGCTTGGCGGTCGTCACCATCCTTCCAGCAGCCCTCCGCCCCCCGTGGTGCATGGGCACAGGGTCCGCCGCCCCCTGGTACGTGGGTCGCCAATCCGATGTTGGCTTTCAGCAGTGCTGCTCCTCTGCATCCTGGCCCTCAGGTTCCAGGGGCAGGAGGTGCCCAGCTTCCCTCTGATGAGTGCACGCGGATTGCTTCCCTCGTTCAGCTGTTGCGAGCCCAAGGTGACGAAGATTCAGCTAAGCGTTATCAACTCAAGCTTGATGAGATGGCCGCATCTAAGAAGGTCGAGCCCCCCCTGCAGCAGAAGGTCAACCAGGCGTTTCACTCCATGCGGAGCCTGGAGGCCAGACTGTCAAAGGCGGTGGAGGCTTTCGAGCGCATCTCCAATGAGCTGGTCCAGGCACGTTCCAATGTGGAGGCCGTCACCTCACAGTTGGAGGCCGCGGAGAAGCTGCATAGAGAGTTGGTGGAGCAGTTGCACCAGTCGGTGGACGACAGGCCTCGGAACCCCGAGGGCGCTGCCAAGCAGGAGGTCAAGATTTCGATATCGGACTTGCTTGGTGGTCAACCTCTTCCCATCGACATGTCCAGCCTTTTGGAGTGGGAAGCTGATTACGACCTCAACGAAGAGGACAGAAACGAGGCTGCGGCAAGGCTCAAGACACTCAATGATGAGATTCAGAAGCAGGCGAAGAAGCTCTTCGGTGCCGCACAGGCTCATGCTGAGCGAGTTCGCAAAGAGATGGAGGAGCAGAAGTCACGTCTGGCTGGCAAGAAGCGGAAGGTTCATATGCCAGGCGCCGCTGCAGGAGCTGAGAGTGATGGTCCACATGACGGTCAGCCCGCTACTGCACAGGCTCCTGGTGGGGAAGCTCCGGATGCTGGTCAAGAGGCGTCTTCCCCCTCGGTGGCTTCATCAAGTGGTACGGGCCCAACTTCGGCGAGTGCTGATGTCAAGGCACGTGCAGCCAAGATTTTACAATCAGACCCCCCCAAAGGCGAGTCCGCCTGAGGGGGGGAGACAGCGAGAGCATAACTTTTTATCTACTTCTGTCGGAGGGGGCGCCCCCCACAATTCAGCCTGGGTTATGACCAGCCCTGAGTGGATCTCCCAGGGCTCCCCAGGGGCTCACGCTGTTTGTCGTTCTAATTTTTTGTGGGCCCACAGTGGCTCTCTCGGTCGGGCTGTTCTACATGCGTTAGTCAGGGCCAAGGGGGCCTTGCTGGAGAATGGATGCCCTGCTCGGCCGTCGAAACCTATGACCCTTAGGGGCCCACGTCCGCCTGGTGCTTCGCCCAGGTCCGATTTGCAGTTGATCAGGCCCATGGAGGCCAATGCTTTTCCCGTTGAATCTTTTTCGCCTTCAGTCGAAACCTGTAATGTCTCAGGGTGGGGGCCTGGCCAGCTCTGGTTGCAGAAGACTAGCGCTGATATCGTGATCATGCAGGAGCATAAGCAACTGGCTAATCAAATCGATTCTGGTTCTTCCTGGGCTAGACGTCACGGGTGGAAAAGTCTATGGAGTGCGGCTGTGACTGGCGATGGTCAAGGCCCGTCATCGGGAGTCGCTCTATTCGTTCGTGATGGGCTTGGTCTTCGGGCTCCTGACTCTGGAGCCATTATTTCACCAGCTAGGGCTGTGGCGGGCATCGTCGAGGTGCCTGGTCAGCCCACGTTTTTGGTGATGGCCGCCTACTTTCACGATTGCCAGGACCTCTCGGATTCAAACATTGATATTTTGTGTTCATGTCTTTCCCTTGGGGAGGGTCTCGGGTTCCCCTTCCTCCTGGGGGCCGATTTTAACATGGAGCCTGAGAAGCTGTTGTCTGGGGGCCTGGGAGGCCAGAAAAGTGTCCAGCTCCTGGTGCCTGAGGGGCACACGATGAAATCCGTCGCGGGTCTTAAGCAGTTTGATTTTTTTATCGCCTCTTCGGATTTGGCCAAGACGGTCAGCAGCGTGCAGGTGGTCCGTGACACCAATCTCTGCACGCATGTCCCAGTCAGGATTTGTTTACATCCTCAGTTTGGTAGGCTGCAGGCTCTGTCTTTTCGGAAACCCCCTCCGTTGCCCACGGCGCCTCTCCCGCCTTTGTGTCTCGTCCCCATGTGCGTGCCTCCTTTGTGGTTGCACGATGTGCTGGACTCGGCTCGTAGAGCGGCGACTGTGGGGGATTTCGAAAGAGTGCAGGACGCGGTCGACTTGGTCTATGAGCACTGGGCCAATGCTGCCGAGCGTGAGGTGTCCGCTGCCACGGGTAAGGTCCTTCCCGTTTGGGGTACTCGAGGTAAGCCCCCCCAAATGTGTTGGCGGCCGGTGTTGTCCAAGGACTCTGGCAAAGGTGATGGTTCGTTGTTTGCTGCTAGGTGGCTGACCAATCTCTTTGGAGAGTTCGAGTGCTGCTGGACCAAGGGTGACCAGGCTGGCATCGGACGGGTGCTCGAGCGCCTGGAGCAGCCGCCAGCTCAGTGCGCCAATGATCTTGGCCAGATGGAGAATTTTAGGTCTGCGCTGGACGATTTCGTCCGCGAGCTCCCGATGTACGAGCCAGCCGACGGCCCTATGCTGGATTTTTTTCAGCACCTTCAGGAGTCGTGCCGTGACATGCTCGTGAATATTGAAGCTGCCTCTAGGAAGCGTGCCAGGAAGGAGTTCAAGGATTGGCTTCTGTTTAAGGCGAATCGGGGAGCCCGCAGGGTTCACACCGTTTCCAAAGGAGCGACTCCATGGGTCCCCACCACTACCCTGTCCCTGGACGGAGTGGTGGTGGCGGACCCATTGTCGTTGCTCCAAGCGGAGTCTAAGCGTTTTTCCGACCTCTGGGGTGATGCTGGTGGGGGTCCCTGGTTCCATGTCGGTGAACTTGCCCCTGACCTTCCTGGGGTTCCTGCCGAAGCGATTCGGGAGTTTTCTAGGCGTTTCAAAGTCAACACTTCTGTCAGCGTCGACGGAATTCACATGAGGCACTTCTCGTTCATGAGTGATGAGTTGCTCAGTATTTTGTCTGGTTTATTTGCTGTGATGGAGTCCACGGCGTTGATACCGAGACAGGTGGCCATCACCCTCCTCACGTTGATCCCGAAACCTGCTTCGGGTTTTCGCCCGATTGGGAATTTTTGTGCTATTTACCGTGTTTATGGGAAGGTGCGGAGGCCCCTGGCCCAAGCGTGGGAGTTCAAAAACGCTCGGAGTTTTTTCGCGGCTGGTCCGTTCGAGGGGGCCCAGGATGTGGTCTGGAGACAGGCGGTTCGTGCGGAGACTTCGACCTTGAGCAAGGATGAAGCGGCCACCGTCCTGCTCGATCTGTATAAGTACTATGAGACTATCGATCTCAAGCTGCTCTTGTGGCGTTGTAAGCAGGTGCATTTTCCCCTCGCGATCGCTCGACTCGCGATTTCGATGTATCTTCAGGCTCGGTTCTTTGTGTTGAACGGGTTTGTGGATGGGCCCTACTGGGCCGCGGGGGGCATCATCGCGGGGTGTACGTTTGCCACCACGTTGATCAGAGTGTACTCGATCGCTTCCCTCGACCAGTTGTACATTCCGCCGCAGGTTCATTTTAAGCTGTATATCGACGACTCTGGCCTTAGTGCTACGGGGTCGCGGCGATATGTTGTGGAGCATCTGCCACCGGTGGTCAGAGCTTTGATTTCTATTCTGGAGGAGGGGATCGGAGCTAAGGTGAGTCAAGATGTGGGAAAGAGATCCTTGATCGCTTCCTCTAAGGCGCTTGGGCGTGACCTTGCTCAGGCTTTAGGAGGCCTGGCTGGCCCCTTAGTCAGCTCTGCGGCGAACCTCGGGGTTGATGATTGTGTGGGTCGCCCGAGGCGTGTGGCGGGGAGGAGCTCGAAGCAAAAGAAGCGTGAGCATAAAGCTCGAGGTTTTGTTTCGCGTTTGGCCCGCCTGAGGCCCTTGGTTGGGACCCGCGTGACCAAAAGCGTTTTTGCCTCGGGGGCTTTGGCTTCGGAGCTGTTCGGGTCCGAAATTTCTGGTGTGAGTGACTTTGAGCTGTTGAAGTTAAGGCGCCAGGCGGCTTCTGTGTTGCAACCATCAGCGTCTGGACGATCGCTGACGGCTCTTCTTCTCTCGTATGGCGAGCCCTGCTGGTATGCGTCCGTCGCTCCGATTGTCAGATGGTCGAAGGAAATCTGGATTGCGCACCATCGGACTTACCCCCACTGTCTCTCGCTCCCAGAACTCAGGGAGGCGGGGGATTTTGGGTTCGCGGGAGACTCCCCTTTGTGGCGGTCGGTTTCGGGACCGATCACGGCGTTAAGAAAATCGTGTGAGAGGATTTCCTGGTCCATGCCTTCTTTCGCTGTTTTTAAGACTGACAAGGGGGAGGAGGTCAAACTGACGGAGTTCTCGCCTACTTTGATTAAGAACTTGCTTCGCAAAGCTGTTGTGAGAGGGCTCGAGTGGGACCTGGGGGCTCGTCTGAACATGTCTGGGCGTGCTTGCACGGATGGGGTCCTTAGTTATCTTCGTAGCACGAAGTTTTCGGCCTTTGAAAAAGGATGTCTGAGGGCGCTTTTTTGCAACGCGGTGTACACTCGTACGCGTGCGGCTGACTTAGGCTACCAGCTGCAGAACGTGTTGTGCCCGCTGTGTGGTGAGGCGCCTGATACGCTCCGCCATAGATTGTGGGATTGCCAGTGCCCTGATGTAGTCGAACTAAGGAACTCGATTGTGCCTATTAAGATCCAGGAGTGGGCCAGCCAGGTGGACGACAACTTGGCTGTCTACGGTGTGTTTCCTCACCCTGGTGATGTTTTTCCGTCTCCTTTGGATGAAGGTGGTATTCAGGTGGACTGGGCCCAAGGTGTCATTGGGGACCTGGATACGGTGTTCGAGGGAGACATGTTCGTGGATGGGTCGTGTTCCCGCTGCGTTGTTAACGAACTGAACAGAGCTGGTTGGGCCTTCACTTTGGTTGACAGAGAGACTGGGCTTGAATTAGTTAGAGTCCGTGGGCCAGTTTGGGGGCCATGCCCCCAGACTCCGCAAGCAGCCGAGTTTTTTGCATGTCTGTCGCCATCCAGTGGTGCACAGGCCAGTGTGAAATTTTTTCGGACTGTTTGAATGTGGTGAACTTTTTCAGGATGCCTTGGAGTGAACAGATTTCGGCCAGGTATATGTTCGCTGGTGTGGCTCAGTTTGCTCGCCCACACCTTCACAAAGTCACGGTGTCCAAAGTGAAGGCTCATCTTGCTGTTGATGAAGCGGTTGATGATTGGGACCGCTATTTAAGACAAGGCAATGGTTGGGCTGACGCCTCGGCCAAGGTTGCGGCATCCTTGCATCCTGCCCCTTCGGTTGTGCTTCTTGAGGGCCTGGATCTTTCCGTGGCCGTGGCCCGTGCTGTAGGACGTTTGGGTGCTCGACTTATGTCTCTGTGGCCTAGGTTAGACTTGGGTAATGATATGGTGCGCACCAAGCCTCCTGCTAAAGAGCAGGCGCCCGCTAAACCACCACACGAATGGCACTGGGTAGGCTCGTATTGGCAATGTGCTACGTGCTTGCGAGGTCGTCGGGGCTCGTCCGGTGTCGAACCGCCTGGGGGGTCCTGCTCCCTCGCTTTGCATGTGCACCCGTCAGTGCTGCGTGACCTGGGGCATCGATGTGTGCTCATTGATTGTTCGGATGGTAGTTTCGTTTGCATCTGCCACAAATGCGGTTATTACACGTCTGGGGGTCGACTTGATCGCCTAGGCAAGAAATGTGAGCCTTCTAAACGGGCCTCACACTGCAATCCGTGGAGGCGCCTCCAAAAGGGCCTCCACCCGTCGTACAATAAACCAGGAGTTCAGGTAGATGTCAACACTTTCTGTCAGCTTTAATAGTGCCTTTGCTCTGGGTGTGTGATGCAGTCACTTTCTTTTCACTGCCGTTGCACGGCCCTCGCCTTGCTGTTGCGCGGCCACGGGGAATTGGCTCTGTGGCGACAGCGGCACAGCTGGCAGACTCAGGCACTTTCTTTTGCGCATGTCGCCTGCGGCGACGACATCGTCTTTCCTCCTCCCCATGTTGCGCTGGATGCTTGTTGAAAATTTGTCAGGACCTCTGCCAGCTTGGCTGGCTAGGCACGTCTGCCGCGTGCGGACTCTAACACGTTAAATCTTCCCTGCCAATTAGTTTCTTCGAGCAGCTGCAGCGGCTTGCTTGTTGGCTGGCACGTTTCAGCCCTTCGGCTGTCCCCCACATCTGGGGTGCGGCTTCCAGTCGTCCTGGCGCTGGCTGCACCAGGGGCTGGAGGCCCGCCGTCCTTTTGTGGGCGGCCATGTGCTTTGCCTGTTTTTTTTTTTTTTTTTTTTGTCTTTTATCGGCCGCACATCTGGGTCGAGGCCTGTCGTCCAGGCGCAGCAGCACCTGGGGCAGGCCTCGTCGTCCTTTTGTTGGCTAGCTTTTTTGCCGATTCTAGGCCGTCCGTGTCGCACGCATGCCAGGCACCCCAGTTGTGGGGGAAGGTGCGTTTTGTGATACCTGGGGCTTGGGCTGTATTAGGCCCTCGCTCCGCGCAGGCCATATCGGGCGTGTGCGTGCACGTGTGCGTTCGTGTTGGTGCGCTGTTCGTGGGCTTCGCCCATTTTTTCGTTTCGGTGTTGGGTAGGGGTTGCGCCCTCTCCCATCACCTGCCCGTGCACCGCTTGTCCCCCTGTGCAGCCGTGGGCAAGTGGCGCTGCTGGTGTCGCCTCCGCCTAATTTGGGCGGTCCATTAGGCTGTCACCTCGGGCCTCCTTTTTCTTTCCCCAAAGCGGGTGGCGGCACCCTTGCCTGGCGCGCCGTCGGCCCCCGTCCAGGTGTAGCAGGGCTCCCTTGGGCCCTGCGTGCCTGTGAGGGGCCACCCTGGGGTGGGTCTCTGTTGCCTGGTCTCGCGGAGCGCCCAGGCACACCCACCCCTCGCGGGTCTTTCAGAGCCGTCACCTCAGTGGTCGGCGGCTTCCCCCCCAGGGCCTCGCCCTCCCTGTGGGGTGTACGGGGGC
>CAUYUJ010009754.1:0-17500 GCA_963575745.1 Prorocentrum cordatum
CCGCCGCGAGGGCAGGTGGCCTCAGCACCGGCGCGCGCGGGGCGCGGGGCGCGACGCTCCGCGAGCCGCCGGCCGCACGGCCGCGGCCCCGCGGGCGCCGCTTCTCGAGGAGCGCGGGGCCGCTGCGCGCGCCGCGGCCCCGGCGCCCGGGAGGGAGGCCGGCGGGGGCCGTCGCGCCAGGCCGTGCCCAGAGGTCCGACGCACGGGAGAAGTCGAGGCGGCGGCGTGTCTCGCAGAGCTCGGCCTCCAGGGGCCCTCGCCGGGCCCCGGGGCCGTCCACGAGCGGCCCAGGCTGAGGAGCCGGCCCTTGGGGCCGGGTGGGGACTTCGGGGGGCCGCGCAGTGGCAAAAGTCGCGGCATCGGGCCTCTGGGTGTCCTGCCCGTCGCTGCCCCCTCTCCGCGCCCTCGGGCGTGCCGCTCGCCCGCAGAGGCTCCCGGCGAGCGTGCCGCTCGCCTGCTCCGCGGCGCCCGCGTGCCGCGCGCCACCCGCGCGTTGCTCCAGCTCGGGGTCCGTCGGGCCCCCTCA
Source organism: Prorocentrum cordatum (assembly GCA_963575745.1). Taxonomy (NCBI): domain Eukaryota; class Dinophyceae; order Prorocentrales; family Prorocentraceae; genus Prorocentrum; species Prorocentrum cordatum. Next base: position 527 of record CAUYUJ010009754.1, read on the forward strand.
GTGAAGGGGTGGAAGGACGGAGGAGGAGGAGGGAGGAGGGACGAGGGAGGAGGATAGGCAGGAAGAGCAGGATGAGGTGGGTGAGGAGGTGGAGGACGATGGTGATGTTGATGATGATGATGATGATGATGATGATGATGATGATGATGATGATGATGATGATGATGATGATGATGATGATGATGATGATGCTGCCTGATGCTGTGATGCTGATGCTGATGATGATGATGATGGAATGATGTATGGATGATGAGAGGATGATGATGTGCTGATGCTGATGATCGATGATGATGACTGATGTGATGATGATTTATGATGATGATGATGATATGATGATTGGATGATGATGATGCTGATGACTTGCCTGGCTGCTGATATGTGATTATGAATGCTCGATGATGACATGAGTGCGATGCTGATGATGATGAGGAGAGATAGGAGGTATGAGGTAGGTATGGAGAGTGAGAATGTGAGGATGAGGATGAGATGATGATGCTGATGCTGATGCTGATGCTGATGGCTTATGCTGATGATGATGAATGATATGATGATATGAATGATGATGATGATGCTGAGTGAATGATGATGAATGATTATGATTGATGAGGAGGAGGAGGAGGAGAGAGTGAAGGAGAGGAGCGGATGAGTAGGAGGAGGAGGAGGAGGAAGAGGAGGAGGAGGCGGAGACGTGCCACCGCGGTGCCACTGTGCTGCTGGCGGCCAGAAGCAGCACCGCGGGGCACAATGTAATAAAATGTACCTTATGCGCCGAGTCGTGGCCTAGGCTGCTCGGCGCAAATGCCGCACAGCTCACGGTCGTGAGCTCTTTGGCTTCGCGTGTCGCGCCGCAGAGGAGGAGGAGGAGGAGGAGGAGGAGGAGGAGGAGGAGGAGGAGAAGGAGGAGGAGGAGGAGGAAGAGGAGGAGAAGAGGTTTCGGGCCACCACGCCTCTGCGCGACACGCTCATCTTTTACCGATGCCCAGGCGTCAACGTCTCGAGCCTTTCCCAGCCTCCCGCACCGCGGCTCGGAGCGACGCGCTACTAATTACCGCGCACGGCATGGCGTGTTGCTGGGGCCGCTGCTGCAAAAGTTCGTCACCGTGCGGCATCGAGGGGGAGTTCGTGGCAGGAGAGCGGCCGTTTTTTTAAGGCGATCGCAAACGTGGATCAAGGGGGCGTGGATTAGCGACGGGTCCCGTTTCCATGGGAAGTCGCGGATTTCCGCCGCCGAGCGCGGCGGCACCGGCCGCATTCTGGGGAGGGCACCGCCCCCGATCCATGGATTTGGCGACCGCGCGCCAGATCCATGGATCGCTAATCCATGTTTGCGCGCCCCCGATTTTCACTGCTGCCGCGCGCCTCGTGCGCAGCGTGCCATGTTTCACTCGAGGCCCTGCGCAGTCCGGCATGTAGTGGCCTGTGCGGAGGGCCTGCCTGCGTGCTGCAGGCTTGCCCGCCTTGCTTGATCTGACGCCAGCCCTGCCTGGCGCCGGCAGCTTCGTTCGCTCACACCTTGTAGACCATTCGTCCGTGGATTTTCCTTTGTTCCCGGTCGTCCAGGTAGGCTGTGGGGCCATCTCCGGTTGATGATCTGACCCGTCTCTACGGGACAAGTCGTGCGACGATGCCGAGAAGCGCACCCATTCGGTGGCCGAGCAGCTTGAGCGCTGTGCAGGCGCTGTCGAGGAGGTCTCGGTGCCAGTTTGGCGGCCAGAGCTCACCGCCCCTCTGTAGAAATGATATCGTGAATGGTGGGCGCCATGGCGTGTGTGTGTGTGTGTGTGTGTGTGTGTTTAAGTGTGTTCCTGCGTGGCGCCATGGCTGAGTACGCAGAGCCCTGGTTGTTGATTCCTAGGCGCACAAGGCGACTTCGTTGCATCACATTTGCTTGAATCAAGCAAATGTGGAGACTGCGCGCTGCGCACGAATCAATGATTCGTGCGCAGCGCGCAGTCTCCACATACATATTGTCCTGTTATCCTTTATGAGTGTGGTATTATGTGCACGAGGAGCTGGTCGAGGATGTTCGATGAAGGTGAGGATGAGACGAGGAGGGGAGAGGGAAGCTGACACATAGAAGAATGAGGGTGATGACAGTGAGGGATCTCAGGAGCTCGTGAGATGACGATGATGATGGCGATGACGATTTTCTGACGAGGAGGATGGGAATCATGACGACAAGGGCGCATCATCACGAGGTGGACTCGGACGAGGATGAGGATGCGGACAGTACTGACGACGCATACGATCGTGGCGACAGCGCCGATGCCGAGCTGCCGCCGCTGGTGCGGAGCAGCTGCTGCGGACGACGGCGAGGTCCTCCGAGAGGCCCCCGGAGGCCCGTGGCGGGCCTCCCCGGAGGCCGCCGAGGGCCCTCCACGGGCCGGCGTCTCGAGGCCCCCGACAACTCGGCAACCGGCGGCACGACCGCTCTGACGAATCCCCCTCGTGCTGCTGCGTCGCGAAGAATGAGGAGGATGAGGAGAAGGAGGAGGAGAAGGAGGAGGAGGAGGAGGAGGAGGAGGGGGAGGAGGAGGCGGAGCATGATGATGAGGAGGAGGAGGAGGAGGAGGTGGTAGGAGGAGGAGGAGGAGGAGGAGGAGGAGGAGGAGGAGAAGAAGCAGGAGGAGGACAAGGACGAGGAGGAGAAATACAGCGAAACGGCCCTCTTTCGGCATCCGCGAGCAGCAGCGAGGATGCCCCGAAGCACTCCCTCCTGGCCTGCTGCTGAATCCCACCACCCCTCTGGGCCAAGGTGGTCTAGCGACCGATGTTTCCTGCGCCTTCCACGGATCGGCGGCGAGCGAGGGGGGGAAGTGAGGAGGGGCGGGCCTTCGCAGAAGGCTCGGAAGTCCCCCAGCCTTCCGAGAAGTCGTGTAAGCCTTCCCCGAAGACACCAAAAACCTTTCAGAAGGCCAGAGACCTTCTGAGAGGTCTCGCCACCTTCTGAGAAGGCCTTCTCCTTCTCATTTCCCCCTCCGCTCGCTGCCGAACAAAAACTCTCCCCCCCTTCCGTCTCCCGAGGAGGCGCACGAACGCCACCGACCAACACCTGCTCAAGACCCTTCCCCCCCCCAAAGACTTTTTTTGTCTGTTGTGTGTGTATATATATATATATTCTATCTTTTTAAATATATAAAAAAAAAGGTTCCCCCCCTGGCCGGTTTACCGAGCCGCGTCCAGCCGTGGCGACGAACACTTCCAGAAAAGCCCCACGACCCTCCAAACGAAGACGTCGACGGCGACGTCGTCCATGACGGCGACAGTCTTGACGACGACTGGGGGCGGCAAGCGTCAGCGATGTCGAGCACTGCCCAGGCTCTCCAGAGCCACTGGACGGCGGAGAAGACGAAGGCAATGCCCTCCAGACGCCCAAAACGCCTTCAGCGACGCCCCCAGACCTCCAAAACGATTACGACGACGACGACGACGACGGTGGCGACGACGACGACAAGGAAGAGGATGAGGAGGAGGAGGAGGAGGAGGAGGAGGAGGAGGAGGAGGAGGAGGAGGAGGAGGAGGAGGAGGAGGAGGAGGAGGAGGAGGAGGAACGACGAGTGGCAGAGATGTCCATCGCGGCCAGGCTCTCTGGGGCCGCCGAGTGGCGCACCGCAGCCCATCGCCACGCCGTACCGCGGCGACGTGGTCGCCAGCGGTTCCGCACGGGCACGGGCAGGAGGGGAGCTCGCGAGAGAGGGAGGGCGGAGAGGGCGGGAGGAGGATTTGCAGGGGGAGGGCGGGCGAGGAGGCAGAAGGCGAGGAGAAGAGTGAGGCCAGGTTGCGCCAATGATGCTGCCACGAACCATCCCGCACGTTGTCTTCGATACTGACGACGACGATGATGATGCTGATGATGCTGATGATGCTGATGATGATGATGATGATGATGATGATGATGATGATGATGATGAGGATGAGGATGAGGATGAGGATGATTGTGCTTCATATGATGATCATGACGATGTTGGTGATCGTGATGGTGATGGCGACTCTGATGAGGATGCTGATGATGCTTCTGATGATGCTGCTGATGCTGATGACGCTGATGACAATGATGTTGCTGATGTTGATGATGATGTTGCTGATGTTATCTTCGATAATGGCGACGATGATACTGATGCTGATGATTATGAGGTGGGTGATTATGATGATGGGGATGCGGATGTTGATGCGGATATTGCTGCTGATGGCGATGATGCGGATTATGCCGATGATGACGATGATGATGGTGGTGCTGATGGTGATGATGATGCTGATGATGCTGATGCTTATGATAATGTTGATGGTGATGATGATGGTGATGATGATGAGGCTGACGATGCTGATAATGCTGTTGCTGATGATGACGCTGACGATGTTGCTGATGTCGTTGATGATGCTGATGCTGATGATGTTGAGGATGGTTCTGATTAGGATAGTGATACTCATGTTCTAACGCTGATGCGGCTGCTGCTCATGATGATGATGATGATGATGATGATGATGATGATATTGATGATGATGATGATGATGATGATGATGATGATGATGATGATGATGATGATGATGATGATGATGATGATGATGATGATTATGATAATGGTACTGATGATGAAGATGTTGATGCTACTGATCATGCTGATGATGATGGTGTTTATGATGCCGATGATGATGCCGACGACGATGACGATGACAATGACTATGACAACGACGATGACGATGACGATGACGATGATGGCGATGCTGATGATGATGATTGTGATGATGATGATGATGATGATGCTGATGCTGATGCTGATGCTGATGATGATGATGATCATGATGATGATGATGCTGATGATGATGATGATGATGATGATGATGATGATGATGATGATGGTAGTGCTGATGATGCTGATTATGATGATGCTGCTGCTGCTGCTGCTGATGATGATGATGATGATGATGATGATGATGATGATGATGCTGATGATGATGATGATGATGATGATGATGATGATGATGATGATGATGATGATGATGATGATGATGATGATGATGATGGTGCTTGTGCCCCACGGTAGTGGCTCGACCCTGGCATCCGTTGTCCGCTCTGTAGGCTTTCTTGTTCAGAACAGACCCTTGACGGAAGCTTTCGGCCTCCTCCTTGCCATACTTTCAGTTTTCCGTGAGTTGGCTCCAGAGTGGAGGGTTTCTCCGAAGGACTTAGGCGACCCGTTCTCCTCCTCCTCCTCCTCCTCCTCCTCCTCCTGCTCCTCGATGAGGGGAAGGAGCAGCAGGTGCTCGTCAACTCCTCCGTGCGGTGACACCTCGCCATCCTGTGGAGTGCGTCTGCGAGGGCCAGTGCGCGGACCAGTGCGACTGCTGCTGCGGCCCGGCCGTCGGCGGGACGCTCGTCCAGTGGGCGCTGCTCCTCTTCATCGCCTCGGGCCCCGAACACATGCGAGTGAAGGTCTACCAACACCTGCAATGGTTTAGTTTAGGCGACGGTTGCGCGCTTCGTTCGCGCACCCAGTCGTTCACCCTTCCGCGCGCCCGTCCCCGCACCCAACGAATCCCTGGGAGTTCCACGTTAGAGTTGACCATGCAACCTCGGGGTCTCCCTTTGGAGCAGGTCTCATCGCGCCAACATCGCAGAGCGGATTTCGTTCGGAAAACGATAGGATGGGCTTGGAGTATCCCAGAGAATTTTGTTCCTGATTTCGAGGTGAATTTCGTGCGGTTTGTTTGGGGCCAGGAATGCAGACCCCCCAAAACATCCACGCGCAATTCACTTCGTTGTTCGTGTGCCGCTTCGGGCAAACATCCACGCAGACATGCAAGCAGCAATCCGCTGCAGCACGTCTGCAAGGCCGGTGCAGTGCCAGGCCTTCTTTTCCAGAGCGGGCTCCGCAGGCGCTCGAGTCCAGCGTCGTTCCCTCTGGAGCCACTGGCGCCCGATGGCGAAGACGGCGGCGCCAGCCTGTGTGCAGCAGCTCACGGTTGGCATTCGGGTCTTCGTCTGCTACGGTCAGCACGCGGACGAGGCGGAAGCGGAGCGGCCAGAGCGCGCACTGCTCGCGCACATCGTTGGTGCGAAATGGGTCGCTGTCTCGCGGGACTTCGACGGCAACGTCGTGCACAGCCACGACGCCCGCGGCACGTTCGTGCCCTCTGACGGGACGGTGCTGTCCGGCGGGCTCGACGACGCGCTCGAGGACGTCGACCGCCTGGACGTCTCGACTCCCCCCCCACCCCAAAGCGGGAAGGTTAGGAGCGGTTTCGCTGCACGTTCGTGGCCGCACCGCAGAGCGTGAAGGAGGTTGGCCTCGAGGTCGGCTGGGAGATCGAGGGGGGCGGCGCCTGGCCCACTTCGCCGCGGAGCGGATCCTCGAGGGCGGCTGGGGGTCGGTGCAGACGCGCCACCGGTGGAGGCCCGTGCTCGGCGTGGCCGCGACTACCGTGGGAGTTGACGAGCACCTGCCGCTCCTGCCCCTCGCCGAGGAGGAGGAGGAGGAGGAGGAGGAGGAGGAGGAGGAGGAGGAGGAGGAGGAGGAGGAGGAGGAGGAGGAGTCAGGGCCACTCCTGCGTGCGGCCCGCCCCCTCGGGCCACCGCACTTGCCAGGAGCGCCAGCGCTGGCCAGCCGTCATGACGACTGATCAGGTCTAGATGTGCAACCGAGCGTCGTTCGAGCTGTTCGGCCACCGTTGCCAGATGTGCGAGAGCGCATTGAAGGACCTGCTCCGTGAGGTGGCCAACGGAGCGGTTGGCGGCGATGATTGGCTCAACGAGAGGTCGCTCTGCATGGGCGTCAAGAGCTTGCGCAGTAGCGTCAGCGTCGTGCCTGAGCTCGAGGACTTCGTGGCGGAGGGGGCGGCCAGTCGCTCAGCCGTGCTGAGGGAGCGCCGTGAGGCGCGCGAGGAGGCGGCACCGGCGAAGGGCGTCGAGAACGCCCTGGCGGCGTCGGCCAAGAAGGGCGCCAAGGGGAAGAAGGGGAATCATTCCTGACGGCCTGGTCTCATTCTGTTTTGTGCCGCCGCGAGGGGGAGCGCCCCGCCTCCACGAGGGCCTGTTTTTGGGCTTCAGGGTGGGCTGGCGTGGGCCGCCGTGAGGCGTTTTCGGCTTCGCATCGAGGTGCGCCGGCGCGACGTCCCACCCATCTCCTCGGCCGCCGCCTCGGAGGTCTGCTCGGGGGTGCCAGCGGTGTCGGTCTCTCGCAGAGTCAGCGGCGTCGCTTTCGACGCCGTCGAGCGCAGATGGAGTGGCTGCTCGACGGTGTCCGTGCCCTGAACGAGCTCGATGCGCCGGGCCCGCCGCCTTCGACTCCAGCCTCGTTGACTTCTGCCCAGGTCTCCGCCGTTCGTCATCTCGCTCGTCAGTACGGGTCGGTCGATGCTGCACCACCTGAACACGGGATCTCCCTGGGGGCGCGGGCGGCGCTCCGGGCCGTGCGGCTGGGCAGTGCAGCTGGTGCGTTTGCCGTCGGTGTTCGCGTGAACTTCGAGCGAGGGACTGTCTCTCTTCCCGCAGGGCGCTCGGGTGAGGTCGCCCCAGGCGTCGCGCTGCCGTCCGGGGGGCCCCCTGCCGATTTAGAGTGCCAGTCGCACGTGATCCCGGTCCTGCGCGGGGGGTCGTCCGGCTCGCGATCGGGGCGGGCCCGCCTCCGGGCCCGGGCGGTGCCGATGGGGTGGTAGTGGGCGGTGGCGCTCGCGCGGGCCGCGCGTTCCCGCCTGCCTTGTGGCATCTCCCCCGAGGCCCCGTGGATTTTAGACGAGGCGCCTCTGCCACCCTCCAGCGACGTCGGGTCGCTGCGCGGATTGTGCATCGACCATTTTGCGCGCGCGCGAGCGCGGGCTCTGAGGTTGCGTCCAGGACGGTCTTGGGGACGCAGACAAGGCTGACATCACGCGGGGTCGCTTCCTCGCAGGAGACGGCGGAGCCCGGGGGCCGGGGCTTCATTGGCTTCGTCCTCGTGGGAGCTCGGGGAGAGTGGCTGCCCAAGGCGAGCCGCTTCTGGAAGGTCGAACTTGCCATTGACTACCTCGCCGTCACCGGCCCGGCCAGGGGCTGGGGCGTCGCGCGGGACATGCCGCCGCTGTGTTCTCGCTTGCCCCCGAGCTCCTGTGTTTTATGGGGAAGGCTTATGCTTTTCATTCGCGAGAGTTACACTCGTCGGCAGCCCCTTCTGGCCCTCGGTATTTCAGGAAGTTCGCTGGGTCCGTGCCCGACTCCCTCTCGCTCGCTTCTGTAAGAGACGACCGTGGACTGGCCGTGTTTTCGGGTGCGATGCCTGAGACTTTGGTTTCGGAGTGGGGTGCGTGCGCTGTCAGCCTGCTGAAGTCGCCAGAGTTGGTCGGGTTCGCGAGCGAGCGCTTCGGGCGCACATCGTTCTCGGGCCCTGGGCCAGGAGGAGGAGGAGGAGGAGGAGGAGGAGGAGGAGGAGGAGGAGGAGGAGGAGGAGGAGGAGGAGGAGGAGGTGGTGTGTATATCGGAGGCATCTGAGGACGCCGCCCTAGTTCTCGGGCGTTTGCGGGAGTTTGCGGAGGTCCCCGCGGCGTTTCTGGATCGCGCTTGGGAAGTCGCGTGCGGTGGTCGCGGGGGGGGCGCTCCTGGGTCTCAGGTGCAGCGGGGGGCCTGGGATCGGACCTGGACCGTTCGTCATATGGCCAGAGACTGTATCCCCCGCGGCTCTCGAACGCTGCTCTTGGCAGATGCACGTCTGTGGCCTGTGCTCATGCTGCGGGGCGCTCACCAACGCCTGCGATGAATCCCCAGTGCCGCGCGTCGACTGCCTTCTCCGCAGCCGCTGGGCTCGAACTCGTGGACATGTGGCTTCCCTCGGAGCGGAACGCCCTCGACGCTGCCGGCCGCGTCCGTCAAATGCGGCGCGGCGCCTGGGGGGCGCGAGCCCTCCGCGTCCGCTCTCGGCCCGTGGCCTGCAGCGCGGCTGCGGCTCGCGGGCCGCTTCGACTCCGACGGCGTGGGCGAGGTGGGCCTGGGCTCCCTCGGCAGCCCGCCTGCCCTCGGTCGGCGCAGCTGGCGTGCGGAGCGGCCTCGGGGGGCTCCCCGCGCGGGCCGCTCTGACCAGGGCGGCCCCCCAGGCTCGAGTCGCCTGGCCAGGAGTTGCGAGGCGGTTCGGCGGCGTCTCCCTCGGTGGGCCCCGCGGCTGCTTCCCCGGCAGCGGGAGCGGGTTCGGCCGGCGACGCAGCGGGGCTGCTGCGAGGTGCAGGAGCGGCTGGCGAGCCATCTAGGTCCGCATCCCCTGCCCGCCTGGTCGGGCCCGCAGCGGGACGGGCGAGTGGAGCTCGGGGGGCCGTCTAAGCCTCAGGAGTTCGACCTCGGCGCGGCGCTCGACTTGGAGCGCTGCCAGCCGCTCTTTCCTGCGCTGCGTGCCCTGCCAGGATCTCGCAGCCCCGAGGGCCGCCTGTTCAACGGCGACTCCAGGCAGTTGTACCGCGCGTTCGTGTACGTGGTGCCGCTGATGGTTTCCTCGGTCGAGCCGGCCTCGTGCGCCTCGCGGGGGGCGCTGGCCGCGTCCGCCTCGCGCAGGCGCGTTCGCTCGCAGCGGCGTAGCAGCGCGGCCGCTGGCAGAGCTGCGGGGGTGTGGCACGTTGCGGCAAGCACGTTCGGGTCTCTCCTCGCAGCTCACCAAGCTGGCGCCTCCGCCCCAGGCTCGGGTTGCAGATCTCGCGGGGCGAGGCGTCAAGCCCTTCGCCGAGCGCGGCACCTCGCTCTTGCGCAGCCGCAGCCAACGGGGCAGCGCATCTTCCTGGACCTGTTATTTGGCTCTGGCGGTTTGGGAGCCGCCAAGGCTGCGTAGAACGTCGCCGTGATCTGCGTGGACATCGTGCACGGTTCGCACTATGATTTGTTGTGCAACGATGTATTTCACATGCTGTTGCGATGAATTAAATCAGGCCTCGTTCAGGGGATGTGGAGCGGGACTCCGTGCAAGTCCTATCCCGCTGCTCGTCGGGCTCCGCAGTGGTCTCGACTTCCCCTTCGGTTGAGAACCTCCGAGTACCCTCGAGGGCTCCCTGGTCTGTGTGATCGTGATGAGCAGATTGTTGCCGAAGGAAACGAGCTCGCCCATCGAATCGGGATCCTGCTTAGCGCTTGCATAGGACGTCAGTTGCACTGTGGAGAAGAGAAGCCAGCGCAGTCTTCCTTGCGGTCAGAGTGCGGGCGGCCCGCTTTATCCGAGCATTCCGCCTGTGCCAGCGATGTGCAGTGCTTTTGGCACGCCGTTGAGTGCCCGCACCCCATTGCAGCTCTTGAATTCCAGGTGTGCAGAACGGGTCAAGACCAGTTGTAGTGGAAGAGGTAAATGCTTTTTCTCCAGGAAGCCCACCTACCAATTGGACGGTCCAACGGGCAGGGGATGCTTCTACACAAAGCAGAAACCAGTTCACCACGATAAGTTGTGTATGGTACGAGCCAAGGCTATCGCCCATTGCCTCAGCACCTTGTGCGTCCTTTCTCTCTGCTCTTGCTCCCCTCCGTCTTCCTTAATGTCTTAGGCCCGGGGGGGGTCCCGTAATAATTTCGTCGACTAAATTCGCCATGGCCGCGCTGATTGCGGGGGTCTCTGGAAGAGGGCAGTTTCGGTTTGAAGCGAGCTCGCTCGGTCTCCGCAAGCAGTGGTATTGAACAGGGCTCTCGACGTCATGTTTGTGCCCGGCGGTAATGACTCGACCTTGGCATCCGTTGTCCGCTCTGTAGGCTTCTTGGTTCACCCAGAACCCCCCACCTCCGAAAAGGTGGGGCAGTTTCGGCTTGAAGCGAGCTCGCACGGTCTCTGCAAGCAGTTGTCAGGAAAAGAGCAGTCGACGTCAGAATGATGATGAGGAGGATGTGACGATGATGATGAGGATGCGGATGATAATGGTGATGATGATGGTTATGATGATGAGGATGCTGGTGCTGCTGATGATGATTATGATGATGGTGATGGTGATGGTGATGATGATGATGATGATGATGATGATGATGATGATGATGATGATGATGATGATGATGATGATGATGGTGGTGGTGGTGGTGGTGGTGGTGGTGGTGATGGTGGTGGTGATGATGATGATGATGATGCTGCTGATGATGCTGCTGCTGCTGATGATGATGATGATGATGATGATGATGATGATGATGATGATGATGATGATCATGACTGACGCTCATGATACTTATGGTGGTGATGATGAGAAAGAGGATGAGGATGAGGATGGGGAGGAGGATCAGGACAGGAGGAGGAGGCGGAGAAGGATGAGGAGGAGGACGAAGAGGCGGAGCCGAGAAAGCAGGATGAGGAGGAGAATGGGGAGGAGAATGAGGAGGAGGAGGAGGAGGAGGAGAAGGAGGAGGACAAGGAGGAGGAGAAAGTGCAGAAGGAAGAGAGGGAGGAGGAGGAGGAGGAGGAGGTGGAGGAAGGACAGACGAGGAGGGCATGGAAGAGGATGATGATGTTGATCAAGATGGAGGAGGAGGAAGGAGGAGGAGAGAGACAAGGATTCGCGGAGGAGGGGGCGGATGGCGGAGGGGGGGTGAGGTGGTGTGACGAGGAGGAGGAGGAGGAGGAGGAGGAGGAGGAGGAGGAGGAGGAGGAGGAGGAGGATACAGATAAGGAATAGGAGCAAGAGGAAGATAAGGAGGAGAAGAGGGAGGAGGAGGAGGAGGAGGAGGAGACAGAGGAGAAGACGGAGCAGGAAGAGGAGGAGACGGGGAATTGGAAGGCCGAGGAGGTACGAGGGAGGAGGGGGAGCGGAGCGGGAAGGGTCAGGAAGGCAGAGCTCGACGGGCGCCGAGAGTGCAGGCTCCTTGCAGCGCTCCATGCGCGTGCTGTCGGCCACGGGGAAGGTCGAAGCCTCTGCACCCTTGCATCGCTCGGCAGTCGGGGGTGCCGACTGCCGAGCACACTGACGCTTCAGCGGCTGGACCGCTCCGAGCTCGACCAAGACAAGAGCGGGGCGGGAATTGAGCGATGGTTACGACGACTGTGACCATGACGACAACCATGACGACTGATATGTTTCGATGCCCCCAAGGTTCTGCTCCACGGGAGTCCCCGGAGGTCTCCAGAGGCCTTCGTTCGCCTTCTCTTTCCCAAGGCATGGAAGGCGCAAGTAGAAACGGGTGGAACAAAACATGCACTAACTAGTGCGAGCTCGGTAGGCGGTGGCTTTTTTTGAGCCAGTTTCGGCCCATAGACCGGGCACGGACAAGGAGGGCACGGTCACGGGCTTCTGCTCGCAGCTGTTCCGCTAGTGGCGGCTTTCTGAAGTTGTCACCAGTCAACTGAGGTCCACACCTGCTCCTGGCAAGATGCTTAAGGAGGTGTAGACCACTAGAGTACACATGCCGGCATACCGGGCAAGTGGACATATTACCCACGTACTCGTTAAATGTCTTGCGCTTCTTATGTGCCGACGTCTGGTGCGATGCGAGCGCACAATCAGTTGCAAATGAGGCATGCCACATCTCACATTCAAAAGGTTGGAGCGGGGCGGCGCCGCACTTGGAAGGGGGATCGGCGATACACTCGAAGAGCAAATCCGCGATACGCGATCATCCCACATGGCACAAGCCATTTGCTCGCACCAAGGCTCGGCGCAGACAGCTGGATCAGGAAGGCCCCAGAAAGCGGGCACGCACGAATGTTCCCTAAGCCAGGCGAGGTCGCTGATTAAAAGATCGACCCACGACGGATGTTTTTCTTGGCCACGCCTCTCTCCGGCCCTCGAACTGGCCTTGGGTCTATCGCCCAGAAGGGCGAGGAGAGCGGCAGGCCTGTTTCTTACAAGCCGGGCGCCGTACTTGAGCCTAGCGCGCCGCAAGATGCAATCGATCGACGGCTGCTGCAAACGACGTCGGACTTCTAGGTCAGAAGAATATTGCTTGCTGTATCGACTGTCGTCGCACATCTTCCTCAGCAATCGCACGCAGGGGCTCTGGAGAGTGCGTATATACCCTCTGGTCGGCACCACAATGAATCAGAATGCAGGAGACGGCTAATAATCAACGACTGCAACAAGGATACCTTCAGCCAGTCGCATAAGACGGCGCTCCCACAGACTCGGTAGCTTATGGGGCCGTACGCATGGAGGGCCTGTTGGGCCTTGTGCCTCGCGTCGACCCCTAATCCCCGATCGATCTGGACGATTCCGCCCAACTGCTTGCACCGATCAGCAACAATTAATTTCTGGGCCGGGAAGCCGTTCACGGAAGGGACGGGGACGTAGCGGCCGTCGGGGTGGGTGAGGGCGCGAGGCATGCGCTCCGCCCTGTACCCCATAAAGTGCACCATTCGCTCCGTCTTCCCAGGCTTCCAGTTGATATGGAGCCCGAAATCCGAAAATGCTGTAGCCAGCGCAACTATGACTGTGTCCATGGCAGCACGCGGTCGCGCAGCAGTAGGGGCCATGGTCACAATGCATTGGTCGTCAATGAAAGCAGCGTCAGTTACTGTCTTGGGGGGCTGCCTTGGTGGCGCCTGCTGACCCCAGATCTTCCTCGGAACTTCGTTTGAAAAGAACGCCTCCGAAGAAGTACGCAACCGAATGGCAACCCCGGCATGCTCCATCCACTGGCGAAAAAGCGGCAACGGTATATCATACGCAGTTTTGAAGATCGTCGCCCCTACCTTGCAGCCCTGGCGGCCACCAAATCCGCACGCACAACGGACTCGAGCTCTCCAATCGAGAGCCAGGAGCCGTCATGGAGAGTCGACAGCATTGCGATCGTGGCACTGTCAACGCCCCATTGGCGAAGGTTCGGTCCATGTTTTTCGACATATTCGTAAATGTGGTTGGCGGCATGCTCAAGCAATGGTGGTGGCGGCGGTGGCCTTCGTAGGCTCGGTGTAACTGTGGTTGGTGGCGGTTGCCTTCGTAGAATGGCCCAAGACGCCAGAAAATCACCTCCGTCGACTCGGCCCGTCGATGGACTAGAGCACAACTTGACCACGACAGCGACGACGACCCCGACGACGACGCCGACGACGACGCCGACCACGACGACGACGTCAACGGCGGCGGCGGCGACCTCCCAGGCTCGCACCGGACCAGGGAGGCCCCGGCGTGGTCGCTGCGGGCGGCGGCGGCGGGGGTGCGGCCTGGACGCGCCGCGGCTGGCTTTGCGGGGGGGGGGAGTCGAGGTTCGTGGAGGGTGGGGGGGGGAGGGGGGGAGAGGGAAGGGAAACGATCGTGGAGGAGGAGGAGGAGGAGGATAGTTGAACAAGAGGAGGATCGTGGAGGAGGAGGGCCAGGAGGAGGAGGAGGAGGAGGAGGAGGAGGAGGAGGAGGAGGAGGAGGAAGAGGAAGAGGAGGAGGAGGAGGAGGAGGAGGCGAAGGAGGAGGAGGAGGAGGAGCAAAGGAAATGCCAAGGTTCGTGGAGGACAGATCCGTGGAGGAGGAGGAGGAGGAGGAGCAGAGGAATGGACAAGGATCGTGGGGGAGGAAGGATCCGTGGAGGAAGAGGAGGAGGATGAGGATGAGAAGGAGGATGATGATGAGGAGGAGGAGGAGGAAGAAGAAGAAAAGAGGGGGAAGGAGGAGGGCAGGAGGAGGAGGAGGAGGAAGAAGGAGTAGGAGGATCATGGTCATGATGGAGAAAGGGGAAGGAGATGGCTGGTTGTTTGTTTTGGTTTGTGATGCCTCGTGAGGGTTTCTCATGGTCACGGCTGGATGGGTCTCGAAATCTCATCAGATAGCGACCCAAGAGAGGTCAGGGTGGATACTTTTTCTGAGAGGGAATGGGCGGAGGAAACAACGGCGGGTGATGATGATGATGATGATGATGATGATGAGGAGGAGGAGGAGGAGGAGGAGGAGGAGGAGGAGGAGGGAGGAGGAGAAGGAGGGGAGGGGGAGGAGGATGGGGGAGGGGGAGGAGGAGGACGGATGGAGGAGGAGGAGAGGAGGAGGAGGGAGGATGTGATGATGATGTGATGATGATGATTATGATGATGATGATGATGATGATGATAGATGATGATGATGATGATGATGATGATGATGATGATGATGATGATGATGTGATGATGATGATGATAGATGATGATGATGATGATGATGGATGATGATTGATGGATGATGCTGATGATGATGATGATGATGATGATGTATGGATGATGATGATGATGATGATGATGATGAGGAGAGAGGAGGAGGTGGAGGAGGGGAGGAGGTAGGAGGAGAGGAGGAGGAGGAGGAGGAGGAGGAGGAAGAGGTGAAGGTGGAGGAGGAGGGGGAGGAGGAGTAGGAGTAGGAGTAGGAGAAGCAGGAGGAGGAGGAGGAGGAGGAGGAGGAGGAGGAGGAGGAGGAGGAGGAGGAGGAGGTGAGGGTGGAGGAGGAGGGGACGCACAGCCTGGCGCAACGGAGGTGGCCGGAGCGCAGGACGTGAGAAGCCCGGGCAGAGGAGCGCGCCCGCGGCGGTCTCCACGCGACGGGGGGTGGAGAGGGACGGCGGTCCTGCAGCGCTGTGCGGCGAGCCCCCTGCAGTCAACCCGCAGAGTGAGGATGCGCGATAAGGACGCAAGGGCCTTGGACGCCCATCGCGAAGCTTTTCGAGCGGGGCGTGGCCAACGAAGGTGTCCAAGGATGGGCCCAGGAAGCAAGGATTCAAGGGTACCCTTGGGAGGGATGCCTATCCTTACTCTGCGGGTTGACTGTACCGATCCCCCTGACGGCAAATCACTTCACTCTCCCTCCGGGACTTCGCCCCCGGCTCCTGTCCAAGGCGTACCTTTTCTTGTGCAAGCTCTTCGGCACCGCCTGTACTCCGCACCCTCCGGCCGCCTGAGGCCCCGCCCGCTGCGCCCTTTCTCTCCAATTAGTGCTTCGCGCGCCCCGCCTAGCTCTTAACTGGAAGAGGCCCGCTCTCGACCCGCCGACCAAAAGTGTACCGATCCCCCGCTGCCACGACCTCCCGCCAGTGGCCCCGGCGGCACGAGGATGGCGACCGCGGCCGCGACGGGAGGGCCAGCGGCCTCTCCGCCGTCCTCCTCCGGGAAGAGGGACCTCGGCTTAAGTCGAGCATGTCCCTCTACAGGAGGAGTGTTCAAAATAGCCCAAACATAGTAGTAAGGGGACGATGTTTGATTATTTGTGGGCTATTTCTGATCACTTTTGAGTACGCTTGATTCCCAGATCCGCCTGCAGGGGGACACGCCCGACCTAAACCTTGGCGCTGTTCTCGCCAGCGGGCTCGATGACGACAGCCATGCGCGACGCGGGGCCGCGGGAGAACCGAGCACGCCTGACGACGGACAGCGAGGTGGGCGGGCCCTTGCCCTTGCCCTTGCCCTTGCCCTTGCCCTTGCCCTCGCCCTCGCCCTCGCCCTTGCCTCCCTCCCCTCCGCTGTCGTTCCTCCGCCTCCTCCTCCTCCTCTTCCGCTGCGGCTGTTGTGCGTTTGTCTAAACGGCTGGCTGCGCCATCGGGGATGCCCACACAACGCGTTTGTCATGTCCCCCTCCCTCCTCTCTCCTCTTCCTCTTCCCCTTGGGTCCTCTGGGACCTGCGATTCTACCCTGTGACTCGCGGCGCTTAGGCACGGGATCTGGGTTCCGTGCCCCGGCCGCAGGCGCAGGACGGCCTTGCTACGTTGCCGTGGCCACGCTCGTTGTAGTCCGTCTGCGCTGGCCGAGGTCTCGCGCGGTGGCTCGCCTACGGCAGGCTGGTGCTCAGGTTTGCCCAGTGCACGCGGTCGGGTTCCATTGGCGTGTTTGTTGGGCTTGTGTATGTACGGCTGTGTGTACGCATGCACTTCTACAGGTTTTACACATGTGCATTTGCACATGTGTACGTCTCTCTTGTTTTATTTCTTTATTTATTTCTCTCTCTCCCTCTCTAGGTGTACAGATGTATCAGAACGCATATACGGGTGTGCATATCTATGTGCACAAATACATGTACTCCTGCATATGTACGTATCTATACCGACCAGCAAGCACGAGACACCACTTACGGCCAGGCGTGGAGGGAAGACCGAGCATGCCAACGGGAACGAGAAGAAAGAGGAG
>CAUYUJ010009754.1:20000-32408 GCA_963575745.1 Prorocentrum cordatum
GGCCTCAGGGGGCTTCCTCGGGCCTCCCTGCCTCCAACCGCGGTCTCCCTGAACGACCGGGTCACGATATGGAATGTTTCGGAGGGTGTTTTGGGGCCATCTTGGGCCGCCACGGGGCACTCTGAGGGCCACCTTGGACCTGTGTTGTGCCGTTTTGTGGCTCTCTTGGACTGCCTGGAAGCCCTTTCGGATGGTTGTGGGGCGATTTGGGAGCCTCCCAGGCGGCTTCGGACGCCCAGGAGACCGCCGTCTTGGAGCGTCGGGAAGCCGAAAAGAGGACAACCCCCAAATTCACCAACAACCAATAGAAAATCCATGATTTCTGCCTCTTGGGACCTTCTTGGGAGTGCTCTTGGAGGCCTCTTTGGGGCCGTCCTGGAGGCCTCTTGGGCCATCTTGAGGTCACGTCGGTCACTCTTGGAGCGCTCTTGTGCTGTCTTGGGGGTCTCTGGGACGTCTCCGATGACCCCCCTGATCGCCCTTGGTGTGCTGGGAAGGCTTGGCAAAACGCCCTGCGAGGCCCGGGGGGGCGCTTCGAGGCCCGTCCGGAGGGTCTCAAAGCCCCTGAACCCGAGAGTCCGTTTTGTTCCCCACATCCAAAGTGGGGTTCTTGTTTTCTCTGGACACCCCGCGCAGGAACAGGAACCCACCATCATCATCATCATCATCACCATCATCATCATCATCATCATCATCATCATCATCATCATCATCATCATCATCATCATCATCATTATCATCATCACTCTTTCCTCACTCACTCACTCATCATCCCTCACTCACTCACTCACTCACCCACCCACCCACTCACTCACTCACTCACTCACTCACTCACTCACTGACTCATCAGCGCTCACATATGATGATGATGATGAGTGTGCGCGTGAGAGAGTGTGATGATGATGATGATCATCATCATCATCATCATCACCAGTCAGTCAGTCAGTCAGTCAGTCAGTCAGTCAGTCAGTCAGTCAGTCAGTCAGTCAGTCACTTACTCACTCACTCACTCACTCACTCACTCACTCGCCTTGGGCCTCGTGTGCGAGTGAATTATGAGGAAGTCTCAGGCGGGATCCCCCTCCCTATTGGGCCCGCGGATTATGTTACTAATCCGAGCGGGTCATCCAATTCCTATAACTGTTGCCACTTTTGGGCTCTCGCGCTGCCAGAACGCCATTCCCGCCGCATTTGTGAGTGAATTGCGAGGAAGTCTCAAGCGGGAGCCCCTCCCTATGGGGCCCGCGAATCATGTTACTAATCCGAGCGGGTCATCCAATTCTTGTAACGGTTGTCACTTTTGGGCTCTCGCGCTGCCAAAACGCCATTCCCAGGCCACATCTGTGAGTGAATTGCGAGGAAGTCTCAAGCGGGACCCCCCTCCCTATGGGGCCCGCGGATCATGTTATTAATCCGAGCGGGTCATCCAATTCCTTTAACTGTCGCCACTTTTGGGCTTTCGCGCTGCCAGTTATTAATCCGAGCGGGTCATCCACTTCCTGTAACTGTCGCCACTTTTGGGCTCTCGCGCTGCCAGAACGCCATTGCCAGGCCACATTTTGAATGCCCAGAGCCAGCTGTAGGCCACTTCGTGTTCTTCGTGCTCCCAGAACACCATTCCCGGGCCACATTTTGAATGCCCGGAGCCAACTGTAGGCCACTTCGTGTTCTTCGTGTTCCCAGAACACCACTCCCGGGCCGTTTTCTGAATGTCCGGAGCCAAAACAGGAGGGCGAGGTCGGGGGCAACATAGGGAGCGGGGGAAGGCCCGCGCCAGGGCGAGAAGAAATATACGCAGAAGAGACAGCCAGAACGCCTCACCAACCACGAGGACGACGGTGAGGGCTTTTTCCAGGTTCGCCCAGAGGATTCTCATGTGGGGTCCTCCCGTCGGAGTAATTTTTTTGGGGGGATGCGGGGTTTTCCCCCCGCCCGGGCTTATAAACATATAGGAAGATAAATCCTTGCACATACATATGTAATGTGTATGCATGCATGCACATACATTCATACATTTATAATCACGTATATTACTATAACCATTGTGGTATAGCATGGTATGGTATGTTTTGTCGCATTCTATAGAACATATTGCAAGTTGTTTTGGTCGTTTGTATTATGATATATTGTACAATGCTAGAATTTAAGCTGTTACATCAGAGTGTATCATGTATGATTATGTTACATTTGTTCGTTTTATACCATAATATGTATACATATGTTATGGTCTATGATTTGTAGGATATTAGGTTGAATGTGGTCATCATGGTGTTAAGTCGTTCTATGGTGTCGAAATTTAGGATATGGTCTACCATGTGCTATGAGAATGTTCCAGCTGTTTGTAGTAGAGTATATGTTTTATGGGATATCGTATCGTAGTACAGTCAATCGTACCATCATATACTATGATTCAAAATGGTATCATCGGGTTATGACATAATGTAGCCGATCGTAGTATACGGTATACTATACATATTATGTTATGCAACCTACCATCTTCTAGTACCAGTTATCATGGTACGTTGTACCATCGTGTGCTTAATTTAACACTGCCAAAACTATACAATCATAGAGTATGACACCTTGTATGATACGATATCACATGATCTCCTATTATACTATATCTTAATCTTAGCATATCATATTTTGGTGATAATATATTTATCACAGTACATTTGTGTGCGCACATCTGTATAACTACGTTCGACTGTATGTACATGTACATGCACATGCATACACGTACATAGGAACGTATGTATATACACACATATAGTTAATATCCACTGCCCCCAGCTGGGTCCTTCTTGGTCCCAGGCGCTGCGTATACGCCGTCCTGGCCAAGCAGGGGGGCGTGGCGTATACACCGCTGCTGGTGTCGGCATGGGCGCGGCCAGGGAGCAGTGGATGTGCAAAGGTCTCGTCGCTCTGTATGTATGCCTGTGTTCACCCATGTGGGGCGTTCCAGAACTGGCCTCGCCTTCGGCGCGTCTCGCTCTCGTGCAGCCGCGCCGCCCCCCCTCCCCCCCTTCCAGAGAGGAGGAGGAGGGGGAGGAGGAGGAAGGGGAGGAGGAGGAGGAGGAGGAGGAGGAGGAGGAGGATGAGGAGGAGGAGGAGGAGGAGGAGGAGGAGGAGGAGGACGAGGAGGAGGAGGAGGAGGACGAGGAGGAGCGGCAGCAGGCGTCAGCATTTGCGGGCCGGTGTTTCTGGAGTAGGGCAGGTAGCGGCCAGGCTGCGGCCAGGTAGCGGCCAGTTGCCGCAGCCATGTGTACGCGTGCGATTGGAGATCAGCTCTGGGCGGCCCGATCCGTGACTGTTCCGTCGGCTTGTCTGCCAAGCGGGGCGCCGCGCGGGCGTCGCAGGCTGTCTTGAAGGATGTCGCCGAGTGCCTTGCGTGATCGGGCCCTTGGGTCACGTATTGCAGCCCAAAGGTATTGCAGTCCAGTGTAGCGACCTATTTTCGGCCCTGACGTCAGCAGTGCCCGCAAGAGCGCGCCAACGTGCATGCTCTCGCGTACAGCCTGATATGCTAACTCGTGTCAACGGTATACAAAGCTTGTGCAAGGGTTCATCTTCTGCGTGGTATGGTATCGCCGACGATATCGATGCAGCGCAGTGCCGCTGGCATCGCACATGTACTGATCTACCGTCCATCGCACGTGCGAGTTTCCCGAAACAGCATTCGCATGACAGCCGCCGCGTGCTGTTCGTGCCGCACTAGGGATGACCAGAGAGAGTCGCTGTATACGAACAGCTTTGCATGCTCGACGATGTTGATCTCCGACCGGAAACTACGTTTGCGTGTAGTGGGTCTCCCAAGTAATGGGTCAACCTGCCCAATCTTTGATCCGCCGAGTGGGTAACATGCCCTACTTTCTCGAACGGGTCGAGGTGATCAGCGCACCTTCCTGTATACTACCTCCGACCGCACCGCGGACATTGTTGGGGATGCTGCTGCAAGAAATGAGTGGCAGCAGAGATTCGCATGAGGAGGAGTTTCGATATCCTCCTCCTCCACGATGCAGCGCCTGGGCCTGCCACTGATCGGATGGAGCGTCCCAAGCGAAGCTGTGCGTCAGATCGGCTCGAAGGGCCCGCCCGGTAATTGCGCACACGCGACTCAAGCTGGGTGAGCGAAGCTGCTGCTGCTGATGATGATGATGATGATGATGATGATGATGATGATGATGGTGATGCTGATGATGATGATGATGATGATGATGATGATGATGATGATGATGATGATGATGATATGATGATGATGATGATGATGATGATGATGATGATGATGATGATGATGATGATGATGATGATGATGATGATGCTGCTGCTGATGATGATGATGATGATGATGGTGATGGTGATGATGATGATGATGATGATGATGATGATGATGATGATGATGATGATGATGATGATGATGATGATGATGATGATGATGATGATGATGATGATGACGTTGCTGCTGCTGCTGCTGCTGCTGATGATGATGATGATGATGATGATGATGATGATGATGATGATGATGATGATGATGATGATGATGATGATGATGATGATGATGATGATGATGATGATGATGACGACGCCCTGTACCTGTGCTGTGTTGCCGCCTGGCACGGCCAGAACTGCCGGAGGCGGAACGCCTCTGTGAGCGTGGCATCCGCGCGCACATGCCGGAGCAGCCGACGAGAGAAGGCGTGCAGACGGCGCCCTTGGCCGCAGAGAGGCGCACAGCTGCCGCGGGCGGCCTGCGGCCGCCACGCCGCCGAGCGCGCGGAGGGCCTACAGCGGGCGCAGAGAATGAAATAATACGCGTGCCCAGACGTGCTCGCGTCGTAAAAGATTCAGGACGGGAGGTTTTTTGACCATTTTCGGCCCCGGGGGGCCCTCGCTGGGCCTCGGGGCCGGCAAGAAGCCGACTCAGGACGAGAGCCCAGTCCCGGGGAAAGGGTCGGGGCTGCTGGCGGCCCCGTCCCGAAGAAATCAGGACGTCGCATGTCTTGGTAGCTTAGTGCTCATCTGCATTGGCAGTCTTTCCCGCAGCCCGAGGTGTGCCAGCTCTACACGGGGTACCTCCAGCGGCACTGACGGCAGACGAGCGCAGCAGAGTATACTCAAAACATACGTCGGTGACTTGCCCTGAGCAAGAGAAGACGGAGGCTGCTGCTGATGATGAGGATGCTGATGAGGATGCTGCTGCTGCAGATGAAGATGGTGATTATGCTAATGATGATGATGATGATGTTGTTGATGATGCTGCTGATGCTGATGATGATGATGATGATGATGACGATGCTGATGATGATGATGATGATGATGGTGATTATGACGATGGTGGTGGTGATGATGACGATGATGATGATGTTGATGCTGCCGCTGCTGCTGATGATGATGGTGCTGTGGATGAGGACGAGGGCGAGGATGAGGATGGGGAGAGGATGATGGTGAGGATGAGGACGATGAGGATGAGGATGAGGAGGATGAGGAGAATGAGGATTATGATGATGCTGCTGATGATGATGATGCTATTGATGATGCTGACGATGACGACGACGATGACGATGATGATTTGGATGATGATGATGATGATGATGATGATGATGATGATGGTGATGATGGTGATGGTGACGATGATGGTGGTGGTGGTGATAAGGATTACGATTATGATGATGCTGATGGTGATGCTGCTGCTGATGATGATGCTGATGCTGCTGCTGATGATGATGCTGATGCTGATGATGATGTTGATGCTGCTGCTGATGATGATGATGCTACTGATGATGTTGATGATGATGCTGATGATGCTGCTGATTATGATGATGATGCTGATGATGATGATGATGATGCTGACGATGTATGATGATGATTGATGATGATGATGATGATGATGATGATGATGATGATGATGATGATGATGATGATGATGATGATGATGATGATGATGATGATGATGATGATGATGATGATGATGATGATGATGATGATGATGATGATGATGATGATGATGATGATGATAATGATGATGATCGGGAGGAGGAGGAGGAGGATGAGGAGGAGGAGGAGGAGGAGGAGCTCGAGGAGGAGGAGGAGGAAGATGAGGAGGATGAGGAGGAGGACATCGGAGCTAGGGCTTTACGGGATTCTGGGGGTGTTCATGGGTTCCTCCTTTTCCCTCCTGCTCGCGCCTCGGTGCTTCGTCCCTCATCCTTCCCCTGTCAGCTTACCTCCTTCTCCTTCCATCCTCGGCCCCTCTCCCTCCTCCCCTGCCTCCTCCTGCTCTTCCCTCCTCCCTCTGGCGGCCGTTCGGGACGACCCCCTGGAACGCTCTCGGCGAGGCGAATCTGCTGGAGAGCACTCCGAGTTTGGAAGACCCTCGGGAACTCACCAAAGCGCCCGAATGCCTCGAACCTCTACGGTTGGGGCGTCGGTTGAGGAGTGTGCCCAGTAGGCTCGAGACCCCCGAGGATTCCTTATCCGATGCGGGCGGTGGTGAGATCCATGGCAGATCCATGGTTGGAGTTCCACTGGCGTCCAGCCCCTGGGTTGCTCATCTCAGGGCTCCGTGCCCACTGCCCCCGCCGTCCGAATCTGTGCACGCGCGAGCCCCGAGCCCCCGAGGTGAGAACTGCCCCCGCCGTGGGTCCGAAGCCGCCGGGCCCCCCGGCCAGGCGATAGCGCGCGAGTGGCACGGCGCCCGCGACCTGCCCGCCACCCTGGCGGCGGCGGCGGCGAGCCGCCTGCCGCTGCGGGAGCTGCTGTCCGACGGCGGCCAGGACGCCCTCCCCCCCCCCGCGGCCCGCGCGGACGCCGCCGTCGCCGGCCCTCGAGGCCCCCGGCAACGCCGGGAGTAGATGCAGAGTCGTGGAGGACGATCAATGGAGAGGAAGCATGTTGCCGAATAATATCCAGATGTCTAGAACATGTGTTAGAGCTGTTTTTAACATGTACGATCAATGGAGAGGAAGCATGTTGCCGAATCATTTCCAGATGTCTAGTCTAGAACATGTGTTAGAACTGTTTCTAACATGTACAACACATTGTTCTTGTTAAACTGATATTTCCAGGACAGTCTCCTACATCTTCAACACATTTTTAATTCGGTGATAGGACTGTTCGGGTGTCCATTGTCGTGGCATCCACACATGCAGAGGCCCGTGCCAAGAAACACCCTGCTTGTCACCAGGGTGCCCTGGGTTTCCTGGGTTTCGATGCTTTTGCGGTGGCAAGCGCGAGGTTCCCAGACCCCGGACGTCATGGTTTTTGCTTCATGACGTCCACCCCCGGAGGTCTCGACTCATTCCCCAAGACCGATTTTTCATCCAGCGTCGTTTTTTGACGGTCCCGAGGGCCGGTACGGGCCAGGAGAGGCCGAACACATGGAAAAACCTCCCGTCGTGGTTCTTTATTGCCCGAGGGCTTCTGGGTTCCCACACCCGAAATCAATGGGCGTCCTGGGGTCTCAGGGTTGGGTTTCTTGCGGAAGGTTTCTTGTGGTCGGGCCCCTGCTGTATGTATGTGTAGAGGCCATGGTCTCGTCCGCCCTGCCTTCCCCAAGATCCGGGCTTGGCACTCTCCTGCTCCTTTTCCTCCTCCTCCTCCTCCTCCACCTCCTCCTCCTTCCGTAGCCATTTTGGCTCAAGTGGGATACCTCCCCACTTGGGCCGAAATGGATTCCATAGCAATCTATCCCGAGGGCATCCGCCCCCAGCGTTTTGCCTGGCTCTTCCATAACCACTCGCGCCGCGCAGGCCCTGATGCGCTCGGATGCTGCGCGCTCAGGTGATCCCGTTGCTGCTGTTCGTGACCTGCGGCGGCTTCGTCATGCCCCACACGCGGTCGCCAGCCGCTCTTCATATCCGTCGTTGTCGTGCCTCTCAACGCGGCCTGCGTCGCTGTCGGGATGGTGAACTCGTCCATCTTCAGCTCGCTCTTCTTCTTCGCGATGATCGACGGGCACTACCAAGCCCCCCTAGGCAGCTCATCCCCCTTGGCGTGTGCACGAGCGACGAGCTGTCGCAGGTTGCACGCTACATCCAGGTACTCCGCGAGCGAGCTGCGCCAGTTCTGCATCCTGCTGACGGCGAAGGCGCTGGTGCCGACCATCACGTTCCACGGGCTGGCGCGGGACCCCTTCCACCACCTGCTCATGATGCGCCGCTTCGCCGAGGTGCTGGAGTTGTACCTGCACCCGCTCTGCTACATGGCGCTGGGCCCCTTCCTCGGCTCGTCGCTGGCTCTCCTGATCTCGTCCTGCATGCTGCTGCCGCCGGTGGCTCCCGCCTGCGTGATGCTGGTGATGAGCCTGGCGATGGCCCACGTCCTCAACTCGCTCTGCTACTTGCCGCTGGGCCACTTCCTCGGCTCGTCGCTGGCGCTCCTGTACTTGATGTGCATGCCGCTGCCGCTGGTGGTGGCCGTCATCGTGATGAACTTGTCCTGCATGCCGCTGCCGCTGGTGGCGCCCGTCGTCTTGATGCTGGTGATGCTCTCGCTGCTCTCCGTCCCCTTGTCCGCGAATGGCACCGTGTCTTTCGGCGACTGACACTACTCCAGAACAGGCCCTTCTTCCGCTGCTTCGACGCGTGGCACGACTTCGTGTTCGACACCTCCTTGTCCTCGGATAGCGACCAGCCCAACGAGGACTCTTTGGAACTCGGAGTTGCTGCCGCTGGTGGCGAACAAGTGCATGACGTCGCTGCTGCGGGTGGCGATCCTCCTGCTGCCCGCTGTGTAGTGTGGAACCTGCCTGGAGCACACCTGCATGACAATCCTCAAGAACACTCGCATGAAGTACACCTGCATGCCGTTCACCTGCACGGGGTACATCTGCATGAAGACGCTCGCCGCGATCCTCCCGAAGACGATCGACATGACTGGGCGGTCCCTGGCGTTGAGTACCTTCGCCGATCCGCCCTTCTTCAACTCCGCTGCTGCTGCACGGCTCATGCTGATCTGGCAGATCGTCTGGTGGATCCCGAAGAAGGCCTGCGTGTTGCTGCTCGTGCCGTCCCGCCGCCTGGAGTGCCTTACGCTGTACCCCACAAGCAAGCTCTTCCTGCCGCTGCCGCTGGTGGCGAACGACCCCGCCAGGCCGACCTCTCCACGCCCCCCGTCGATGTGATTGCGACGACGCTGAGTAAGCTGGAGGAGGCCGCCCGTGTCTGTCCCGAAGAAGCCCTGCATGATCCTGTTCGTGCCGTCCCGCCGCCTGGAGTGGCCGACGCTGCCCCCCACGAACATGCTCTTCCTGCCGCTGCTGCTGGTGGCGAAGGACCCCGCCAGCCCGTCCTCTCCATGCCCCCCGTCGACGTGACCGCGACGACGATGAGTAGGCTTGAGGAGCCCGCCTGTGAATGTAGCCCCGCTGTCGCGGCCAGCCGAGTGCCCCCCGACAGGTCCTCTACTTCCCGCTCTTCCCATTCGCCTTTGCCCCCCGTCCCTGCTTTCCCCACTTTCCCGAGCATCCCGCACGACCTACAATCCGCTCCCCGTGTATGGCCCCATGCTCACTGCAGCATTGGTGATGCCAGAGCGGCCGAGCGCCCATCCCCAAGTACAGGCCAACCACCGTCCTAGCCGATCTGCGCTGTGCTAGACGGACGAGTTCGCCTCATGGTACTTTCACTCCACCTCCTCCTCCTTCCCCTCCTCCTCCTCCGCCTCCTTCTCCCCCTCCCCATCCTCCTCCCTCCTCTCTCCTCCTCCTCCTGCTCCTCCTCCTCCTCCTCCTCCTCCTCCTCCTCCTGCTCCCCTCCTCCCCTCCTCCCCCTCTCTCCTCCTCTCCTCCTCCTCTCCTCCCTCCTCCTCTCCTCCTCCTCCTCCTCCTCCTCCTCCTCTCCTCCTTCCTCCTCCTCCTCCTCCTCCCCTCCTCTCATCCTCCTCCTCCTCCTCCCTCCTGCGCACGCCGGGCGAGCTGCCCGGATGGGGCCCCGGGGGCCCTCGCAGATCGATGCGGCTGGAAGAGTGCTACACAGGAGGAGGAGGAGGAGGAGGAGGAGGAGGAGGAGGAGGAGGAGGAGGAGGAGGATAAGGAAGAGAAGAGGGAGGAGGAGGAGGAGGGGGAGGAAAGGAAGGAGGAGGAGGAGGAGGAGGAGGAAGAAGAAAAGGAGGGGGAGGAGGACGAGGAGGAGGAGGAGGTGGAGGAGGAGGAGAAGGAGGAGGAGGAGATCAACAGCAGCAGCATCAACAGTTGCTGGCACGTCATTTCGATTTCGGCGCGCCCCTCGATGTCGACAAGCCGCCCCTTCAAAATGTCGGGGCGAGGGCAAAGATAGTCTGACCGAAGTCGACTCGAAAGCTTGACGTCGACCGGAAATTGGAGGGGCGGCGCATGCAAGCACCCCGCACTCATCGATTCGATACTCGGCCCCAGATCTTCCGACAAGCGGTTCAACCACGTCAGACCTTTTTGAGGTTAATTTTGACGAGGGTTGTAGGGTCTGGGGCTCGGCTTAGGTCATGGTTTTCGCGATGTTGTTGTTTGGGGGCAACACCCGATCTCAGAGTTCACATATGTCCTCGTAAGGGCTTCGCCCTCTGCCGCCGGCCCCCTCTCAGTTACGATGGGAGGTGCCAAAGCGATGCTGGGGCGTGTCGGCGCTGTTTCTAACCTCCTGGGGAAAGCATGCGAGGACGAGTGGCATTCAGCAAGCACCTTCCCGCCAAGCCTTCCAGTCAGGAACTTTGGCTTGGCGTGTCGCTCCGCCAGTTTTGGCCAACCACGCTTCGGCCCGACACCCTATCCACGTCCCGTTCCCCAAACGTCAAGATCCCGAGTTTTTCGTAGCCTCCCGCCCCGCAGAGCGGAG
This sequence comes from Prorocentrum cordatum, assembly GCA_963575745.1. Lineage (NCBI taxonomy): Eukaryota > Dinophyceae > Prorocentrales > Prorocentraceae > Prorocentrum > Prorocentrum cordatum. Next base: position 30,809 of record CAUYUJ010009754.1, read on the forward strand.
CGACACGCTATCCAGTCGCACGGCATAGCTTGTCGCCAGGGCCGCCGTCGCGACACGCTAAGCAACATGTCCCGCCCGTATTTGAGGCCGTGGCCTCGCCCGCTTATCCTGAGATAGGCCTGGAGGGTGCTCCGCAGTGGCGGCTTGCTCGCTAGCTCGCTCGCTCGGCCCCCCTTCGTGGTGACTCCTTTGGCACTGCCTGGAAGCTGGAGGGCAGCTTCCCCCCGTGCTCGTCGCCGAGTGGATGTGCCCCGTGGTTTAAGTCGGGCATGTCCCTCTACAGGAGGAGTACTCAAAAATAGTCAAAATATAACCAGGGGACGATTTTTTAGTTTTTTGTTTGACTACGTATGCATATCTTTGAATCCTTTTTATTTGTCGTCCAAAATCCGCCCGTAGGGGGACATGCCCGACCTAACCCTTGGCCCTCCGTCAAAGCGTAATGCTTGGGGGCGTTCCCGCTGGTTTCCCCAGAGGTGCCCCCCGCCCCCCCCTCGAGGCTTCCAGCAGGTGCGCCTCGCCGAGAGAGCGCTCCCCCGGAGATCTCCGAAGCTCTCCGAGCGGCCGCCGGAGGTCTCCGAGCTGCTGCCCGAGGGCAGGGCCCCCCCGCGCAGCGGAGCGGCACCCGGGCGGCGGGCGGCCCCACGGCGGAGGCCCATGCCAAGAGACATCCTGCTCCTCCTCCTCCTCCTCCTCCTCCTCCTCCTCCTCCTCCTCCTCTACCTCCTCCTCCTCCTCCTCCTCCTCCTCCTCCTCCTCCTCCTCCTCCTCCTCCTCCTCCTCCTCCGCCAGGAAACCCTGGCGGCAGACGGCTCCAAGAGACATCCTGCCAAGAGACATCCTGCCTGCCTCCAGGGTGCCGAGGGCATCCTGGGTTTCGATGGTCTTGCTGTGGAAGGCGCGACGTTCCCGCGCCAAAGACCAGTGGGCGTCCTGGGGTCTCAGGGTCGGGTTTTCTCGCGGACGGGTTCTCGTGGTCGGGCCCCCCCTGCGACAGCATCAGGACAGAGTTAAGTCGGGCGTGTCCCTCCACAGGGGGAATATTCAAAAATAGTTAAAAATAGTATGGGGACGGTTTTTGGTTTTACCATTCTTGATTTTTTTTGGGGGGGGTGGGGTGGGGGGTGGATATCTTTCATTTTTCCTCCCAAATACGCCTGTAGGGGGACACGCCCGACCTAAGTACACAGTGAAGGGGGCGTCCTACTTTGCCGTGCGAGCGGGAGGCCCTTCGGGAGAGCGTGCGGCAGGCCAGGCCGCGTGGGAGACCGAGCGGGAGGCCCTGCGAGAGACCACGGGCCACGAGCCACCGCTTCCAGATCGGGATTCGCTCCTGCCCAGGCACCTGTGCCGCGGGGTGCCCTCGTGGCGCCCCAGGAACACATGCGGCTTGGCAGCCCGATCGTCACCGCAGCTCGACGGGGCTGTGGGAGAGACGCTTGCCCTGTGGTTCGCCAGCCACAGTAGGTGCGGGCCCGCCGTACCACCCCTGAGAGGCCCGATGGGGTCGTGCCCAGCCTTGGAACGCACACACACACACACACACACACACACACACACACACACACACACACACACACACGCAACACACACACACACA
>CAUYUJ010009755.1:0-32408 GCA_963575745.1 Prorocentrum cordatum
TTAATTCAGATTTTTCGAGTTGCCGTAACCCGGATTTTTCGAACCAACTTAACTCGGATTTTTCAAGTTGCCTTAATCCGGAGATCCCGGAATTTTCGAAGCGCCTTACTCCGGAGGGGCTGTCTGCAACCATTTTGGAACGCAAGTCTGCGAGTTATTTCCGTCAGATTCCGCTTCACGAGTGCCTTTTTAAGTCTGATGAAAACGAGCAGTCTTTACCTCAAGGAGGAGACCTAGGTGAAGCCAGGTTAAATCTTCCTTTCGCCTTTTCGAATTTTACCATTTTGCATTTGAACATCCAGGGTTATTTCTCTTCGCAGGCTGAGCTGGAAGCTCGCATTTCTCCTTTGCCTTCCCGTCCGGGTCTCATTTTCGTCAACGAAACTCGATTCGATCGAGCTTCAAATCCCCGTTTGCACGAGTGCACCTGCATTTGTAGGAAAGATGGAAACAGCAGTGGTAGCGGCGTAGCAAATTTTTTTTAGTTCAGTACGTTTCTCTTGTCTCACCTCTGCCTCCTTCTTCCAATGCGGAATGTTGTTGGTTATTGTTTCATTTCGATTGTGGCCCCGTGCTGTTCGCGAATTTGCATCGCCCCCCTTGTTACGGTGAGGTTTTCTCGATGCAACCTGCGTTTAACGAGCTTGAAGATTTAATGTCTCAAGTTATTGGAGTTTTCATGATTGGCGATTTTAACGTTCATAATCCATCCTGGCTTCGACATTCCATCCGTAATACGACAGGGGGCACCGAAGCTGCACGGCCGCGTTCGTTTCATGGTTTAAGACAGACTGTCCGAGGTCATACTCGGGAACGGTATCTATTAGATCTGATTCTCACTGATTTGTGCGAGTTCGCAGATGTAGCTGTTTAACCGAAAGTTGCTGACCATTATATTATTTATCTCTCTCTTTCTTTCCCCCCCCCCCTTTCTGTGTGCATTTCGTCTCGCATGTGCTGGCAGTTTAATTCTTCGAATTTGAGGCGCGTGAGTGCCGATATAGACGCTGTTGATTGGCATCCCCTCTCTGGTCATCCCGACCGCGGTGCAGAGTTTCTTACTTCAGTAGTTTTCAACAGTATGCACATGCATGTCTCGCGAGTTTCAATCCCAGTTCAGTCGCGTCATCCTTGGCTAACTGGTGAATGCATTGGAGCCGTCTTTGCAAGAGCGGAGGCAGCTGGCAGCGATGAATTTCCATCCGCTGCTCGGCATTGCAGTGCTGTTATATTGAAGTCTTTCAAGCGGCATTGCGATCGCATTCGTTCGAAGCTTCGCTCTCTGCCTCGGGGCTCGAAAGCTCGGTGGCCATTGTCGAATGAATTACTTGGTAAATTGGTTAAGTCTTCGTCGCCCGCCCTTCGCCGTGTGAATGGCGCTTGGGTGATTCGTGCTGACGAAAAGGCTGACTTTTTTGCTTCGTCGTTTCGGGGTCGCGGCATGTTCCGACGCTGGCATGTTCCGACGCTGCGGTGGTGCAGCGAGCCCCTGTGGAGCAGACTTCTTTCTTCGCCGTGCGGGCTAGGCATGCAAGGTTTGTTTCAAATCATTTAAACAGTGACTCTGCCACCGGTCCAAACGGCATTCCTGTTCGTGTTTTAAAGCCTTGCTCGTCTTCTCTTGCGTTTCCCCGTGCTCTACTCGTTCGGTCTATTCTCAGATTCGGAGTCTGGCCTTCTCGCTGGCGATTCCATCACATTTGTCCTCTCCACCAGAAAGAGGCGGCGCATGATCCGAAAAATTACAGAGGAATTCACTCAACTTCACAACTGTCTAAGTGTGCTGAACGTATTCTCCTCTCTTTCCTCCTCCCTCGCGTCTCTCGGTCGCTTCTGTTCGGCCCATTTCAATTCGCGTACAATTCAGGCCATGGCGCACGAGATGCGATATCTTATTTTCCTCTTACCTGGCTCCTTCTCATCCCCAGCGGCTGCCGCGTAGGTTTGCACTGTTCGGACGTGGCCGGCGCCGTCGACAGAGTGAAATCCGAACGACTTGTGTCGAAGTTGCGTGCTTTCGGTCTTCCGACTCGTTTGTGCGATGTTTGTGCCAACTGGCTGGAGGCTCGCTCCGCTCGCGTCACTGTCGCAGGGGCCTGTTCTAGAAACATTGAAATGACCGACATGGTCTTCCAGGGCACTGTGCTCGGCCCACCTTTCTGGAATTTATTTTTCAGTGACGCTCGGGAGGCCATCACCAGAATGTTGTTTCAAGAAATTTTTTATGCTGATGATCTGAATGCTGTTCGTCCCTTTCCTCTCTCCACCTCCGATGCTGATGTGTTTGCGTCGGCGCAGCAGTGTCGGAGCTGAATGGGGCCGTGCAAACGCAGCTGTTTTTGATTCCTCTAAAGAAAATTTGCACATAGTCTCACGGAGCCGGCCGGCAGGAAGCAATTTCAAAATTTTAGGTGTTGACTTCGACTGTAAACTTATAATGACAGATGCGGTGCAGAGCTGCGTGCACGAGTGTGGCTGGAGGCTGCAATCATTAATGCGAACACGGCATTTCCACACAGACGCCGAGCTTGTCTTGTTCTATAAAGCACATATTTAATCATTCATCGAATACAGAACTTGTGCTTTCACGCATGCCTCTAACTCCGTCTTGGCCTCTTTGGATCTTGCTCAAAGCTCGTTTCTCCGCAGTGTGGGCACTTCTGATTTAGATGCTCTCCACCACTTTAAGTTAGCCCCTTTGTGTTCTCGAAGAGACATAGCTAACCTGGGCCTCATTCACGGGACTCTTCTTGGGGCCGGCCCGGCATGTTTTAAAGAAATCTTCCAACTTGATGCGTCTGCTGCCCCCCTCCGCGCTCCTCCCAGGCATCTCCGCCACGTGGTCGATCCCTGCCCTGCTCGGGCTCCAGATTATGTAATTCGTTCCACGTTGGGTGGCGCTCGCATGTACAATCTTCCTCCTGAGAGCGTCGTTAGCGCCCATGACGTGAAAGAGTTCCAACGTCTACGGTCTGAGCTTCTGCGTCATGCCTCAGGTCAGGTTTCGACCTGGCCACAGCTGTTTTCGCAGCGTCTGCCGCTCGCTCTCCACGAAGTGCGCCGCTTTCGGAACTGGCGCCCGGCGGCCCGATGACCCTTGCGCGGTGCCCAGGCGGTTTTTCTTGAGATAGCCACGAAATGTTTTATGTTTTTCTGCGTCTCTTCTTCTTCCTTCCTCCCGTCTCTGTTCTTCCTCGTTCCCGTCCTTGCCTTTTCCTGTGTTTTTCTTTTCGTTTTCGTTCGTTCTCCTTTATTGTTATCGTCTTCGTTTCTTGCTTGGCTCGTTGCCTGATGCTGCCGTCTCTCGTAGTTGTTTTGCCTCCTGCCCCTCCTCTTTCCGCTTCCTCTGGCCGCCTGCGTGGAGCGCACGGCGCGCGCGCTGCGCGGTCGCCTTGCACGTGGGCTGGCGCCCTTCCCCCCCTTCTTCTCCCCTCTGCTCCCTCCCTCTCTCTTTCTTCGTGTTGCTTCTCGTTGCTCCCTGTTTTTTTTTTCTACTCTTGTTCTCTCTCTTTCTCTCTCTCTCTCTCTCGTCTCTCTTCCTGTCTGTATATTACTCGGCGAAGATAACTGCGCTGCAGAGGTCCTTTAAAAAGTTTGTTGACGTAAAGAACATATACTAAGTTAAACTAGAACATAGTTTTAATTATCGTTTCACAACGCTGCCTCAATCATTACAAAAAAATTTTAATCGCAAACAAATAATTTCGAGGAGACCGATCGATTCCTGATTCTTCCCGGAGACCACCTGGCAATATCATTCCGATGTTTCAGCAAAGAACATTCGATTAGCGATGCCTTCCAGATTTCGTTATTCCCAGAAATTCGTAAAAGTGCACCATCCTGTGGGGGCGCGGCAATCTTGCATGCCACGCGCACGAGAGTTTGTTACTCACATTTTGTTTGAAAACCTACCACTACCTCAATGCATGTGCTGTTTCGCGTCTCTGATGTGGACGGTTTTTTCTCCCCGCGTCGGTGCCACAGGCCCTTGCACGTTTGGGCCGCGCGAAAAAAATACAGCTTGACGCAGACAAGGAGAGTTTTCATATTATGTCACGCACGCAGGTTTGGAGACGATTTCAATTTCTTTTGTTGTTTGGTTCGATGTAAAATTTATTACGTCGAAAGCCGTCGAAAGTTGCGTTGCAGAGTGTTTTTGCGACATATAACATATTTTGCGCAGATTCTGTCGAACATTGAATACAGAGCCCTTGCCGTGCATCATGTTTTGTCTTCTGTAGTAGGTCCTTTCGGCGTTCTCTTTTCTTGTTTCTTTCGTTCGCTGGGCGACGTTCTGTTCATTTTGATTTGGCGATTCTTTGTCTTTGCGTGACATAAGCATACATGGTGTCATTCACATCATTTCCTCTTACGCTCAGCCTGATTTTTGACCTTTTCTCTGACTTTATTGTTCCGCTCTAGTGTCAGCGCATTTCAATATCGCCAATAATCAAGTGCGTGTTCGTGTGCGCCTTTTCGACAACTGACCGTTTCGTGTCCCCGTCTTCTCCGCTGGCTTCGCACCCGCTCCGTGGATGCCGGGATTGGCGCGGTTAGCTCTTGCTTTCTTTCGCCCTTCTCTTCTTGCCTTTGCCCCTGTTCCTTCCTCTCCTGCCTCGTCGTTTGTTGCCTCCCACAAAGTCGTTCTTCGTTTGTCCGTCTTCGTCTTCCTCCCCGTTTTCTCTTTGTCATCTCCCCGGGTTCTGCGTGGACCGCAGGGTGCGCGCGTCGCGCTTCCGGGCTCAGCCCTCTGCTCTCGCCCCCGTTTCCTCACTTCCCTCGCTCTCGTCCGTCGTTTGCTGCTGGCTCCCTCCCTCCTTCTCCCCCTTGCTCCAATCCTAGCGTTCTTGCTTTCACTTGACTGAGCATGTGACTCGTGAGCTTCACAGAGTCACCGACGAAACTAAACTTCAGATGAAAAAATATCAAATTCATTTATATGAACTTCTTTGGTTTCTAAAGGGTCCAACATTCGTTAGAGGTCTCGTAATTATGCCCGTATTCGATTCTATTGCCGCTCAGTTTCAATCTCAGATCCGGTATCAATTACTGTGAAAGTTGTCTGTACTCGACTCGCGCTGTAGCATTGCTACAAAACTGGTAGGTACATCGAATTGATCTAGAATTGTCAAACGCGTTTGTCTTACCTCTGTCTACTGCTCGAACTAGGTCTGTTTAACTATTCGATCTATTTTTCTGAACGATAATAATGAATTATTAACTTAACTCGAACTGTAAAAGAACTAGAAAGGTTGCAACAATCGAAGAGAAATCATGACACGCTGTAATCTGAAAAATCCATACGCCCGAATTCGGCCATCTATGAACACTGAAACCGACAAACTATTTACTCTGCTGAATTTTCCGAAATGGTAATTCCCAAAATTTAACTTAAACAAATGAACTACAAATGTGTTCAAACAAAAACAACACATAATCATCGAACGCCCCACTGCAAATAAACTACAAAAAAACTGTTCGGCACATGCATCGGAAAATCATCATGAAATGTGCTGAAAATATCTTCACACCCAACAACAATATAATATCAACGCTGGAACTGAAACACCGCACTTTGCTAATTCTTCGGAGACAATGATGATGTTCTTGAATTAACTCGGGACAAAACAAAGAAAAAAAAAAAATCCGTGTCCCCAATCCGTGGGCGTGGGCGTATGAGAACACCACACAACTCGCAAAAGCTGCGGCGACCGGTCCCCACTTATGGTACGCAACAGATTTGGACGGTGTGTCTGGAGAACAGAAGCAACCCAAAAACTGAAACAACAAAATCCAAATGTTGACATATGAGATCTGAATCCCTGCATCAAACGCGATATTGCGCGCCTGGATTCGATGTGTTATTGAAACTTCGTCTGCTAAACATTCGACTGTGCTGGTATTGGTGCATACCTGAAAAAACTCGAATTAATCACGTGCGCTAAAATGAAAAATCTGCACGCCTCAACTCGACTCGTGTGAAATGTTCAATTCGATAAATAAAAAAGAAAAAAAACGCTTTGAACCAAACATTCGAGCGAACAGAAACCTTGATTCTAATTCTTACAATCTGCCAAACAACGCCACTGAACGTGGAAACCAAAAATGAATCCGACATGCACAACCCCACCAATAATTTTCATTAACGATTTCAAACGTCTCGATACAACAACCAACACCCTCTTATGTTTCTGGATAATTGTCTGTGCGCGAAATTCGTAACTCTCTCGCAACCTGAACTACGTACGAGAATCGGCGAACAATCACTCGATCAACATGATGAATCCGTGAAACATCGACAATACTGAAAAAAACTCGAACAACAAAAATATCCCCAGACTTAGCTCGGGCAACAAACTGAATCCATGACTCTCAATACGATTACTCGACGCGACTGATGTCACCGAATCGATTGCAATGTTACCAACTCTGCAAACCCCTTGCAACTCGTGTTAGATCCAGAAATTCGACAACACCTCTAAAAATAACTCGATAACTACGAATAGTTTCGCACACTTCAGCAAAAAATCTTCATAATTCTACACGTGACAAACAAACATGTCTGATGTCTTCGAATTAATTCATCTGAATACGCTGGAATTCCCCTGCAACTCAAGTGAAGCGAAAAAAAAAAAAAAAAAAAAAAAACAAAACATCACTTCTCAAAACACCTAGCTCGAGCAACCAAAATCTTCACATGGAACAATCCGTCGCAATGTTTTTTTTTTTTTTTTGCAAACATACTTGCCCGACAAGATCGACAACACAAGCGGCATAATATCGAATATGGTCACAAAACTGAAATTCAATCGAATTGTTCAATCTCGAGAACCAATTTTTTAATTAACCAAGAATTCGGTTTGCATCAATATTGTGCTTTTGGATCCATTATTACCGCTGGTTTAATACTTTTTCTGTGTCTATTTTTCAGACACGTTTATTGTTATTGTAGTAAGAAACTACTCGACGGAACATACTTTCAACATCACTCGCACGATCATTGAACACCAAGACAATTACACTGAGAATCACAACGAATTCTGGCAAAAACCATGTTGTAAATTGCGCAAACCTCGAATTCTGTGAAAAGAACGGAACACGAATCGTTTTTGGCACGATCTCGAAAATCTGAAACGAAAACAAAAACATAAATTTCGTCCACGAATTGTATTATGCAAATATTTCTTTTTTCGTCTCAATGTCATGTATATATATATATAGATATATATTTAATATATATATATATTATATATATATAACATATATATATATACATATGTCCCTCTCGCTCTGTGTGTAGATTTGTGTGGTATATCTGTATATGTGTAATATAAATATATATATATATATCATTATCCGATCTTTATTTGATGATATTATGTACTATGTGTATATATATATATATTAATATATATATATAAATATATATAATATAATATATATATATATATAATATATATATAATATATCTATATTCTTAATATATAGTAACGCATCTTTCTAAATACTCTATCTCTCTCCTCTCTCTCTTTATTACATGACATACAACATATATATATACTATATATATATATATTATTCATATATATATATAGTGTGTGTGTGTGTATGTAAATGCGCATATATCTATTCTCTCCCTCTCCCGTAGATGGATATACCCTATACATTATATATGTATACACAGGTGTGTATAGATATATAATATATGTAGAAATGTATTCACATAGCTTACAGCGCTGGGGGTGTATAATATGGATGTGTGCTCGAGGTGATATATATATTATATAATATATATTATATATATTATATATTTATATGTGTTAGTATGTGTGTGTTATAGATATATATAAAGAAAAATATTAGATTTATATATATACAAATATGTATATATATATTATATATAGATATATATTATATATATATATATATATATAATATATATTGAATATCTCTCCTCTATATGTATATAGTATATATGTATATATATTTATATATACTAATATATATATATATATATATATATATATATACGTGTGTGTTGTGTGTGTGTGTATCGTCTCGGAAAAACCGAGGGGGCCCTGGGGGGTCAGAACCGGTTCGAACCGCCCCCCCCCAACCCAGAAAAACATTGCCCTCCAGGCCGGGTTCGAACCCCTCCTCCCCAGGGGGGTCACTGCCCAGCCTGGCCCCCATCTCAGAATTTGTGACTCAACGAAACAACCAACCAAATAAACAACAAACAAATGTGTCTGTACGCATTCTTTACTTTATTTCATGGACAAATCAACAATACTACTATGCATAAGCCGCCAAACATTTAACGTTCTTTTGCTTAAATATCTCACCTTTAAAGATAATACTTTGTTCGAGTGACTATCGTAGAACCTAACTTGTCATCGAAATTCAAACATTCAAACATCTTGGCGGCCTTTCTGTTTTTTGATTTCACCTTTGTGTTCTAGAAAAACAAACTTCACCAAAAAATCAAGTTAACATATCAACTATTCTTTTGCGTCTTACACATCGCGAAAAGCACCAACAACTCTGTTGCCGCTTTGAAGATTGCATCGAATGCAATCAAGAATATATCAAAACGATGTCAAAAATAAAACAATGCTATTTTCTTATATATATATATATATATCTTTTCATACCGGTTTTTATATGACTCAAGTGCGTACGTATGTATGCATATTGTATGCATGTATGTATCCATGTATGTATGTGTGTGTGTGTGTGTGTTTTCATCTCTGTCGCTCTCTCTCTCTCTCTCTCTTATATATATGGCTATATTCATATATACATAAATACATAACGCTTTACAATGGACAATTCCCCCCCATCCTCCCCCCCCCTCTCTGCCAGGGGGTCCCCGCTCCCCCCCTCTGAAAATCCCCACCTTCCCTTGCTGAACCCCTCCCCCCTCTCACCCTGTTTTCCCTGGCAAAATCCCTCCTCCCCTAACCTTTCCCCCCTCCGGAAAACCGGGGAGGTCATTACAGGTTCGAACCCCTCCCTCCCCCCTCCCCAGAACACCAGACGGGGGTCGCTACCGGTTCGAACTTCTCCCCCCCCTCCAGAAAACCGGGGGGAAATCGTTACCGGTTCGAACACCCCCGTCCTCTCCCTCCTCGAAAACCGGGGGGGGCTTCTACCGGTCAGAACCCTCTCCCTTCCCCCCCTTTCCTTTCCAGAAAACCGAGGGTGGTCACTACCGGTTCGAGCCCCCCCCCCTCCAAAACCGGGAGGGGGTCACTACCGTCTCGAACCCCCCCCAAGCTCACCGCCAGCGAACGACTCTTGTGTCCCTTCCACCCCGTGTCCCTACCACCGTGTCCCTACCACTTCCCGTGTCCCCAGCACCACTGTCCTCACCACCACTGTCCCCACTGTTCCCACCACCGTCCCCAGTGTCCCCACCAGTGCCCCCACCACTGTCGCACTGTCCCACCATTGTCCCCGCTGTCTCCACCAGTGCCTCACCAGTGTCTCACTGTCCCCACTCTCCCCACCATTGTCCCACCACGGTCCCATTCTCCCCACTTTCCCCACGGTCCCTACCAGTGTCTCGCTATCCCCACTGTGCCCATCACTGTCTCACTGTCCTGTCCCACCACTGTCCTCACCACCGCCTTCACCACTGTTCCCACCAGTACCGTCGCCACCACTGTCCCACTGTCCCCACCATTGTCACGCTGTCCCCTCGCCACTGTCCCCATCACCGCCGTCCCCACCACTGTCCGCACCACTATCCCACTGTCCCCGCACCACTGTCCCCACCACCACCGTTCCCACCACTTCCCAGCATCCCCACCATTGTCCAATTGTCCCGAGGAGCGGGAACGGTAGTGACCCCCCCCCGGTTTTCGAGAGGGGGGGGTCGAACCGGTAGTGACCCTCGGCCCTTTTCATGATGGATTGGGGGGGGTCGAACCGGCAGTGCCCCCCCCCGTTTTCGAGGGGGGGGACGGGTTGCATCTGGATTGTTAGCGTAGCGAAATTTGTGTGCTATCAAAGAAACCACGCGGGCACAGAGATCATGCGGTGGTCTTGTTGCCGACGTGCGGATTACCAAATCATCGGAAGCTACATAGATAGTGCATGTCCGAACTATTTTGCTGACTACGGGTTATTGAATATTGAGATTCCACCATGCTCCTAAATCGTTACCGTACGCTGCCCGCTCACGAATACAATATATATATATATATATACACACACGCGCTAGAACCATGTGCGCGCACGTTTCGCGCACGCTTAGGTCCAAACCCTGGTTGTAGTGGAGCTTGGAATCGGGGGACATCGAACGAACATCGCAAGGTTTTAAAGGCTTCGGTGGTGTAGTGGATTTCCTCTTCCAGCCCCTCTTCTTCCCTCATGGGGATGGGTTTAATGTGCATTCTGTTCATGAGCACCCCCTCCCCCAAGCGACCACCAGCCAACCAAAAACAATGACAACATCCCCCGCGACCATCCCGTTCACAAAATAATCCGCCACCATGCCCTTTGCCTAATCATCTGGGCTCCCCCCTGCACCTGAAGATTCTTCCGAAGGGACTTCAGCCCTTCAAATCTCTTTGGACTTCTCGCGTGCCCCTTGGGGTTCCCGCCATCGCACTGTTTTTCGGGTCCAAGGTGGCCTCAGGACGAACCAAGAGGTCACCACGAGGCCCTAAAGACAATCCAAGACTGCCCCGAAAGGCCGGAACATCGGCCCAAACCACACAAGATGGCCTCCAGACGGCCCATGAGGCATCCAAGAGGCTTCCGGACAGAGGCCCAAGAGGAACACATTGTACATGTCCGTCAGGTTTTTGAATGATTTTGTCATTATCGTACTTCTGCTTTCTAGCGTTCCAAAACGGCCCAATACGCCCCCCAAGCGGCGGAAAAAACACCTCCAAAAGGGTCCCAAGAGCGCCCCAAAAACGGCCCAAGAGGCGCACAAGACGGCCCCAAAAGGCCCCCAAACTGCCCCAAAAGGGGCCCCAAAGAGGAATAACGAACCGACAATTCGAGCCTCCACCATCCGTGTCACACAAAGATGCAGACTACACGTCGCGGCTAAATCTGGATCCTGCGCGGCCACCCAGCGATCTACACTGCGTGCTGTGTGCAAGCCCACAAAGACACCATGATGGCTTCCGCCGCGATTGTGCATTGGCTTTCGACAGTGGTGGCTCGATATTTGCTGTCACGTGCGCGGGCGCACCTGCCATACTCTACGCGTGCCTTGAATGTGGCGCATCAGGCGCGGCTGGACTACGCGGCACACGTGGCGCACGTGGCGCAATTTGCGCGCCAGGCGTGCCTGGCACGCTTGGGCTCCAGAAGTGCCTGGCGCATCTGGCGCGCGTGTCACGCTTGCCACGCGTGGCGCACCTCGCCCCAGCGTTGCGCACATGGGGCCTGCTTTGGCTTCCAGTGGCTGTCCATCCATAGACGACCCCTGCACATGCTGAGGCCCGGGTGCTACTCATGTGTTGGGGGGCGGTGTGAGTGAGCGAAACATCTTGTGGGCGGGGATTGTGTCTTCACCATTCCCCCGACCCCCTCCCCTGGACCTGGGCGACGGGGGCCACTACATGCATCCGGAAGATCGCCACACGGTGAAACGCACAAGGCACGGATATGCTTAGAGATCCCGCTATTGCTTAGGAGAACACTTTCCCAGCAAAGTGTGGCCATTTTCCCGCGTGCCAGGGCTTACTGCTACGAGTTCCCGCCAAAACGTATCTGCCAGAGCGAGCTGGTGCCAGGTAGGAACCCTGATGGCCCCAGCGGCCGATCCCCCAGGCCAGCAAGTATTCAAGCGGGTGGGGCAAAAGGAAAAGAGGGGAAGGGGAACCGAGAGGAAGTGAAGCGAGGTGAGCGCGTGATATTGGCTCTGTGTGTGCATCCCCACATGGTCCGACCGACCACCCACATAAAAGGCAGCACACGGACGGAAGAACAATGCACAGTGTTGAGTGCAAGTTGCAGTCCAACGCGCCCCGCGGCTGCTAGCAAAAGGGGGACTCCCAAGGAGGCCCAAACGACCGCAGCACGGGAGGCAGAAGCAAGAAGAGACAGAACGACAACAATATCAAGGCGGACGAAGAAGGAGAGGAGGGAGGCGGAACAGAAAAACAATAACGCGGGAGGCTCACGAGTACGCAGTCAGCTGGGCGCACAGGTAAATGTAGCGGGAGTTCTGGTAGCAGACCTGGAGGGATGGAGGTCAAAAGGCGGGCGCCTAGACGCGGGTGCCGAGGCACCGGTAATCCCAAGGGCCCAGCTGCGCAACGCCCCTCGCCAGGATCTTGCATTGAATTCCACTGATGGTGCGGGAGTCGTAGATGTAGCTGCAGCCAGAGTTGGAGCCGAGGTCGGGGCATGGTCAGAACTGGAGTCAGGGTTGGAAAAGGAGTAGAGTTGGTGTCGACCGCCAAGGCGGGGCCAGAAGCGACAGCTGAAGAACAGCTCGGTGTCGATGCCGGGGTGGGGGAAGGGGGGTAGGGCTCGCATTTGGGGCTTCCCACGAATATCGCGAGGCACACTGCAGCGTCGGTGCAGGCGACGGTGCTGGCGTAAGCGTCGTCGTCGGTACCGGCGTAGACGCCGATGGTGTCGGCGTCGGTGCTGGCGACGGTGCTGGCGCAGGCGCCAACGTCGGGGCTGGGTGCGGCGCTGACATTGGTCACGGCGTCGGCGCTGGCAACGGCGATGGCGTAGGAACCGTCGTCGGTGTCGGAATCGGTGTCGACGATGCGCGGTGCAAGCTGTGAAAATCTGCCGGCGTCGGTGCTGGCGTCGATGCTGGTGTCGTTTCGTGGGTCAGGGAGGCGGTTGCATTTGAACCCAATCCTTTTCCTCACCACGAGAGCCAGAGTCAGTGCCGGCGTCGGTGCCGGCGTCGATGCTGGTGTCGCTTTGTTGGCCAGGGAGGCAGCTGCATTTGAAACGACCTTTTTTCTTCACCTCCTCCTTTGCTCAGGACCCCGAGTCAGTCTCGCACACCAGAGGATTTATTAACCCTGTGTGTGGCGGCCTTCGGGTTTTGTGCGTCCGTGCAAAAAGGCCTCGTCGCAGTTTCTTGCGTGGGTCGGGTGCGGTGGGTCGGCAGCAGGTCGATTGGGAGTCGAAGCTGGGATCGGAACTGGTGCTGTTGTCGGCACAAGGCTGGATTCTAGCACGCAGCATGTGGATAGACATTTCAAATGTCCATGTCGTGTTCGCGCCTGTCTCGTCACTCCGAGCGCGCCAGGCACACACCAGAGGATTTATTAACCCTGTGTGGCGGCATTTGGGTTTTGTAAGTCCGTGCAAAGAGGCCTCGTCGCAGTTTCTTGCGTCTGTCGGGTGCGGTGGGTCGGCAAGGGGTCGATTGGGAGTCGAAGCTGGGATCGGAACCGGTGCTGTTGTCGGAGCAAGGCTGGATTCTAGCATGCAGCGTGTGGATAGACATTTCAATGGTCCATGTCGTGTTCGCGCCTGTCTCGTCACTCCGAGCGCGCCAGGCACACACCACAGGATTTTTTAAACCCTGTGTAAGGCGGCATTTGGGTTTTGTGAGTCCGTGCAAAGAGGCCTCGTCGCACTTTCTTGCGTGGGTCGGGTGCGGTGGGTCGGCAAGGGGTCGATTGGGAGTCGAAGCTGGGATCGGAACCGGTGCTGTTGTCGGAGCAAGGCTGAAGTCGAGCATGCAGCGTGTGGTTAGGAATTCCGATGGTCCATGTCGTGCCCGCGCCGGCCTCGTCACTCCGAGCGCGCCGGGCACACACCAGAGGATTTGTTACGCCTGTGTGTGGCGGCATTCGGGTTTTGGGAGTCCGTGCAAATAGGCCTCGTCGCAATTTGTTGCGTGGGTCGGGTGCTGTGGGGTTGTTGTGGGGCGGTTGCGTGTGTCTGGTGTGGATCAGGAGTGGGTGGACCGCAGTTGGAGGTTGTTGCGGGGGTCGGTTGGTGCGGGTCGGTCGTGGTTCGAGTTTGTTGCGTGAGTCGGTTGCTGTGGGACTGCTGCGGGTCGGTTGTTGGTGCTGGTTGCACCGGTGGTATCACGGCACCAAAGGTAGTGGATGGGAGGCGCTCGGAATCCGTGTCGGACCAGGATGTGGATGGAAGGACCAGGTTCTCGAACGCCGGAGTCGGGGAGTTGGCTGATGCTGATGCTGGTGTCGAGGTTGGTGTCGATGCGGATGTCGACGCCCGTTGTGGTGCCAACGTCGGATGAGGTGACGACGCTGGCGAGAGTGCTGGTGTCAATGATGGTGTCGATGGTGATGTCGGTGATGGTGGCGATGTTGGCGTCGAAGCTGTTGCATTGAGCTCCTGGGTCGTGGCACCGACATGCTGAGAAAGGGCACCAATTCCGGCAATGGCCCTGGGCACGGGGGGAGGGCGGACAAATCCTGCCCCACGTCTGAATGTCACGGACTTGGTGCGTGCGTGTTGCCCTCACGTTTCGCCGTTTCGCTTCCGACGCGCTTCTGAGGCCTCAGGATGGCCCCAAGATGGCCCAAGAAGGCCCCGAGAGGGGCCCAAGGGGCCTCCAAGACGGCCCCAAGAGCGCCGAAGTGCGCCCCAGGAGGGCTCCAAGAGAGAGTTTTGAGGGCCCCGGGGGGTGGGCCTCGATCGCGACCCCCCCTCCGTTGATCGATAGCCTCGAAGATGGCATCAAGAGGCGCTCCGGGGCTCCCAAGAGAGCCCCAAGAGAGCCCCAAGAGGGCTCCAAGATGGCTCCAAGAGGGCCCCAAGACGGCCCCAAAATGGCCCAAAGACGCACCCCTAAAGAGCGCAAAGATGGTTCCAAGATGCGATGTTGAGGGCTTCTGAGGGGGGGGGCGGCATCGAGAACCTCTCCTCATTTGATCGATGCTCGCCAAAATTTCCCCAAGATGCCCTCAAGGGCCCCCCGAGAGGCTCCAGAGAGAGTTCAAGACCCAAGACCTGGCAAAAAAACCCAAGGGAGCATCAGCACCAGCGGCAGCAGCAGCAGCAGCAGCACCACCACCAGCAGCGCCACCAGCATCACATCCAGCAGCAGTACCACAAGCAGCAGCACTAGCAGCAGCAGCAGCAGCAGCAGCAGCAGCAGCAGCAGCAGCAGCAGCAGCAGCAGCAGCAGCAGCAGCAGCAGCAGCAGCAGCACCAGAAGTACCAGCACCAACAGCAACAGCACCACCAGCACCAGCAACAACAGCAGCAGCAGCACCGCCACCAGCAGCAGCACCAGCAGCAACACCAGCAGCAGCAGCAGCACCAGAAGCAGCAGCATCAGCAGCGGCAGCAGCAGCACCACAAGTACCAGCACCACCAGCAGCACCACCACCTCCACCAGCAGCAACAACAGCAGCAGTACCACCACCAGCACCAGCAACAGCAGCAGCACCAGCAGCAGAACACGCAGCAGCAGCACCAGCGGCAGCAGCAGCAGCAGCAGCAGCAGCAGCAGCAGCAGCAGCGGCACGATCACCATCAGCAGCAATACCCTGTCCTCGTCCTAATCTTCGCCCTTGTCCTCGTCTGCCTCCTCCTCGCCTTTTTCTTTTTCTTTTTCTTCTTCTTCATCCTCCTGCTGCTCCTCCTCCTCCTGCCCCCCATCTTCCTCTTCGTTATCATCCTCTTCCGCGTCCTCGTTGTCCTCCTCGTCCTCGGAAGTCCTCCTCGTCCTCGTTATCCTTCCAAGGCCACCCTCTTGCTCACTTTGCTTCCCTAAATGTGTCTCTTCGACCCTTTTCCGGTCAGCTCTGAAGGGCAGGGTTTCTGAATGGGCTGGTGGGAATAATTTTTCCTCGCGGCCGCAAGCGGAAGCGCAGGCAGCGTCCGAAGTCAGCCCGGGCTACGAGCCAAACCTAATTACCTAAGCGCGCGAACTAACGGTCGCCGAAACTGCCGCCGAAAGACGCCGAGGAGCGACGCCAGGGACTGAAGGCAGAGCTGCAAGAGGTGCCAGGTGTGCCAGGCGGCTGAAGTGCAACCAATCCAAGGGCAAGCTGGTGGGAATTTTTGGTCGCAGCCGCAAGCGAAGGCGCAGGCGGCGTCAAGGGTCGACCCGGGCTACGGGCGGAGCCTACTTACCCAGCGAGCGCACTCACGGAATTGGTGGGAATACTTTTCCGGTCGCGTCCGCAAGCGAAGGCGCAGGCGGAGAAAGAAGCTGTCCGGGGCACGGAAACAGACCTAATTAGCTGCTAGGCGCGAAACGGGCCGGCCGGGCCAGCTCACAAGGCAGCTGCTGAGCCGCGGGGTGAGGGCTGACTGGCTGAGCGCACCAAGGGGAGCTCGGGCATCGTGCAGTCCTGATTGGTGGGAATACGCGAAGCGTGAAGAATGAGTACCGCACCTCTTTGATCCAATTCCACCAAGATGGCCCCACGACGGCCCCCAAGGCACCCAGGAGTGCTCCAGGAGGGCTCGAGAGGCGCCCAGGAGGCCCTACGGTGTCCCCAAATACCCCCAAAAAGCTTCCCCGAGACACCCACGATGCTCTAAGAGGCACCCATGGCCGCCGAGAGGCCCCCAAGACGCCCAAAGAGGACACCAATAAGCTCTCAAGGGACATCCGAAGAAATTCCGAGAGACATCTGAGAGGCCCCTGGCCATTCTGCTCGCCCTGCTCCTCACTTTTATCCTTCTCATATTTTTATTTTTCATCATCCGCCTAGTCCCTCCTCCTCCTCCCTCCACAATTAAACAGTATGAATACTACTCTCCTCTCCCCCCTGGTGGCGTCCGGGGAATGGCCAGCCCCCCTCCCTCCGCGTACTGGTCCTTTATACACAGGACATTTTTTTTTTTTTTTTTTTTTTTTTTCTTTTTTCTATCACTCTCTCTCTTTCTTTTTCTCTCTCTCTCTCTCTCTCTATATATATATATACACATATAATGTTATAGTCTAATTTTTTCGGTCCTTCCAAGTACGCCCCAAAATCCCACCAGCCCTCTGGCCGTTGGTGGTCTAGAGTGGTTCCTCTTCCACCTCCCTTCTTCCCTTTCGGGGCCCCCTACCCCCTCCCCTGGACCTGGACGGGGCACCCGGCGAACGGTCAGGGCGTCCAAAACGGCCTCGGCGAGGACGCCCAGATCATTTGTTTTACTAGGGTTTTGGCCCCATTTTGGCCTCTTGTGGGGGAGGCGCTAATCAAAGGAGCCCCCTTCTTTAAGCCTTTTCGCTTCCAATGGCCATCCGAGGCCTCAAGATGGTTCCAAGATGGCCCACGAGGGCTCTAAGAGCGCTCCCGAGGCTCCCAAGAGCGCTTCAAGAGGGCCCCAAGAGGTGCCCAGGAGGCCCCAGGAGGCCCCAACAGGCGCCCAAGAGGCCCCAAGAAGCTCTGCGAGGCACCCAAGACGCTGTGAGAGGCGTCCGGGACCGCCAAGGGGCCCCCAAGACGCTCCAAGAGGCCTCCGCTGGGGGGCCCTTCCTTTGTGTGCTGCCCACTTCCCTGATCGAGGCAAATCCTCTGGGCATCGTTTAATTTAGAAAACAATCGGAAACTATTACACATTCGGCGTCGATTTATACATTTTTTGGGCCGCAAAAGCCCCCCCCTTTGAGCATCGCCACGCCATACTACGTCAGGCTACGCGTCTTCATTTCTGCGATGCCGCGCTTGGGTTTTCGTTCAAAATGCTGCTCTCTCTAGCGCTGGCCTCATTTTCGGGCTACCGCTCGTTCCGAATCGTGCACCTGCTGCAACGCTGGCCTCATTCCTGCGCTTCCGCTCGTTCCGAATCGTGCTCCTGCTGCAGTGGCGTCATCGTTTCCAACGCCATGCCACGGTATGTCTTTCAGCTCTTCCAATTTGGCCCCAAAATAAAAAAATGCCCCCCCCGAAAAACAATCGGAACATATTACACATTCGGCGTCGATTCATACTTTTTTTGGGTCGCAGAAGCCCTCCCCTCCTTTTGGGCGTCGCCACGCCATGCCATGTCAGGCTGCGCGTCCTCACTTCCGCGCTCCCGCGCTTGGGTTTTCGTTCAAAATGCTGCTCTCGCTGAAACGCTGGCCTCATTTTCGGGCTACCGCTCATTCCGAATCGCGCTCCCGCTGCAGCGCTGGCCTCATTCTTTCCAGCGCCATGCAACGGTATGGTTTTCCGTCCTTCCAAATCGGCCCCAAATTATCCTGGCGAAGGACCCAACCATATGCAGTTGTGAGTATCGCAATTGTGAGTATCTTCTTCGGTGGCGCTCCCTATGGGGCCACGAACCGCATGAGGGGTGTGCCGAAATGTGGCGGGGTACACAACGCAAAGGAATACGATAGATCTGATTACGAGAGAAAGAACGCGGGTGAGTCAGAGCGCGAGGGAATCTGAGTATGAATGGGTCTGCGCGCGAGTGAATATATTTGCATGAATGCGATCATGGAACCGCCTAGTGTAAGTGTCGAGCATGCCTGTCCGAACACACGTGACACTGGGCGTGGCCGCCGCAGGCAGCTTCCGCGGGAACCCCGACGGCAGCGTCCGCACGTCGCGACGCCCATGTCGGCACGCCTCTTGCGAGGATCGCGCCCGCTTTCGGCTCTTCTTTTCCTTCCTCTTTGCCCGCGCACTCCAAAATCCAAGGCTGCGGGCGCAGCGCAGCGCGGAGTCCCCGCGACGCGCGCTGGTCGCCCCGGGCGGGGTCCCAGCGACGCGCGCGGGTCGTCCGCTGCGCGAAGCAGAGAGAGCTGACTAGCTAACTGGCTGGCTGATAGCGGGCAAGTCTCTGACCGCTGGGCAGAGCGACGACGGGCGAACGAGGCGCCGGGCCCCCCGCAGCGCGGAGTTCCCGCGACGCGCGCTGGTCGCCCCGAGAGGGTCCCAGCGACGCGCGCGGGTCGTCCGCGACGCGAGGCCAAACAATTAGTCGGGCAGTCGAGAGAAGGCGCGGCTCGGGGGAGACGCTCCTCAGGTCAGGCCTCGCGGATGAACTCGGTGAAGCCGAGCTCCCTGGCGAGGGCCGTCGCTTCCCTCCTGCACCGCTTCGTGCGCGCCGCAAACTGCTCCAGCTGCTTCCGCAAGCCCTGCGGCGGCCCTGCCAGGAAGAACTCGATGCGCGGCGCCCGCATGAGCAGGAGGTCCTCGTGGCGCGTGGCGCGCGAGAGCAGCACGTAGAGCTCCAGCCACCAGTCGTCGTCCTCCTTCTTGCCGTTCCCTACCTCGTGGCGGCCGCAATCCAGGATCACGCCTGGGCGACGTCGACCGAGGGAGCAGCGCGCCGGGCAGCCGACGGCCCAGGGCGAGAGTCCACAGGACCGAGAGATGGTCTGGCCGCGGACTGCTCGCGCCCCGGAGGTCTGGCCGCCCCCGGAGCGCCGTTCCCCCGCCCCGTCGCCTTCGCGCATGGTGCGCCCCTGGCACGCCACCGTGGTGATGACCCTGCCGTGCGAGAAATGCGGGGGGTGTGCCGAAATGGGTGGGGGTGACGCATGCGGGCGGCGGCACTGAGGCCTTCGGTGGAGCTCCCTATGGAGCCACGAAACGTGTGAGGGGTGTGCCGAAATGGGTGTGGGTGACGCATGCGGCCGCGGGCACTGGGGCCTTCGGTGGAGCTCCCTATGGAGCCTCGAAACGTGTGAGGGGTGTGCCGAAATGGGTGTGGGTGACGCATGCGGCCGCGGGCACTGGGGCCTTCGGTGGAGCTCCCTATGGAGCCACGAAACGTGTGAGGGTGTGCCGAAATGGGTGTGGGTGACGCATGCGGGCGCGGCCACTGGGGCCTTCGGTGGAGCTCCCTATGGAGCCACGAAACGTGTGAGGGGTGTGCCGAAATGGGTGTGGGTGACGCATGCGGCCGCGGCCACTGGGGCCTTCGGTGGAGCTCCCTATGGAGCCACGAAGCGTGTGAGGGGTGTGCCGAAATGGGTGTGGGTGACGCATGCGGCCGCGGCCACTGGGGCCTTCGGTGGAGCTCCCTATGGAGCCACGAAACGTGTGAGGGGTGTGCCGAATTGGGTGTTGATGATGATGATGATGGGAGGGGGGAGGAGGCAGCGGGAGGAAGGAAGGAAGGAAGGAAGGAGAACGCGGGGCACCGTCTCTTCAAAACGAGGACCCAACACCACAAGATGGTTGGGAAATAAAAAACATATCACCCGCGCAAAAAACGATCATAAGTGATTACACATTCGGTGCCGGTTCGTTGATTTGTTGGGCCGCATGAGCCCCCCCCCCTTTGGGGCGCCGCCACGTCATGCGATGTCAGGCTACGCGTCCTCATTTCCGCGCTTCCGCGCTTGGATTTTTTTCTGTTTTTTCAAAATGCTGCTCTCGCTGAAACGCTGGCCTCATTTTCGGGCTACCGCTCGTTCCGAATCGCGCTCCCGCTGCAACGCTGGCCTCCTTTCCACGCTTCCGCTCGTTCCGAATCGTGCTCCCGTTGCAACGCTGGCATCATTATTTCCAATGCCGTGTCACGGCATGGTTTTCGGTCCTTCCAAATAGGTCCCAAAATCAAAAAAATGGCATTCCGAAGAAACCATCGGAAGTGATTACACATTCGGTGCCTGTTCGTTAATTTTTTGGGCCGCGGAAGCCCCCCCACTTTGGGGCGTCGCCACGCGATGCTATGTCATGTTACGCTCTAATCTTCAACACCATGCCATGCCATGTAATGCTATGCCATGCTACGACATCCGACTGTGCGAATAGAGAGGAGATCTACGCCATGGTAAAGGATGGAGGGAGGGGTAGGACTTCAGATATGACGCGAGCGCACCTAGCTTGTCCTCCTCCCCCTCCCCCTCTTCCTCTGTCTCATCCTCCGTCGACTCCTCCTCCACCCTCCCTGTCTTGGGGTACGACCGCTTCCCCAGCCCTTCATTCCACTGCATGCTCCTCCACATCCCAGATCAGGGCAACTGGCCTGGGGATCATTTCTGAATGAGCTCGTTGCGTTACGTACAATGTCTAGAATAATGCCTTCTATTTGAACCTCCCCTTCAGAATCTTGAAGGCTTGTTGGGCCGTCTGACGGCCATCCTGGAACGTCTTGGAACTCTCTTGGGATATCTTGGGGCATCATTGGCGTTCTAACGCTCCTCGTTGTCTTTCTGAAGCGCTCGCTGGCGTTTCATCTTCCATTTCGAGCTCTTGGGAAAGCGTGCCTTTCCTTTCAAATCCCCAAGATGGCTTGAAGTCGGCTCAAAGAAGCCCATTGAAGCCCTAAGACGGCTTCAGAACGGCCAGAAGGGGTTCAGCAGACGCCCCCGGAAGCCCCCAGGAGATCCCCAACAGGCTTCCAATCTGGCTCCGAAGAGGCCCCACAGATACCCCGAGGTCCCCCAGTGACCATCCCATGTTCCCCTAATTGCTTTTACAACGGCTGGGGGGGCACGCGATCCAAACGCTTGCCCAAACTCTCCCCAACCGTCAGACACACATGCGTTTGCCGACAAAACGAGGGGACGGCGGTGACTCGCCTTAAGCGTCTTCGATCCGTCGCTCACTGTTGCTTGCGAGAGCGGTGCGCAGCCTGTCAAGTTTCATAACACAGCTGGCCCTTCCAAAATATTCCTTGTGACTCTCGGCGTGTCCGCCGTCTCCGCACACAGCACCCGACGTCAAAACAACTCGTCTCCTAGCCAGCCAACATGGCTCGAGATGATCCTCAAGACGGGCCCAAACGGCCCAAGACGGTCACAAATGGCCTCTTGCGTCGGATGTCCGTCAACCCGCGTCGAACCGAAGTCGAACTCGAGTCGAACCTGAGTCCAACCCGAGTCGAACCTGAGTCGAGCTTGAGTCGAACTGGAGTCGAACTGGAGCCGAACGGAGCCAGGTAGGCCCCAGAAAGGGCTCCCAAACGAGCTCGTTGGGCGAGGGCGGCCTGGCGCTCGGGGTCGCCGGGGGTGGGGAACCCGTGAGGGCGAAGGAAAGTCCCCGCGGGGCCCCGCGCTCGTCGGAGGAGCGCCGGCGACGCCCTGGGAGAGCGCGCGGAGACCGGGGCGGCGCGCCAGAGGACGCGAAGCCCCAGGCAGCGGTCGGCGGAGACTGGCAGGGGAGGCGCCAGGCGCGCCAAGGAGGTTGGGTCGCGCCGACGGGGCGCGCGACAATACTTACCCTTGCCGCGCCCCGAAAAGCAGGGGGCGCACCGAGCGGCCTCGACGCGGTCGGAAGCGGGCAGTGGGCGGGGAGCAGTGGGGCTAGGGGCGCAGTCGTGCCTGAAGAAGGCCCCGAGGGCTGCCGAAGGCTTGCGCACAACTCAGAGGCGCGGTCGTGCGCCTGGACAACCTGCGTGGCAGCCGCTAGGCGCTGAAGGTCATCGCACTCGCGCCTGACGTTATGCGGTGGGAGCCCAGGAAGGCACCGCACTCCCCAAGGAAAAACGGGTCTTTCACGATCGATGGGTCATGCGAAGTGGTATCACTATGCTCACGAGGGCCGGCCCCCTGGTAACATGGCGAAGAACTCGCAGCGTAACTCGTTCCAGGCGTCCTCCTGGGCAGGAACGAACGTGCAACAACAACCGATGGCGGCCGCAACGGCTGCACGGTCCTTGTCCGCTACGGGCTGTCTGTCTGTGGAGCCAAGAGCCGGATCGGACTCCTGGGGGGGGCCCTCCGCCAGCGGCGGGGTGGCACGGGCGACGGCGCTGGCGGGAAGGGCAACGTCAAATGGGCCGGACACGCCTGCTGTTGCAACGCCTGCAAGGGGTGGCCGGGTTGGCGCCGGGGCTCGTCAGCCGCCCGAGAGACGGCTTGGAGCTCCCGGAACTCCATTCAGTGCTCGCGGCCTGGGCGGTCTTGGTGACGGCGCGCGGTGCGGAGGCTCTCGTTCTCCAGGATGCTCGTCGAAACTGGCGTTTGCGGGGCGTCGGAGGCGAAACCCGCGGTCGTCGGCGGTGCCGCGGTGGGCGGGCGCTGGGGCGGCTGGGGCAGCGTTACGCCTCCGTATCCTCGGGCCTTGCCGGGCGTCGCGACGGCCGATCACGCGGAAGAAGGCCGCGGCACGGTCCATGGGAATAAGGGAGACCGGGGTGGGTGCGTGCTCTTGGTCAGCCCCACAGCGCTGGCGGCACGCGACCTGCCAGCGGCGCTCGACAATTGGGCGGGCGTCTGTCGCGGGCTTCCTGGACCTTGTCCCACAGATGGCCATGGGTCGGAAGGAGAAAATCCGCAACTCCTTGCTGGAGGGAGGGCCAGAGCAGCGCGGGCGAAGCCTGGGGCGGATCCATGCTTGAATTCCCCGGCAACCGCAGCGCTCAAGGCCAGGTTGGGAGAGGCAATGGCGGTGTAGTTTGCGGCGCAGCCACATATTTTGCAGAAGGAATGCCAACCCATTGACGGGGTCGAGGTCGGCCGCAGCATCGGGAAAAAGGACACTTGCGGCGTCTGGCAGGAGATGCTGGGCATGGGTGCGGGACACGGTCGGCGCAGTCCGCATTCCAGATGCTGCGGACCACAGAGGCGGGGGGGGCCGTGAACGAGCGAGAAACCCCTGCCTCGAGGGAAGGGAAAAATGAGCGCCTAGGGGGGGATTGCGAAATACCCAGCGCGGTAAATATCGGAAGAAAAGGGTTGGCGATTGGGCCAGATCGGTCGTCGCCAGTGGAGTGGAGGGGAGCGACCATCCGAGCTGGTTGGGGTCCTCGGAGAGCCATCATGTCGAGGACGAAGCCCTCTGCGGACAGGGCGTCCCCAAGGCGGAAGCGTGCTTCGGCTGCTGTGCGCCGACGACGGACATAGCATCACACACAGGTTCTACACACACGGAGGGTTCCCCCCACACACACAGACACATACTTTTCCCAGCTCACGAAGCTGCACACATCGGGCTGCGCAAACACGCACACGGCTGGTTACACAAGCACACACGCACACACATACACACACACACACCACGTTCCACACATATTGGCTTCCACACGCGAAAGGTGACACATGCGAGTTGTTTCACATTCGCAGGGATACACATTTGTTTCACGATTAAATTGTTTTGGGTGCACGCGCTGACATCAAATCAAGAAGTGTGTGTGTGTGTGTGCCCCACTTGCTTCCTCGCCAGCGCAGTGACTCTGCCTAGCCGCCGACGAACAAGTGTGTGTCCCGCTGTCCGTCTCTGGCCTTCGCGTCTCTCCATCCACAAATTTGGGTGCAATTCGCTTGATCGCGTCCGTTTCACACTTTCGCGACAGCGTTCTCGCTTCGCTGGCGGAAGCAAAACTGGCGTTTTTCTTTTGCGTCGCCGCGCGCACGGCCGCAACGCCAAACGAAGTATACACATGTACGTGTGTGTGTATATAGATATATATACACCCATATGTACGCCTTCGTGCCACCAGGGCCGTAAACAGCAATAGCGTCTACGTGCTGGCGCAACAACGTAGGGGTAATACGAATTGCGCGGCGGAGCACCAGAAATTTGCGGTTCCTTTCCACTCGACATGGCCATCTCCATCGCCAGCACATTTGTCCCAGGATGCATCCATATTTACATGTTGTCGGCATGCGTTTGAAGTAAAGGCTTCGGATTTCATTCCTGGTACCGACCGATCACAGGGGAACATGTCGGCGGCTCTCCATGAACTCTCAGGCGCAGACGGTGTTGCATCGGACAATGTTTGTTTAATAATGTGGTAACAATCTGCGATGACAAAGCGTCGTTCCCTAATTTCGAGGGCGCACGAGCCTAACGGGAAATAGCAACATTTGCGTGGGGACGCTCTGACACATGTTTGGCTTCATCGGAAGTCTTGGTGCAACATTCAAGAACATGGTGAATTATTTTGCCTTTCCAAAGCGCGGTTGACGGTTCGTATGGATAGCGAACGGATGGAGCCAAATCCGACGTGCAATGACTTGCGTGCTATTTTGCCGTGCGATTGGCGTGTAGGAGATCAAAGAAGAAAGATCATGCAACTGCGCGGGCTGAGATCGAAACGTCAACGGAACTGTGCAGCGGCTGTGGTCGAAACGTCCGTGAAAAAATAACCGCGAACATTGATAGGTCGGGAACGGAACGGTCCGCGTAACTATGATCCCGTATATTCCGGCAACAAGCTGCGACATCAAGCTTCAAGCGCATGCGTCAGTAACCGCACATAACTGTGCCAACACACTATCCATTTGGGATACATGCTTCTTGCGGCGCTGCAGAATGTATCGTCCTTCCCCTTGGAACTCGCCCGGCGCACAACCCATGACAGCAACGCACATGTGCGAGTTGCCGTTCCAGTCAGGCCGCAACTGGTGGCAGGACAGCCCGATGTAAACAGCACAGGGCCAGGTGCGCCTCGCACCTCGGTGCACGTCTGGAGGAAGAGGAGGAGGAGGAGGAGGAGGAGGAGGAGGAGGAGGAGGAGGAGGAGGAGGAGGGGAAGGAGGAGGAGGAGGAGGAGGAGGAGGAGGAGGAGGAGGAGGAGGAGGAGAAGGAGGAGGAGGAGGAGGAGGCGAGCAGCGGTGCGTACACCCAATGATGGCAGAACGAGCATGCCCCAAGACACCCCGGCAGGCGGGGAGGGCGGCCGGCCTTGCCCCCCATCCCGGAGGCGTCCGCGCTGTGTCCGGCGGAGGCGGTGGCCGTCGGCCACGGCGAGGCGACGGGAGGGACCTGTGCCGCGCAAGGGCCGCGCCGGGGGACGAGAGTTAGGTCGGGCATGTCCTTCTACAGGCAGATTGTGGAGGGAAGATGCAACAATACCCCCCCAAGTATCAACAAAAAATGGCCCAGAGGCATTTTTTGATTCTCTTGGAGGATTCCTCCTGTAGAGGGACAGGTTCGACTTAAGACGAGAGGAGGATGGCGCCACATACACGCCTACACCGATCGTGGGCCCAGGATCGGCCTGGCCAGGATCGGTGGAAATGTACAGTTGGTGCCTTCTGGGGGAGGGGGCGGCCGAGCCGCCGGGTCGCAGCCAGAGTGCCGCGGGGGCACTGCGGGGAGGCGCCGCGGAGAGAGTGCCAGGGAAAGGCAGGCCTGCGGTCGGGCGGTGCGGTGTTGCAGGCGCCCCCAAAGTCGAATCGACAAGTCGGATCGGCGATCGAAATGAGTCGGATCGGCGGAAATCGGCAGCCGAGTCGGGAGAAGTCGAATCGGCGGAAATCGGCAGGCTAGTGTGCCTCCAATCAGAAATCGGAGCCCAAATCGGAATCCGAAATCGAATCGAATCGGAATGGACTCGGAAACCATCGAACTCGAATCGAATCGAATCGGAGGAATTGAAACGAGCCCTGGTGTTGGGTGCTGCCAGAAGTGCCCCCGGCCCAAGCTGCCCCCAGGATCTCCAGGGAGGCCACCGCGGCCTCCAGAGCATCCCCTCGCGGCGCCCAGAGGGCCCCAGAGGCAGAGGCCCCAGAAATGAGCTGAAGCTGGGGGCACCTTGGGCCAGGGGCACCTCCAGCAACCCCCGACCAGGGAAGACGGGGGGAGGGATGCCGCGGAGGGGGAGAAGGATGGGGGTGACAGGGAGCCGGCTCCGAACAGAGGGCTCTTTCGTCGTCCACCTCCTCGATCTCTTTTCCCTGTACATAACTCCTCTCGTGCGCACCTTCAGACGTGTCGGTGGGGCCGCCCGGGCATTTCGCCTGAGACTTCCCCCGCCCACGCCCACGCTGACGCCCACACTCACACCCACGCCCAAACCCCACACCCACAACTATTCCCACATACACCCCGAAGCCGACAACCACGACCACGCTCGCACCCACGCTCAAACCCGCACCTTCCCCCATGCCCACGCCCACGCCCACGCACTCGCCCGTGCAACTCGGAAGTGTTTCACGGATGGAGTGAAAGTCGTTTTCAAAGTGTGGCTCTCGCCGTAACGCTGCGCGCAGTCGTCTCGAAAGTTTGCAACGGTTTCAAGGATGGAGGGCAATTATTTCTCCAAATGTGTCCCTCGCCTTGCCGTCGCGCACGCTCGTCTTAAACAACTGAGAGCTGTTTCAAGGATGGAAGGCGGACCCTTTGCGACATGTGGTTTTCACTCAGCGTCGCGCATTTTCGTCTTACACACGTCTGCAGCAGCTTCAAGGATGGAGGGCAGTTCCTTTTTCACAATGTAGCTATCGTCTTAGCACCGCGCGCAGTCGGCTTCGGCAGTTGCAGCAGTTTCAAGGATGCAGATTTTTTGTTTTTCTATATAAATGTTTTTTTGTTCAACATGCAATTTTCGCGTTGCCGTCACGCACTTTCGTTTTATGCGCTTGCAAACGGTTCAAAGGTGTGTGTGTGTGTGTGTGGGCCGCTTTCCAAACGTGGCTTTCGCTTAAACGCCGCGCAGATATGTCTTGAACGTTTACAAGCAGTTTCAAGAATAAGCGACGGTTCCTGTTCCAAGCGTGGCTCTCCCCTGCGCGTCGTGCGCGCCCGTCTGAAAAATGCAGCAGCTCCACGGACGGAGGGGCTGATTTTCAAGATGGTGCTCTCGCCGCAGCGTCGCGTGCGCTCGCCCCAGGACTCTGCAACAGCTTCAGGGACGGAAGGGTGGCGCTTCTCGAGCTGGTTCTCTTGCCTCAGCGTCGCGCGCACTCGTCTTGGAAACATGGGCAAACCTAGGGAAACGAAGAATGACATGAACATAAAAACTCGGAGGTCCGCGCGGATTTCTCGGATCGGCACTGGACCCCCCTCCCTGGCGCGCATCGCGCCAGGTGCGGCGCTGGAGGCGCCGCCAGGGGGATCCAGCGCTCATCCGAGAAATCCGCGCGGACCTCAGAGTTTTTATGTTTATGTCAGTCTTCGCTCCCCTAAAACCGCTTCACGACTGGAAGGCGGTTCCTTCGCAAAGTGGGGCTCTCGCTCTAGCGCCGCCAGCGTTCGTGCCCAACCCAAGACTTGGGCAGCTTCAACGACGGGGCTCTGCTCGTTTTTTTTTTTTTTTTTTTTTTTTTTTTTTTTGTAATATATATATATAAATATAAATTAATTATTAGTAATTAGTTTCATTGTTATCATTATTATATATATATATATATATATATATATATTAATTTTTCATTTTTTCTATTTCTTTTCCATGGAGCTCTGGCCTCCGCGCCGCGCGCCGTCGTGTGCAAGGCAACGTTCAACAGGATGGAGGGCTACTCTTGCTTTAAGTCGGGCCTGTCCCCCGTACAGGGGGATTTTCGACGAAGAATAAAACATACCCCCCGAAATAATCCAAAAATAATCCAAAAATAGTCTGGGGACTATTTTTCGACTATTGTTTGATCTTTTTGGGATATTTTTTGGGGTATTTTTATTTTTTCGTCGAAAATCCCCCTGCAGGGGGACACGCCCGACATAAGACTACTCTTGTTCTCCCCCGAAACGTCGTTGACTTGAGAAACCCGGAACTTCAACGCACATGCGCTGCGCGGATCCATGGCGGCCTTTTTCAGAGTGAAGGCGTCGCTTGGCGCGTCCTCGACATGCATGGCCACACGTATAACATTGTGCAGCAGTTACTCGGATGGGTAGGCGGTTCTTCTTCGGAAGGGGCATCTCCCAAGACACCTCGTTGAGCTGGCAGGTCATTGTCTTTCGCGGTCCTGGTTTCGTGCTGGTCGGATGCAAGGCAATTCCCTTCAAAGCGGGGCTCTCGGCAGGATGGCAGGCCCAGCTGTGCTTGTCTTTCGAGTGGGTCGCTTTCTCAAGTGAGCAGGTAGTTCGTATGGCGTATGGGCGTACGAGGAGAGCACGTTGGACGGGAGGGTGTACTGCAGCATCGTTTTTACATCTTTGGTTTAATCTGGTCCTCCTTCTCCCCCTCCTCTTTTTGTTGTTGTTGTTGTTGTTGTTTTTTTTTGATTTTGTTTCTCTCTTTTTATCTATTATCCCTGATCCGCCCTGCAAGAGGCCCGTCTGGGCCGCCCGCCCAACCGGGCCGTGCGGCGCGAGCTCTAAGCAGCGCGGGCGGGCAACCTAGCAATGTCCGGCCCGCGGAACGCCCCTTCCCCGCGGCCAGGAGCTTCGTCGGCGTGCCCCCAACGCGAGACGGCGAGAGAGGCCTGGCCTTGGGCTCCCGGTGAGGGGGGCCCAGTGGGCTGGAGAGCCTCGCGGGGGGGGCCCCTGGCAGCCCAGCGTTGAGCTGCGTGCCGCCCGGGGGCGGCGCATGACGTGGCAGAGCACGGCGCCACCCGGACTCTGAGGGGGGGGGCGCCCTCCGCCGCGCTCGGGCCCGCTGCCGGGGACCCCCGACGGCACCCGGGGTCCAGTTCCAAAGTGGCCCGGTCGGAGCTGGGTCACGACGATGGAACTGGCAACCGCCAGGTGCCTGCTGGGGGGACCATCGGTGGCCGGGGCCGGCTCGGGCGGGCTCCGTGCGTACACGGGGGGCGTTCAGTCTCCCGAGGGTATCGGGGAGTGTGGGGCACGACGGCGCGCCGACCAGGGCGGCGGCTGCGGCGGGGAAGGCCCACGACGGCGCGGCGGCGGCGCAAGCAACCGGCGACCGCAACGGCGACGGCGGCGGGGGGGGGGGGGCCAAGGGGGCTCATTCCCACTACTCCTTCGACCCTTCGGCGCCGTGCTCCCACCCCGCCACATGGCCTAGCCCAGCCAGCGCGCTACCTGTGCCTCCACCTCTGCCCAGCTGCCGTGTTCGCCCAGCAGCCAAACGCGGCGCTCTGGGGAGAGCCGGCTCCTTGACCGCCGTTCCGTCTGGCGGCGCGGGGGCGGGGGTGCTGGCTGCGGCGCTGTTGAAGGCCGCGCCCGCCTGGCTGCAATCCTCCACGAGGTACTGGCGGGTCTCTGGCGCCCAGCCGCAGAGCCGGCACGCGGACCTCCCACGCGGCGCTGCAGGCGGGGCCGGCCTGGAGGTGCACACGGGCCCAGGCCCGCGTCTGGGCCACTGTGGCCCTCGGCGCCGATACCCCTGCCGCGGCGGCGCACCGCCCAGCCGGGCGTTGGAGGGCCGGCCTCCTCCTGACCCTTGACCTCCTGCGCCTTGACCTCCTGCGCCTGGGCGCCGTGGCTGGTCCCGGGCCCCTTGACCTCGGAGCGCGTTGCGGGAGCCAGTCCTTCGCCGGCGGCCCCGCTGGGGGCCTTGCTTGCGGGAGGTGGAGCATCCCAGCGCGCCGCGAGGTTGCGCAGGGGCGCCGACCAAGTGCCCCGCTCCTCCTGCGCCACCCAGACATCCGATGTCTTGATTTTTTCAATGCGGGCTCCCTGGAAGTCCCGACCCTTTCCCCGGGACGGGTTTTTCGTCCTGAGTCGTTTTTTGACGGTCCCGGGGCCCGGCGAGGGCCCCCAGAGGCCAAAAACTTAGCAGAGCCTCCGTCTTGACTTTTTCAGTGCGTTGGATCTCTGGGCAGGAGGAGCACCTGCTGGGCCGTCGCTTACCTGGGGTCGCTGTGGGCACGGGCGTGCAGGCGGACGGCGCGCTCCCAGGCAGCCTGCCTGCCCACTCCTCCCTCCTGCTCGTCTTGCCTGCCGTCCCGTCGATTTTCCTTCTGCATGCTCGTGAGTGTGCAGCGGCGGAGTTTGGTGGCGTGCACCGCGCTCTGAATCGGGCGCATCTTTGTTGCTCATAATGATTTCTTTGTTTCTTTGGCGCTGCTTGAATCCCCAGGGGACTCTCAGTTCCATCTCGACTTCGTGTGGTCTGACTTGACCACTCCTCCTACTCCTCCTCCTCCTCCTCCTCCTCCCTCCTCCTCCCTCCTCCTCCTCCTCCTCCTCCTCCTCTTCCTCCTCCTCCTCCTCCTCCTCCTCCTCCTCCTCCTCCTCCTCCTCCTCCTCCTCCTCTTCCTCCCTCCCTCCCCTCCTTCTCTCCCTCCGGTCCCCTAATCGCTCCTCCCTCCCTCCCTCCCTCCCTCCCTCCCTCCCCCCCTCCCCTTTTCGAGCTCGCTCGTCCACCTGCGTACTGGCGTATCGTACTGACTCCACTGCCGTATCCAAGTCCAAGGGAAACACTTTCGCCGTGGGAGCAACAATGCATGCGCAAAGGGAATACAAGTGCACAGACAATGCAGCATGATGTTGCTGGAACTGAAGCAGATGACCAAAGAACCAAGGAATTACATGATGTTTCCGTGTCCGACCATGCTTCGTTATCTGCCCCAGATCTCTTGCTTGTAATGGTTGCGTGGAGCGACAGATGCACGCACCACCCCGAGAGTGAGAGGAAATGTCGTAGCATACGACCCCTAGAACTGACTCAACTTACCGAAACGAGGAATCATAACACGCGGAGCTTGGAGTAGGAGGAGGAGGCTTCTCTCTCACCCCCTGGGGGGTTGGGCCAACGCTCGGGCAACGTCCCAACGAGCACTGCAGGCCACCACCAGCGCGTACAAGTGCCCTCAGCCCCCTCCCACCTACCTCTCTCCCTGCCGTGGTCCCCGCCGTTCAGGGGTCCCCCCTTTCTGCCTTGCCTCTCGGTTCTCTTCCCGTCCCCCCTGGCGTTGGCCAGGAGTTGGGTTTATAGGCACCAGCAGCAGCAGAAGGAGACACGTCCGCAGCCTTAGCCTCATGGGGCGGATCAAGAGAAGAGGGGGGGAGGAAAGGGGGGGGGAAAGCAAGACTGATCATCATCTCGCCAATCTCAGACAAGACTTTCGGCCATCCTCACCCGGGTCTTACGCCTGCTCTGCTGGTCGGCGACGACCCTCCGAGTCAGCCTCGACCGCCGAGGCTTCTCCTCCTCCTCCTTCTTCTTCTTCTCGTCCTCCTCCTCCTCCTCCTCCCTGCTCGCTCTTTCTCCTCCTCCTCCTCCTCCTCCTCCTCTCCTTCTCCTCCTCCTGCTCCTCCTCCTCCTCCTCCTCCTCCTCTCCTCCTCCTAAACCTCCCTCCTCCTCCTCCTCCTCCTCCTACCTCCTCCTCTCCTCCTCCTCCTCCCTCCTCCTCCAACCTCGCTCCTCCTCACCTCCTTCGCTCCTCGTTCCTCGTCCTCGGTCTCGTCCTCGTCCCGTCCTCCTCCTCTTCCTCCTCCTCCTCCTCCTCCTCCTACCCTCCTCTCTCTTCCTCCTCCTCCTCCCCTCCTCCTCTTCCTCCTCCTCCTCCTCTCCCTCCTCCTCCTCCCCTCCTCCCCTCCATCCCTCCCTCCCCCTCCCTCCCTCCCTCCGCTCCCTCACCTCCTCCCTCATCCCTCCCTCCCTCCCCCTCCGCCAGGACTGCTGGTTTTGAACAGGGCGTTCGGGGCGGGCGCGGGAGCGGTGGGCCCCGCCTGGGAGGGGTAGCCCAGCCCCGGGAGCATGTACGGAGCGGGCGCGCCCGGGCTCACCCTGCCCGCCCAAGGCAAAGCAGAAGGAAGATGACGAGGCGGGGTCGGCCGCGGAAGACCTCTTCCTCCCGCCCTGCGGCGCAGCGGTCCCCCCCCCCCGAGAGCTCCCACCAGAGATCCGCAGGGCGATGGCGACGGGGGGCCCCTCATCGCAGGCAACGAGAACATATGTGTCAAGGCCATCACCCGAGCCGAAAGCGGGGCACCGCCCGTGGACGAGGAGGAGTGCCCGTGGAGGAGGAGGAGGAGGAGGAGGAGGAAGAGGAGGAGGAGGAGAAGGAGGAGGAGGA
>CAUYUJ010009756.1:0-30000 GCA_963575745.1 Prorocentrum cordatum
ATATATATGTGTGTATACACACACAAGACTGCATTGGCGTTACGCACTTTGCTCCTTGGTCCTGGAGGCTTTGCTTATGTTGGTCGTTCGCGCCATCTCTGGTGGCCTTGGAAATATGGCGCCCTTCACTGCGGTGGCTTCTGGAAGTCTTTGAAAGTCCGGGCGGTCTGGTGGCCCTTCCTGGGCCTCTGGGGCTCCCGAAAGGTGCCGGGTGGAGGGCATAGGATAGGAGGATAGGAGAGAGGGCACCTCGGGGAACGAGGAGAGGTAAGCGGATGTGGGCGCGGACGAGTGGTGGAGCGGCAGAAAGACGGAGGAGGAGGAAGAGAAAGAAGAAGAGGAGGAGGAGGAGGAGGAGGAGGACCCAGAGGAGAAGCAGAAGGAGAGAAAGAGATGGTGCCGTCGGGGAACGGCGAAGAATTTCGGTTGCGCGGCACCGAAAACGGCTCTCCAGAAGCCAACGGCGACGGTTTCACGTGTACGTGCACGCTTGCAGAACTGTCTGGCAGTGAATAACGACGACAGGCCTTCGTAGGCCCGCACATTGGCCCTCTCGTGGTTCAGGTGCCCCAGTGCGCAATGCGAAGGACTGGCAAGCCATGCGAGTGAATGCCAAGCAAACCGACGCAATGTCAAGCAACGCCGCAAAGTACAAAGCAATGCCAAGCCGAGGATGTCATGTTGCAGCGGGTCGCAACGGGGCGTCCGAAAATAAGTAACTATTGGAGAATGCACCGGATCCCGGTTTCGCAACAGATTCCCGGGAAATGTGGTTGCGAACCCGAGATTCGGACCAGTTTGGTTGACAAAGCCGTGTGGGCCTTGTTGGAGCCCTGGTGGGCAGCTTGGGGCCCTCTCGAGCCGTCCTGGGGCCATCTTTGGCCGCGTTGGGGAACTTGGACCCTCCAGGGACTTTACGGGGGGGCTACGACGTGGGCCCTCCTGGTGGCTTTCCATGGCCTTTTGAGGGGCCTCCCATGGCCTTCTTGGGCTTCTCTTGGGGGCCTTGTGAGGGCCTGTTGGGTTTCTTTTTGGCCCATGTGAGGCTTCCTTGGACAGTCTTGGGGCCATCCAGACCGTCGAGAGGCTCTCTTGGGGGTCTCTTGGGCCGTCTTGGGGCGACACCACAGGCCTTTGCGGCTGCATTGGACGCTGCTAAGACCCGAACAGCGAATATGCTGAAAATGTAGGGTACCCTACGAGAATGCAGCGATCTTTGCGTTCTGCGAGTCCAGTTCAACGCCTCTTGGGCCGACTTGAGAGCCTCTGGAGGCCATGTGGGTCCTTCTTGGAGCGCTCTTGTACTGTCTTGGGTCTCTTTTCGGCCTCTTTGATCACCGCTCTGATCGGCTGGGGTCTGACCTGGCCAAGCGCCCTGGGGGGGTTATTTTTTTTTTTTTCTCGGGACGAGCTGGTGGGCGGAGGAGGACATTTGGCCCAGGGTGTCCGTGGGGCCAGGAAACCCCGAATCCTGGGGTCCGGCTTCGGAGGGGTTTCCACACCCCCAGCTTAGCAAAAGTATAGGAAAGAAATCATTATATTAGATAAAAATTTAAATATTATATAATATGACTAATATCAATATAGCTATTTATAAAACAAAGAATATAAAATATATTATCACATTGTAATGTGTATACATACATACATACATACATACATACATACATACATGCATGCATGCATGCATACATGCATGCATGCATGCATGCATGCATGCATGCATACATACATGCATACATACATACATACGTACATACATGCATACATACATGCATGCATGCATGCATGCATGCATACATACATACATACATACCTAATACATACATACATACATGCATGCATGCATGCATACATACATACATACATATATGCATGCATATATGCATACATACATACATACATACATACATGCATACATACATACATACAGACATACAGACATACATGCATACATACATATACACATGCATACATACATTCATATGTGCATACATACATAACATGTGTGGTATATATACATATATGTATATATATCAATGTAATGTGTTAATTACAGTATGTGCATATGTATGTGTATGTATGAGTAGACATGTGTATGTACAAAAACATAAACACATACATCTATGCAAACATATATATATGTGTATGTGTGTAACAATGTGTATGCATACATATATGCATGTATACAAATATACATATATGTATACAACTTTGTATATTATATCTATACAAATATATAGATATACATATGCAGGTCATCGCGGGTGGGCGACTCGCCACACTGTCAGACGCGCCGCCTGGAAGACCGCGCGGACGCCCAGTAGCCAAAAGAGAGGCAAGGAGAAGGCGAGACGTCCGACCCCTCACGGGGCAACGGCTGGGCGCGGCGCCGAGGCGTCGGAGCAGCGATGCAGCGGGCAAGGGCCAGGCGGCGGGGCGGCCAGGGGGCGGCGGCCGCAGGGCGGGGCGCCGGGGCGGGGCGGGGCAGCAGGGCGACGAGCGAGGGCGGGGCAGCAGGAGGGGCGCCGCGCCAAGGTCCAACGCGGTGCGGGCAGGGCGCGGCCCTGAGCAGCGGGACGGGCGGAGGGGGGGCGGCCAGCACCTGGCCCCGAGCGACAGGCCAGGCGGGGCGGAAGGAGGGCCAGACCCGAGGCTCGAGCGAGGAGGAGGACGAGGAGGGGGAGGAAGGGTTCCCGCCGCCTGCGGCGGAACTACTACTTGAGAATTCGACTGTACCACTGTCGCCCTCTCACCTCCTCCCAGGCCTATCGAACTCGCAGCAGAGGGAGGTGCAAACAGAGAGGGAGTAGCTGTCTGCGAAGCGGTGCTGCCACAGGGAGGTGCCGTCAAAGTCGCCGCTCCTCTACCAGTAGCTGTCTGCGAAGCGGTGCTGCCACTCTGTGGAGGTGCCAAGGTCGCCGTCCCTCCACCCGTAGCTATCTGCGCAGCAGAGCTGCCACTCTGTGGAGTAGTCGATGACGTCGAAGCAACATCTAGATCGTCTCTGCGCTGTCCAGGAAGAGCTGCATCAGGCGCTCGTGATGCGAGCGAGGTGGCGTTCCCTTCATGAGCTTTCCCCCGAGCTGCTTCAAGGAGTCGAGCAGCTGTGTCTGCACGCCTGATCCCTGCGCCTCGAGATGAATCTTCATCAGCTTGCGATCGTGAGTGTACGATATCTTGCAGCGTCGGATCTGCATGCACAGGCTGTCGTTCGTGATGGTTCCATCTGCTTTGATGGTGTCGAGGTACTGCTTCAGGGCGAGATGATTGGCGGCTCCGACGCGTTCCCCCTGTTGCACCACTCCGCCCACTAGCGCCAGCCACAGGTGGGGGTGTGGCACGCCCAGCTTCTCCAAGTCCTCCACTGGCTGTTGGTCTCGGATCTCTCGAGCGTGCTCGCGGCGAATGCGATTGGCCTCGTCGACATAGAACTTGGCTGTGATCCTCATGGCCTTGCACACGTCGTGATCTCGATCCAAGTGGATGATGTGGTAGATGGCTGCTTCTAGGGCCGAGAGGCCCTGTATGTTCTTCAGCATCGCGCGCACCATCACAGGGAAGATGGCCTGGATGAGCTCGACTGGGAACGCCTCGTCGCCCAGGCGCATTACGTCGCCGCGCTGCAGCCCGTACGTCTGGTCGGCGTTCTGGAAGAGCTGGCTCAGCGCGTTGGCCACTCCCTGCTGTCCATGCTGCGGTGGTTGCTGCTGCTGCCGTCCGCCCTGCCGACCTCCCCCACCAGCGACGGCCGCCACCCCTTGAGGGCGGACCGCTGGCGGTGAGCCTCCCCCTGCTGGGGCGCGGGGCGGGGGTCCCCGAGGTCCCCGCCGTGCGCCTCTGCCTCGGTCTCCGCTGCGGGACCTCAGCGCACTCTCTCGTTCTTCTGCGCCTTGGCTCAAAGCACGGGTTGCCAGGTCCATCCCACTCGGTCGATACTAGATCTGGCGGTGGCGGGGCGCGGACGTCACGAATGTGTCGCTGAAGTTCGGCAAGCGACTGAAACTGATCAAGGTGTCTCGAGCCTGGTGGCATACACTCGACAAAGGCACCGAACGCAGCATCGAGGTCCTGGCAAATGGGGCAGAAGAGGTCCTCCGGTTCCTGAACAGGTGGGGCATAAGGGCTCTGGTCGCAAAGACACCTGCCACATTTCAGCGATTGCACCACGTGTCGTCGGGCAGTGACCTGGCTCTTGAAGGTGGACATGCAATACAAGCACTGATTGGTGATCACGAGCATGTGCGCTGGAACGCGATGTTTGTGACTGGGATGATGGCATTGATGGGCCACAAGGGCCCCCTTACTGTAGAAAACCATCCCACACCTCCCACCCTCCCCATCTCCAGGTAGTTCGCAAACAAACTCATCAGGACCCTCTGGGGCGCCAGCACTGGGACCTTGGGCGCCACGAGGGGGTCCACGGAGCTCTGGAACCTCTCGGAGCAATCTGGGATCAAAGCTGAGGAACTTATTAGCGACGACCGACCTCGTAAAGGTATCGCGAACAGTATAGTTGTCCACGAACTCTTTGCCACCGCGAAGGTACCGTAGCGCCTGTACATCTCGCTCCAATTGGAGGGCCCACGGGTTGGCGGTGCTAGCGACTCGGCCGCCCTCTCTGAAGGTCGGCTCCTCTCCGAGGCCGTCGAGGCTGCCAAAAAGCACGGTGAGCGGCTGCGCACTGTCTTCGGGGTAACGAGCGAAGCGTTGCCACTGTCTGAGACGGCGCACAAGAAGCTCTGCTCTTGAGTCTGTGATCCTGAGTTGCCTCAACACCTGGGCCTCTGAGAGAGATCGATACTTCGGGCAGGAACCAGGAGGGGCGCCTTGCTCAAATTCAGGACGACGATCACGGAGCACAACCCGAGCGAAGCCCAGCACGACGGAATCGAGTTTCCTGAGGTCGAGCTTGGAGGGGAGGTACGATTCGAGGCCCGAGTAGGCCGCCGCCAGGATCGTTCCCTTGAAGGCCAGTCGTTTGAGGCGAATCGACCGGGTGATGTCCCAGAACCTGCCGAGCCTCCTCCACGCCGCCCTCGTAGCCTCCACCCTCCTCTTCATCTCAGCTCCACACCCCGTCGTCAGCTGTTCCATCCCTCCCAAGTACAGGCCCTCCGACGACGTGACCCCAGGAAGCGGAACCGTCTGAGACAGGAGGGCACGGGACGCGGTGTGGGCACCAGAGCCCACCATGACAGGCATGCAGTTCTCCTTATCAGGGTTCTGGGCGAACCCTCCTCCGATGGACAGCTCCCGATCGAGGATGGCATTGGACTTCAGGACCCTGGACCTGGCCTCGAGCGGATTCGAAGTGGCGAGTGGGATCGTTTGGTGAATGTCGTCGGCGTAGTCTCGAACCGACACGTCATGCATCTCATTAGTCAGACTGCACGTCATGACACACGAGGCTCTGTGGAGCGGAACCTGGGCGTTCAACTTACTGCAGAAGACAGTGGCCTCGTCGGCGCCCAGCTCATCTCGCCAGGCCTCGACGGGCCTCAAGAAACTGCGCACAAAGAGCTCGCAGGCACTGCCGTCCCCCATCCCTGTCCCATGCTTCGGTTGGAAGTACCCGACCTGCTCCCCCGCCCTGATCTCCATCACCGCCTCCTCATGCCTCTGGAGCAAGAACGCTCGATCTTGTGGAAAAGGCACCACGGACATCACTGCGCGGGCAAGCTCCGAGTGCGAGGTGGAGGGGAAGGCGTTCGACATGTCCTTCTTAACTAGGAGGTGAGAGATCCCAAGTTTCCGAAGCCTCCAACTGTGAACTTTTGCTGCAATCTGTGCGTTCTGTCTACATCGATGTGCTGCACACCCGTGTGCATGGGGAGGAAGAGGAGGATGTGCTGACCTAAGATAGAGTCCACGATACCAGGCCTTCGCGAACGGGCAGTAGCAATGGATCAATCTCATGGCTTTTGTCCCCTTCTTGGTGTTCCCCTTTGAGAGCTGAAAGGTCGCACTCCAGTGCCACTGCCCAGGCGTCCGTGATTTGGAGCGAATCTGCCGAAAAATGCGCCTAAGTCGGTCCAGGAAGTGCGGGCACGGCACGTGCAGTCGCCGTTCAAGTCGTTGCAACTGACGTTCCGAAAACAACTCTGAGCCTGGCCAGGATCCCGTCATCTCTCTCGTGGCATGCTCCATGAGCCAGCGCCAGAGTTCTGCGGGGGCCGAGTGCGCAGGTGAAAAACGTCTGCGGGCAGCACTCTGCACTTGCCTCAGAGTGCGAGACCAGTCATCATACGCGAGCGACGCCGGTGCAGCCCCAGGGAAGTAGTCCAAACCCTCCTCCTCTAACTCCTCCATGGCCTCCCGAGTGGGCTGCATCGGGTCCTCAATCACTGTTGCGCCGAAGCCACCCTCCCGAGCGTTCGAGCACATTGTGGACGTCCACTCTTCCAGTGAAGGTCGGTACTGGTCAGGGACGTTGAAAGACCGCTGTCGGGGTCCACGGCAGCGAGCCCCGATGGCATAGATGAGCTTCCATACTCCGTGGTAGTCGGCCGCGTATCGGTGGGTCTCCGCCTCAGTCAGCAGTTCCTCCACGTGCTCGAGGTCTAGCCGCTTCTTGAGCAGCTTGATGTCCTTCTCGATGGTCCGAAGCTGGCGACGCTGCTCCTCGGTGAAGCAAACCCTTCTGGCCAGCCTGCGCCGCTGGAGGGCCTCAGCCCGCGCCGCGAGGTGCGGGGCCAGCGGGCCGTGCTTCGCCGTCCTCGCAAGCTCGGGAAGCGCTGCAGCACGCACGTCCTCCACCAGCTTCTCCCACGAGTGACTGGGATCAGCGCGAGTCGTGTCACGCTCCCACTCCCTCGGGTGCGAGGCTGACCGACGCTCGAGCTCCCCCAGAACCTCAGCTCCAAAGCCATCGTGTCGGAGGAGGCGAACGACGAGGTCCTTGTCCCACACGGGTCCTCCTTTGGGTCCAGGTGGCGCCTGCAAGGTGTACCGTACTTGCCACAGGAGAGGTGCATGATCACGCGGACGACAATCTGGAATCGCCTGGAGGTCACGCATGGCATTGCGCAACGTGCAGCACCGTACAGTGGACGAGACCGCCTCTGACGGGACAAAGATGTGGTCAGGCGAGCTCTGCGACTCGGTGCCGAAGTACGTGGGGCCGACTGGGTGGAAGGTGTCCACCGCCGCCATGTTCTCCATCTCCAGGAGCCTCCACAGCTCCAGGGAGACCTCATTCTCGAAGTGGTTGCCGTACTGGCCGATGTGCTGGTGGTCCACCGTCGTCGTCGCTATACCGTGCCCTGTGCGACGGAGGCCGAACCCGCAGTTGCAGTCCGTGCCGACGATGACGAGCGACCTCTGCTTGGCCTCCTGCACCGACTTGTGCACCCAACCAGCTAACTTGCGGCAGCATTGCCTCCAATGGTCGGCCGTCATGTTGCTCTGTGGTGGAAAGTAAGCTGCAATGATGGTGATGTCGAAAACTCCAGACCGTACTCTCACCAACCCACCACGGCCAGCCAGCTCTCCAGGTGGATGGCGGATGTCGACCACGTGGCACCGTCTGAAGACGCGAGAGCGGAGCAGGACGGTGCACCCCGCTGACTTGTTGGTATATCTGCCTCGTTCCCAGCCGAACTCGTACGCTGTGTGGTACTTTGCCCGACGCATGGTGACTGGCTGCTTCAACTTCTGTCGCTGGGTCGTCGCTGGGCACACGATGATATCTGCAAATCGTAGCGTCTCGGAGATGTCATCTGTTCTCCAAGGATCCACCAAATGCAGCGGGTTAAACAGTACGAAATTCAGAAGAGAGTTCCACATGGTAGTAACCGAAGAGTGTGTGAGTGTGAAGCTCGGTGTGAGCCCCCCCAGGCTCTGTGCGGGAAGGGGTGACCTCCAAAAAGCGGGGGCGGCCCTGTGCACGCGGCGGCCTGGGCAAGGGGCTGAGGAGGAGGGAGGAGGGAGGAGGAGGAGGACGAGGAGGAGGAAGACGAGGAGGAGGAGGAGGAGAAGGAGGAGGAGCATGATCCACCCAGGGGATCGAGTCAACAAGCTAGGTCCCGGTCGCCGAGAGACAAGCAACGACCCGAGCAGAGCCGAGCCCCTGGGGGGGCGGAGGGCGACGCGCGCGTGCTCCGACGCAGCCGGGCAGATGAACGCCAGGACCACGCCAGGACCGCGCCAGGACCACGCCAGGGCCACGCCAGGGCCACGCCAGGGGCGCGGGGGCGCGGAGCGGGGCGAGTGCGCGCCCCAAGGGGCGGCGGCGCAGCGGCGAGCTGACACCGCAGAGCGAAGGCAGGCGACCAGGCGGACGCCCGCCCTGCGACGCGGCGAGCCCGGGACTGGGAAGCATGATGGGCGCGTGTTCCACCACCACCACCATAAGTTGGAGGGGTGTCCTCCTCCTCCTCCTCCTCCTCACCCTCCCCCACCACCCCCTCCTCCACCTCCTCCTCCTCGTTGTCTTCATTCCTCCTCGCCCTACTCCTCCTTCCCCCCTCCCAACTTATGGTGGTGGTGGTGGAAAACAGGCTCATCAAAGCAGCGCCGCGAGCGGGCCGGCCCACGCCCGAGGCAGCTGCGGACAGGAGGGGGGCTGCGGAGGAGGGAGGTCCAGCGCCCAGCGCGGAGCCGAAGCACCGCGCGCCGAGAGGGAGTGAGGGGTCGCCGCAGGGCGGGGCGAGGCGGCAAGCCTCGGACGGGGACGAAGCCAAGCGAGCTGCATCGTGGGGAAACCTCTGCAGCAGACGAGAGTGGACCGGGGCCGGTGGCCGCGCCAGCGGCGGGCAGGTCCGCGCCCGAGGCAGCGGGGGACCGGCGGGGACCCGCAGGCAGGGAGGGCAGTAGCGCTGGGTCGGGCATGCCCTCCGACAGGCGGATTCTGACAGAAAAATTCGAGGCTGCGAATTGCCAAACAACGGCAACAACAAACCAAAACCACAACAAGAGAAAACGAGCATGCCTCCCGCAGAGGCACAGGCCCGACTTGAGAGCAGCGCCAGCGCTGTGCAAGCGGCGCGGCGGGAGAGCCCGCGCCGCGGCAGGGGCGGCGCCCGCGGGGGCGAGGCGGGCAGGCGGGGGCGGGGCGGGGCGCGGGGGGCGGCCAGCGGAGCGGGGCGGCAGCAGCCCGGGCCGGCGGCCGGCGCCCAAAGCGGGCGAGGCCGCGCTCGAGGCAGCAGGGGCGCAGGAGGGGGGGGGGTCTGGGCCGGCGGCGAGCGAGGGGGGAGAGTGAGGAGGAGAAGACCATCGCCCTCTGTCTCACACACACACACACACACACACACGCGCGCACGCGCACGCACACGCACGCGCACGCGCACGCGCACGCACACGCGCACACGCACACGCGCACACGCACACGCGCACACGCGCACACACACACACGCACACACACACACACACACACACACGCGCACGCACGCACGCACGCACACACGCACGCACGCACGCACGCACGCACGCACGCACGCACGCACGCACGCACATACACTTTTGGGCGTCGCGGCCACGCGCGCAGCGTCGTGGCGGAGAAAGTCGTGCAAACACACACGCAGACCTCTACGCCACGCCGAAGACTTCCCCCCTGCACTGCGAAACCTCCTGGGAATCTCGTGGGGGGACTCTTGGGGCACTCTTGTGGACGTCACGTGGGCATCTGTGGGCACCCGGGGGCCATCTCGGCGCCCACCACGGTTGACGTTGGCACTTCAAGATTTGAAGCGGCGTGGGGCCCTCTTGGGGCCCATGTTTCCAAAAGAGCCTAGGTTCACGTTGCTCCCAGGACCACCTCCGAGGGCCCGACGCGTGAAAGCCCTCCAATTTCGGTAGTTTCCTGGTGCTCGAAGTTCTCTCAGGTGATGAAGGCGAAGGTAGGTTGGAACGTCATAAGCCTAGGTCACTCGAGTGACAGCCGCGCTGGGGCCCTCTGAGGGGCCCTCCAAGGCCGTCCTGCGCACCCCCTGGGCCCGCCGTGGGGCCCTCTTTGGGACCTCGCGGGGCCCTCTTGACGCATCGAGAGCGCTTCAGCAGCGACCGGGCGAGAGAGGGCACGAATCGCGTGGACGCCAAGGC
This sequence comes from Prorocentrum cordatum, assembly GCA_963575745.1. Classification (NCBI taxonomy): domain Eukaryota; class Dinophyceae; order Prorocentrales; family Prorocentraceae; genus Prorocentrum; species Prorocentrum cordatum. The sequence goes on from CAUYUJ010009756.1 coordinate 10,042, forward strand.
CACGTGCAAAGACGTGGGGCTCCCTGCGGCGTCCTGGGGCCACCTGGGGCCGACGCGGCGGCTGTCTCGGCGTGCCTTGCCAGATCCTGTGTTAGGGAGCCCACAAAGGACGTACGCGCCCAGCTATGTACATGAACACGGCCCCTCGATCCGCGAGACCTGCCGCGTTATACGAACATTTGCGCTATGCGTACTCTCGAAACCAGCGTGGATTCATGTACGTGTACGTCCTTTTGTCGCTCCTGATGTGTCTGGTCCTGCCTGGTCTGGGCCAGTCTGGTCGCCCCCGGGGCCGCCTGCGGGACCAGGGGGCGGCCCTCGCAGGGCCCATCCCACACCTGCGCGGCGGCAGAGAGCCCTACGAAGACCTACGGGAACTCACCGATCTGCTGGGTTCGCCAGACGCGTGGCGCTGGTATTGGGCCGGGCATGCCCCCCCTACAAGCAGCTTGGAGGGAAGAAAAAAAAAGTGTCAAACAAATATATCAAAATGATCCAACAGCAATCGAAACATCGTCCCCTGACTATTTTTACCATGTTTGAGCATTCCTCCTGCAGAGGGACGTGCCCGGCTCAACGCTGGTAGCCTCTTCGACATCTGGAGCGGCTTGTGGCCCTGTTAGGTTATCTTGGGGCGGGTGAAGAGTTTTGGGGGGAGGTGGGGTGGAGAGGGGTAGGGGGGGGTGTGTGTGGGGTTTAGTGGATGGGGGTTGTGGCCCTGTTGGAGTCACACGGGGCTTCTCTTGTCGGGAGCGGCCAAGAGGGGGGTGTCCAAGAGGGGGGGGTGCAAATCATGACCGGCGGCATGGGCGCGGCACAGCGGGGGGGCCAGGGACGTGATGAAGCAAGAAGAGGCGCCATGAAATCTAGGGAAATACCATGGCCCCCGCCATGATATCCACCCACCCCTAGTCTTATGGATGCCATGACAGTGGACACTCTAACAATCCGATCGTTGAATTAAAATGTGCTTAACATGTGTAAAACATGTTCTAAAAGTGTTTCAAACATTTTTTACATATCTAAAACATGTCTGGAACATCTTTTAGACACCTGGAAATTATTCGGCAGCATGCTTCCCCTCCACTGATCGACTTCCACAACCCTACCCCCTCTTCCGTCGGGCCGCTGAAAAAAGGAACGTTAGATGAGGAACGAAGCCCCTCTTTGGCCCTGTAAGCGCCTGCGTGCCCCAGGAGGGCTAGAGGCACAGCACTGGAGGAACCCAAGGGCGCATCGAGCCCCCTCCGAACCCAAACTGTTCCTCATCTCAACGTCTTGACTGTAGCCCTCGACTGGTCCTCCCCCCCCCCTCCCCCCCCCCCTAACCCAAGGGCGCATCGAGCCCCCTCCGAACCCAAACTGTTCCTCATCTCAACGTCCTGACTGTAGCCCTCGACTGGTCCTCCCCCCCCCTCCCCCTTGCCGCCCCCGACCGGTCCTCACGTCCCTCCTTGCCGCCCCCGACCGGTCCTCCACAGGTCCGCTACGACACGCGTCCGCGGATAGAGAAAATCAGCGCCATGGTAAGGGATGGGAGGGAGGGGTAGGACGTCAGATATGACGCGAGCGCACCTAGCTTGCCCTCTCCCCCTCTGCCCCGTCCTTCCCCCCTCTCCCCCCACCCCCCCCCCCCTCCTGGTCCTCCTGGTCCTCCTCCTCCTCCTCTCCTCTCCTCCCCTCCTCCTCCTCCTCCTCCTCCTCCTCCTCCTCCTCCTCCTCCTCCTCCTCCCGAAAGAGCGACTGTGGCTCCGGACCTGGGCTTGCCCCCCCCCCTCCCTGGCCGCCCCCGGTCCCGGGGCCGCCCTGGAGGCCCCCGGGGGCCCCTCCCCTCGGGCCGCTCCGCGGGCCTGCCCGCGCGCCCATGGGGGCCGCCGCCGATGTGGCCCTCGCCCTCCCTCCGCGGGGGGCGCGCGCACGGGGCGCCGGGGGCCTTCCCCCCCCCTTCGCGGGGGGCCGGAGGGGCCGGGCGTTGCCAGAAGTGCCCCTGGGCCAAGCCCAGACCCCCTCGAGAAATGAAAAAATCGTGACGGGAGGTTTTTCCTAATTTTCGGCCTCTGGGGGCCTTCACCGGGCCTCGGGAGCGTCAGAAAACGACTCAGGATGCAAAGCCGGTCATGGGGAAAGGGTCGGGACATCTGGAGGGCGACGTAATGAAAAAATCATTACGTCGGGGGTCTGGGAGGCGCCCCCAGGATTCTCGGGGCAGCCCAAGCGGCCTCCAAAAAAAGCCCTCGCGAGGCCCAGAGGGCCTCGTGGGCTCCAGAGTGGAGCGAAAAGCTGGGGGCACCTTGGGCCAGGGGTACCTCTAGCAACACCCGAGAAGGGGCCGGCAGCAGAGCGCAGCTCGACGCCCAGAGCTGATGCTAGCTCGGGCCTGTCCCCCTATGCAGGGGGGGCGTTGGACGAAGAAGAAAAAAGTACGCCAAAAAAATGCTCAAGAGGATGCCGAAGACTGCTCGAGGGTGGAGAGACAGTCCCCAGACTGCTGTGTGACCATTTTTGAACATGCCCCCTGCAGAGGGACAGGCCCGACTGAAAGCTGAGATCTGTGCACAGGAGATGCTGGCGATCAGGGGGCCTTCTCGAGGCGTGCCGGGGCCATGTGGGGCCGACCGGGAGGCCGCCCTGTCGCGTGTGCTCGCGGGTACTGGCTGATCTCGTGGTGTTCTGCCCTGCCTTCTCTCGTCGGGATGTCTTGCTCTGTACTCGGGGCGTCGTGGGCCGTCTGGCAGGAGGGGCGCGCGGACTCCATGACTCGCGGCTGGGACGACGACGCACGGAAGAGAGGTGGGCGAGGGGTGGCCTGCCACACGTTCTTCTCCAGCTTCGTCCTGTCGTCCTCGTCGATGTGCTTGTAGGGCGGGTAGCAGAAGTTCACGAACAGTATCATGAGCGGAAGCCAAATGGCAAAAGACACTGCGGTCATCCACATGTACTCGGAGTAGAAGTCGGAAGAACTCCCCTCTCCATTAGGGCGCTGCTGGTACTGCTGCCATCTGCCCTTCCTCCTCCACCTCCTGCTGCTGTTGCTGACGGCGGTCATGATATTTTTTCTGTTCCTCCTCCTCCTCCGCATCCTCCGTCTCCTCCTCCGCCTCCTCCTCCTCCTCCTCCGCATCCTCCTCCTCCTTCTCCTCCTCCTCCTTCTCCTCCTCATCCACCTCCGCCTCCTCCTGCTCGCGGGGGGTCCTCGCCTGGCGGCGACCGTTGAAGCCCGTCGTTGCTCCCACGGACCCAGGGCTCGACACGGTGCAGCTTGAGTGTCGCACGGCCCCCCACGCTCCTGCTCCTGCTCCTGCTCCTGCTCCTCCTCCTCCTCCTCCTCCTCCTCCTCCTCCTCCTGCTCTCCTCTCCTCCTCCTCCTCCTCCTCCTCCTCCTCCTCCTCCTCCTCCTCCTCCTCCTCCTCCTCCTCCTCCTCTTCCTCCTCGTCCTCCTGAGTTACGGGGTTACTCAGCAGACAGTGTACAGCACAAGCACAGCACACTGCAGAAAGGGAAAATTACGCAGGCCTGGGAGCACGGCCCCAGGGTGAGGGCCTTGAGCGCGGCCCCGGGGTGGGAGGGCTACGATAAGAGTTACAGTTAGGTCCGTTAGAGACAAGAGTCTCCACTTCGACTGTCTGCTCTCAGACGAAGCCTTCCCGTCACAGGCAATGCGGAGCTTTGGGCCTGCCGTACAAGCGGTGAACGCGCCGCAGGCAGCGCAGTGCACGACAGGAAGCCCAGAGCGCTCGACCCAAGCCACGTGAGGCCCCCCGAGCCCTCTGGGGGCAGGTGGTCTAGGGAGGCTCCTCTTACAACCCCCCTCTTCCCCTTCGGGGAAGGGTTTATCAGTGCTCCCTATTGATACGCACCCCCTCCCCCACCCGGCCGGCAGCCAGCCTGGAACCATGACAACCCCATGAGGGCCCCCCACACACACACACACACCATCCAGGCCAACAGACAATACGAAGCGCACTCTGCCTCCACATGTGGAGCATGCGCGGCCGCCCCGCGACCATTTTGTGCTGGTATTTTACAGGGACGACTGGGGCGCCAGCAGATCCCACCTGCCTTCTGGGCGCAGGCTGGTTTGACACATCAGTGGCTGTTGCCTTTTCGCCTTATCGTTTCCCATGGGTGGATCCAAAACTGGTCAAGAAATCTCAAAGCTAGGCCCAAGAGGCTTCCAAACCCGTAGCGTCTGCGGCATTTTTTACGCGATATGCTGACATCCGGGTGTTACTTATGTGTTAGGAGGGCGGACGGGAGTAAGTAAGACAGCCTGCGGGCGGGTGGGTAGCTTGACCCTCCCCCATACCCCCTCCCCTGGACCTGGACGGGGCGCCGAGCGAGGTGTCAGAGGGTACGTTTTCGCCCAAGATGGCTCCAAGAGGGCCTCATAGATCCCAAGATGACCTCCGAGATGGCTCAAGATAGCCCAAGATGGCTCAAGTCGGCCCCCAAGATGCTCCAAGAGGCCCGTAAGAACGCTCCAAGACGGCTTCAGAACGCCTTCGAGACCTCCAAGGAGGCCTCCAAGAAGCCAGAACCCTTCCAAAACCCAAGGAAAACCAATGTGATTTGCTTTCTCGCCGTTTCGCTTCCGATGGCCATCCGGGGCCTCAAGATGGCGCCAAGATGGCCCAAGCGGCCCCAGGAGAGACCCAAGAGAGCTCTGAGACGGCCCCGAGAGCGCCCAAGAGTGCTCCAAGAGCGCCCCAAGAGTGCCCGCCCCAAGAAGCGACTTTGGGGGCTCCCCGCGGGTGGGGGGGGGGGCGGGCGGCGAATTGAGGAACCCCTCTTCTTTGATCAATATCCTCTAAGATGGCCCAAGAGCGCTCCTAAGACTCCCAAGAGCACCCCAAGATGGCCCCATGAGGCGCCCAGGCGGCCCGAAGGGGAGTCCAAGATGCCTCTAAGAAACTCCCAAGAGGCTCCCAAGAGGCTTCAAGAGGATCCCCGAGGCTTCCATCATGCCCCCCAGACATTTCGAGAGGCCTCCAACAACTCCCACGAGACATCCGAGGAGGCTCTTATGTTAGCTGTTGTTTCCTCCTCCTCCTCCTTCTACTCCTCCTTCTCCTCCTCCTCCTCCTCCTCCTCCTCCTCCTCCTCCTCCGCCTCGTCCTCCTCCACCTCCTCCTCCTCCTCCTCCTCCTCCTCCTCCTCCTCCCCTCCTCCTCCTCCACCTCTTCCTCCTCCTCCTCCTCCTCCTCCTCCTCCTCCTCCTCCTCCTCCTCCTCCTCCTCCTCCTCCTCCTCCTCCTCCTCCCCCCCAAGACCAGCCTGAGGTGAACGGCGTATGCCCGGGCCTCGTCGGTCGCGTTGCTGGCCACTGCGCCCTGCTGAACCACCTGCAGCATGACGCTGGCTTTGTGCGCCAGCCCGCGACCGATGCCGTCCCATTCGCGCTGGATCGCCTACAGGGCAAGGGAGGGTAAAAACAGAGATGGGGAGGAAGGGGAAGCGGGCTGGGCACGGATGGGAAGAGAAGGGGGGGACAGGGGTGGGTTCCTCCCAATCGTTCCTCAAAACAGCGCGTTGCGCGCCTCAAGAAGGCAAAGCAGCACCAGAGCGCTAGATCATGCGCGCATGCTGGCTGGGAGCCCCACGAAACTGGGACAAAGAAAACATCGACAGCGGCGACGGCGGCGACAGTCCAACGCCGTCATGATTTGCGAATACACTCGCATGCCGAAGCCTATGCAGGGGGGGAGAAGAAACGAGGGGGGCGTAAGGAGAGTGAGAACACGAGATGAGAAGAGGAGAGGGAAAAGCGAGGGGAAGGCAGGCGGCGACAGGACGGGGCTGCGAAGCGGAGCCTGCAAAACAGCCCGCGTGCTACCACAAAGCACGCCAGGGCACCTCTGGCCACGGCGAACCTGGGCCACGCCAGTGTTCCCCGCCCGGATCGAGGAACAACGGCCCCGAAGCCACGCGCGACATCTGGAACCCGTTCTGGTGTCTCTTCGACGCAACTCAGGGCCGTCTGGGCGGCTCTCGGGCCGCTGGAAAACGTCCCCGAGGAGCCCGGCGGAACACCAACGGCGACCAGAAGCACCTGGGAGAAGGCCCCCGGCCCTGCACCTTGACAGATGTATTTGGTTCTGCTCTCCTGGAAGAAAATCCGAATCCACCTCCCCCCCCCCCCGGTTTCGCGACACCCCTGGTTAATGCAATTGACATGCGATCCTCCATATTCGTAAATGTAAATTGTGACTCGTACCATCCCAGGCACCCCGCATCGCCCCCCACACCCACCCCACCCCCCTCATCCTTAACACACCAATGCGCGCGCACTCGTACATCCACAACCATAGATGTTGATGCTTATCGTGCCAGAAGGTTTGCATACTGCGCGCACAGTTACACATCTGCCCTGCTACAAAGCCCGTAAGTTTCTTGCAGTGCATCCGCCCTCGCCCATGCATGCCCCCATCATCCTACATGCTACGCACCGCCTCAACGCGCCCTCGACTTCGCCAGGCCTGAAGGCGCAGGGATCGCGAGAGAATGCATGGAAAATCCGGCTGGGCAAAGCACGTTGGCCTCACCGTCTGTCTTATGTCTGTTGTTGTCAGCACCGCTCAGGGATGGCGTTCCCCAGCCACTCCTGTGGCTGAAGCCTCCCTTCCTGCTACGGACTGTCCGAACTTGCCTCGGCTAGTTCGCTGTCGCCGTCGTCGCTAGGCGGACGGAACCGCCCGCCTACTAAGCCTACGCTGCGGGGGAATTTCGAGAGACTCTCCTGGGCCATCGGCTTCGTCATCATGTCTGCTCCGCCGTCGTCCGCGTGGATCTTTCCGAACTCCAGGCGATTCTGCTCGCGCCACTGCCACGCGAACAAGAACCTGATCTCGCTGCGTGTTCATCTCACCTGGCCCTCTTTTTTCACGACAAGCAACGCGCCGCTGCAGTCGCTCGCCAGGACCAGCGCCAAGTTCTCGCGCCACTCTGTCATCAGCGATGCCAGTCCGAACACTTCGGCAGCTCCAGATCCCAATGCACACAGCCCGCTTCCCGCTGACCTCAGCGCCGCGCCGCCCCGACGCCGCGCCCGCGACAGCACCATGCACCCGCGGCACTTCAATGCACCACCGCTGACTGAGATCCCGTCGCCCCCTTTGTCTGCCCAGTCTGCGACCGCACGGTGCTGCGCGATCTCCTTGATACGGCATCCGGTCCCACAACCAACTCCACGCCCAGGGCCCCTTCCAGGCACCTCGCCATCTCCTTCAGTCGACGCTGGCCTCTCTTAGTTAGCGTCGCCGCGCCGCGGCCATGCACTAAAACTCCGCGCTACACGTCAGCCCTGTGGCTTCGCAAATATAGTTTCGCCCCCACGCGTGTCCTGTCTGGACCGTCGCCTGCCGCGTTCTGGGTCTCGTCGTCGCCCATCTGCTCGACCTCGTTCTGCGCCCTCAGGACCACTGAGGGCTTCGCTGCGCGCAACCTGGGCCCCAACGCCGCGTCCTAGAGTAGCGACGCCTCGCCCTCGATGGCATCGCCGCCCACGATTTTGCGGCCCTGCTTCAAAGAAGACGCGGCGCGCCGCCCTGCCTTGACCCTGATTTGGGCCCGCGTGAAGACGCTGCCGTCGCAGCGCCCTCGATGGGGACCCATCTGCCCCATCGCCACTGCGCCGCGACCCCCCCCACGCCTCGGGCGCCCCCGTGAATCCCGGGGACGCGCGCAGCGCTTCCCACGCGCAACCCGCTGGCACCCCTGCTTCGAAAAGCGGTTCCAATAAAGATCCGGCCCTCCGTCAAGGGCGCCAAGCGGAGCGCCACGCTGCAATCGCCGAGTGCCACGACGCGGCCGTTCACTTCCGCGTTGACCGACATCGTCTTCAGATGTGCCAGCGACGGAGTGGCGGCCGCCAAGTCATCACGCCCGCGCGTCTGTTCCGAATCCCCGCGTGGCCCACTCACTCTTCTCGGCGCCGTCGGCTCGGTAGGCGTCGACCCACTTGCTTGTCAGGATGTTGGACCTCGACGACCAGAATCTGCTTCTCCCCGTGGAAATCGCCCCCGTTCGCGTAGACCTCGCCCTCCACGGTCGCCACCGAAGCCCGATCGCATTGGTTCGTGACTTGCTCCTGGCCTGGTCACCCCTGTCGCCCCCGTCTCGCTTCCGCTCGGCGCCGCTGCCCCGGCAGCCGGCGCCGCCCTCGCCACAGCCTGAGCCAAGGGTACTCAGCTGCTTGCCGCTGCCAACCCCGCCGCCTGGGCTGGCGGCGCCGGATCCACGCCCATTGGCGACCTACGCCCGCAACTTTCAACAGCTCGCAGTCTGGCCCCATCGACGCCCATGTCGCCGAACGACGAGGGGCCTCCCAGCGCCGCCCCCGCGGGCCTGGGAGCGGCGCCTCTCGTCGCTGACCTGCAACTTCGTGTCCGGGTACCTGGGCAACTTCTACCCCGGCGACACTTCGATCGCCATGTCGCCGACGGCTGCAGAACATTCAAGCTTTCGACGCCGTGAAACACGATATCCATTACCTAAGATGTTGGCTTGCCTGGGCGAAGATGCAGCCCAATTTCTACGGCCATTGTGCTTAAGTCGAGGATCGTGGTCTCGCCAGCAAAGCGTAGATTGGTTAGCCTTTCGCCAACGAGGCTGCCCAGAACACCTATTGATGACGCCCGCACTTGTGATTTTGCTTTGCGAAATATTAATTATGACAAAAAGTTGCATAATCACGAGTTAAGCGGGTTGCCTTGTTTGACATCGCGTTGGATGCTGAACGTTTTGCCGGTTCTGTCTGTGTTCACGGCCCCCGATTGCTTCTGGCGCAACATGGCGAGGACGTCAACATAGCACGGTGCAAAACATTGGTTCTGCCACGCACTCCAAATATTCGCATGAGGGACACTGTCAAACGCCTCCTCGAAAGCGGCCGCCGCCAAATATGCTGGCATTTGCCATTTCTCTGCAGTTTCCTGAAGCAACGTGGTGATGAACAGGTGATAATTATGTTGTACTGCGCCGCGGTGGAAATCCAGCTTTGTCTTCACATTGTCGATTGTCAAGTATAGGAAGAACGGTATAACAGTCTTGATAAGGTTTTGTATAATACCGGCCAGTATGCTTGCTGTAGGGCGGTAGTGGTTCAACAGTTGGGGGTCACCACGTTTAAAAAGCACTGTGATATCACAGTATGCTGCCAACTTGCTGGCGTGGGCGCGTCTGGCTTGATGACGCTGTTGTACACATCGAGCACACACCGTCGAAGTAGACCACTGCCATTATTCAGCATCTCTGCCACAATGCTCGGTTAGTCTGCTGCATTTCGGTGTTCAATCCCGCGTAATGAATGATCAATTTCATCTTCAGAAAATTCCGGCATGCTTGAGGCAACTTTGGTATCATGTTGGTATGGATTCATAGTGATATATATATATATATATATATATATATATATATATATATATAAAAATATATACATTGGCTAACAGCCTGGAAAATCAGCGAAAACGTTTGCAATACTCTGCTGGTCACGAACTACATTCCCACCTTGGGCTGTCACTTGCGTGATGAATTCCTTGTCCTCGTTCGCCTTCATGTCAAAGATGCTCTTGAGACCCTGGAACTTCAAGAGAATGTCGTTGATTGCCGCTCGTCTGCAGGTTCTCTTGATAGCACGGGTCTCCTTCTTGCTCAAATGCCGCCGGGCAGAAAAGTCTGCCATAGGCGTGTCATGACGTCTCGGCATCAGCGCTCGCACGGTTTCAGATGTAGTTCTGCTCTGGCGTCCGGTCCCCACTCCTCGGGACACATGTTGGAATGCTTCTCTGAGCTGCTTGTTTTCAATGATGCCGCAAGTAATTTGGAGCCTGGTGTACGCGAGCACGTGCTCCAAGCGATCTGCGAGCGTGTTCACATAACTGTCGATACTGCATGGTGGCTATTGTGGAAGGTTGCTCTTGGACTTCGGGGTCGGTTTCGTCGTAGTCTCGCCCCTCTCTGGGACCGAAGGGAAAGATAGTTTTAGGTCGGGCCTGGCCCCCTGCAGGCGGATTTTGGATGAAAAACAATCAAGAAATACCCTGAAAATGCTCAAAAATAATAAAACAATGGTTCCCCGACTATTTTTCCCCTGTAGAAAGACAGGCCCGACTTAAAGATAGTTGGAGACGAAGTGTGCGATGGTCTGAACCAAGATCAAAATCAGGAACGGCTTCACAATATCGGGCTGCTATCCAAACGAGTCTGCTAGCCAAGACATAATCGAGTTGTTTCTGATTCAATGTGTGGAGAGATATAGGGGCAGCGCTGGTGGTCATGCTTGTAGTAGAACGTGTTGAGGATTCTTAGTCGCGTGGAGACCGCCCGTTGTTTCAACCAGAGGCCCCAGGCATTCGCGTCGCCATAAGCAAATTGTCCCACCACGCGTTTGGCGTCTTCTTCAGTTTGTCGGCCCCAATGATCATCATGCGCTTTTCTTTCTGGGCTTCCTGGCTGATGCATTTCAGGACGTCGTAGACTTGTTGAGCATGTTGATATGCGTAATCGCCGTGAGGAAACACGCAGCAACAATTCGAAGACGATGGCGTCCACTTCCAACGTCGATACAAGCGATGCGTTCAATTAACAGCATGGAATGCTTGAACATGATGTACCCACTACTGGTGAACAGCAGTCCACGCGCCTCTATGATTGTCTGTGCGCCCACATCCCATACATGCATGTCCCTCGCTTAATCCAGAACTCGATTTTGATAGTACGCCAGGTCTCATTGAGGGTCAAAAAGTCCCATTGGAAGGTAGATAGCTCGGAGAACTAACAACTCGTCCATTCGGTCACCACTGTTCAGTCCTCGAGCGCTCTTGTGGTACATCGTGCATGTGTCATGGAAACCTGAATCAGGATGAAACGATATGACACGTGAAGGTGGAAGCACTTAGGATGAACATGAAGAAACTGATGAAGAACATGAGCTGCTGGAGTCGCCGGAATCTCGGTGCGACAACGTACTGCTGCCATCGAGAAGTCGCCAGCAGTGCCTTTGTACGCACCGCGCCCTCCCCCCTCCGAGGTCAACGTGCTTGACGTGGTACTGCCGGCACGCAAGCCTCACGAGGTCGCGCGAGGGCGTCAGATCTGCCACACCGGCTCGGGCCTCGCCTCGATCGCTTCCCGAAACGCGTGGGCAACAGCGACTCCGTCGGTCGAACAGCTGGCAGCCCCACTGCAACTCCAGAGCAGCCGGGTAGACTCGTCCCCCGGGGTCGGGTTCGATTTCGAGGATCGGGTCCCGGTCGACCGAGATGGTACCCTTGTAATTTGTCTGCCCTCCGTGGTACCCTTGTGCTTGTTTGCCGTCGCATGGGCTTCGCGAACCAATCTGCAGGCGAGTGGAGGGATGATTGCGCGAACAGTGTTGGAGGCCTGGAAATAGGCACCAACAACAACACAGGGGGCTGCCTCCACAGGAAAGAAGACGATCCTAGCTTCCAGTGTTGGTGGTAATACGTCGGTCACCTTGGAAGCCACAATACTACCACCATCACCGAGATCGGGATCTTCTTCCCTCGGTGGAGGCACACCGCCGATACTGGTGTTGGTGTGTCGACCTCTAGGCCTGCGAGATTGCGCGAACAGTGGAGTTGACAGCTCACTGCGAGCAAAAACTACCTGCACCGCACAGAGTGCACCCCATCGCATGCCAGAGCACCCCGTCGGGACACACCGCTGGCAAAGCCTATCCTCTAGACATGAGAATGCAGCAGAACGCTGTGCTTGGGTCGGGCACGTCCTCCTACGGGCGGGCTCTGGGCGAAAGGCGAGAGAGATTCGGAAAATGCTCGAGCATAGTAGTCGAACAGTTGTCGAAGCATCGTCCCAAGACTGTGGTTTCCCTGCGTGTGGACCACTCCTCCTGCCGAGGGACACGCCCGACCCAGCACCGTGGCCACGGGGCACGAGCAGCTCGCCCCCGCAGAAGGCGAGAGGAGAGCGGCGCCGCGCCCGGGGGGAAGGCAGGATCGGGCCGGGCGAACGGGGGGGGATGGCAAGAGGGGGGAGCATGGAAGTGAGCAGGCGAAGGCCTTCTGAGCAGTCGGCGGGGCTTCTCAGGAGCGCTCCTGCCACGTTCGGGCCGGGCGAAAGGGGGGATGGCAAGAGGGGGGAGCATGGAAGTGAGCAGGCGAAGGCCTTCTGAGCAGTCGGCGGGGCTTCTCAGGAGCGCTCCTGCCACGTTCGGGCCGGGCGAACGGGGGGGATGGCAAGAGGGGGGAGCATGGAAGTGAGCAGGCGAAGTCCTTCTGAGCAGTCGGCGGGGCTGCTCAGGAGCGCTCCTGCCACATTCGGGCCGGGCGAAAGGGGGGGATAGCAAAGGGGGGAGCATGGAAGTGAGAAGGCGAAGGCCTTCTTAGCAGTCGGCGGGGCTTCTCAGGAGCGCTCCTGCCACGTTTCGGGCCGGGCGAAAGGGGGGGATAGCAAAGGGGGGGGGAAGTCAGCTCGCGTAGCTGGTTTTCCCGGCGCCTCCCGGCGCTGGAGGCGGCTATGTATCGAGGAATGGGCCGGGCGGCAGGGCCGAGACCAGCCGCATGCAGCAGACTTCGTAGCCCCCCCTTCCCCAATCCCCCCCTGTTCGTCTGGCCCGACAGGAGGGGTGGGGCCTCCTCCAAAAGGCCTCGAAGGCCTCGGAGCTTCCACGGCGCTCCCCGATGCTCCTCCGCAGGCCCACCGCCTTCTGAGAGGGCCTGCACCCTCCAGAACGCCGGATGCTCTTGGGGTCACAACTCGATGTTTCCGTGGCCGTTCGGGGACGACCTGGGCACCCCCGGAGCGCTCTCCGCGAGGCGGCGCGCACGCATGGATTAGCGATCCGTGGATTCGGCGCGCGGTCGCCAAATCCATGGATCGGGGGAGGTACCCTCCCCAAAAAGCGGCCGTGGCCGCCTCCTTCGGCGGCGGAACGCCGCGATTTCCCACGGAAACTGCACCCGTCGCTAATCCACCCCCCCTGGATCCATGGTTGCGATCAGCTGAAGAACGCCGGATGCTTTGGGGGTCACCACTCGATTCTTCCGTACTCCAAATCTCGTAAGAACAGGGAGGGGGCCTGGACCCTGCAAGACAAGCCACTTCAGACCCCCGTGGGAGAACCCTCCAAAACATCGTCCCCAGACCCCCCAGGCCCTCCAAGATAGCCTGGAATATTTATATATATATATATATATATTAAACATTTTTTTATTTTTTTTTTTTGACCCCCCCCCGAAATGAGACCCCCCTCCCTTTACTACGAAATCTGGAGTAGCCGTTCAGGGCCGACCCGGGCAGCCCCTTCGGAGCGCTCTCGGCGCGGCGGCAGCTGCTGGAGAGAGCGCACCCCGAGGCTGGAAGGCCGCCGAGAGCCGACCAGAACCACCGAAAGCCTCGAGCCTCACACCTTGGCGCGCCGCCGAGCGATGCATGGGTTAGGAGGCAACTACTGGGAGGTTTTCGTCGGAAAGATTAAGGCGGATTGAGCCCCATTTGGGAGCTATTACGCTGGAATGGGCCTCGGATCAAGCGGCATCAAGCCGGATTCAGCGGGATTAACCGGGATTAAGCGGGATTAAGCCGGATTAAGCCGGATTAAGCGGACTTCGGGCCAGTGCAGAATCAGAATTTGACCTCCCAGGAGTTGCATCCCAACATGGGCATCTCCCCCCAGCGGCGGTGAGAGGAGGAGGCTCTCCCCGCCTCGTGCAGCAGCCCCCGCGGGGAGGCGTACGCCAGCTGAGACAGCGGCACCTCGGGCAGGCGAGCGCGCTCCGCTGCTCGCGGAGTGGCTGCGCGCACGTGGCCTGGAGACGCCGCGGGGGAGCCCCTGCGATCCATTGCGTCGAAGCCGACATCTGGTGGTCGGACATCTGGTGGTCTTAAGAAATCATGGGTTAAGAAACTCAGAGTCTCAGGATTTGAATAAAAACCCAGAACTTCGATCAAAATCTTGGGATTTACATTGAAACATTAAGAATAATCGAGACTCTCGCCGAAAACTTACGTTTTCTTAAGCATCGCCCAGGGTGTAGGCACTCTGCGAGCAGTGGAGCGCGCTCGGTGCTTGGGGGGGTCTCCACCAGCAGGGGCCCGAGCTGGATCCAGCCGCGCACTCGCACCAGCTCGGGGACAGATCGGGTCGCTGGCGAGTCGTCGCGGATCGAAACGAGACTGGAGCGCCGCGCCCGGCTCCGGCTGGCCCCGGCCAATGCCGGTGAGTCGAACCGGATCGAGTCGAATCGGAATCGCGGCCCCCCGCAGGCGAATCGACTCGGATCGTGGGCGGCCCTGCAAGCCCTACTTCTTATCCCGACCCGTCGCCACCTCATAGAGCCTCCCAGGCGCCGCGAACAAATAAACATACAATTATATAATATACACACACAAACCAACAAACAAAAAAAACGCTCCCCAACTCGGGCTCAAGATTGGCCCTGGGGCCATCAAGGAGCAATCCGTGGCGAAAGGCGGGTCCCAGGGGTGGGGTCGAGAGTTCCAGGGGTTCCTGTTGGCAACGGGCCCATGCGGGGTGGAGCGAGATGCGTAGCCGTCTTACATGGCAGGGATGTCTCTTGGAAGGGACGGACGCCTTACGTAGATGGCAAGAGGTCCTCTGAGAGGCCACTTCCCTTCTTGCAAGGCCGCTGGCTCCCCTCACCACGCCCCCGGCCCCGCCTTCTGGAGGCCGCCGAACTCCGTCCCAGCCACCGCCCCCTTCGTCTCTTCGTCTTCACCCCGATCCCCTCCTCCTCCGCCTCCTCCTCCTCCTCCCCAAATTACCCTCCTTTGTCTGAACACCACAACTCCTCCTGTCGCACAACCAGACGTGCCGCTAGGGCGGGCCGGGCGCTTCACCTGAGACTTCCTCACCGCTCATGGCCTTCAAGCTTGAAGTTCACAACAAAAAGACAGATGAAGGGCAGGTAATTTTCGACACGGGTCTATCGTCATGGCGCTGCGCGCACCTGCACTAAAAATCTCCAGCCGCTACACAGATGGAAGGCGAGTCGTTTTCAGAATGGGGTCATGGCCGTTGCACCGCGCGCACCGGTGTGAAAGCCGTCCAACAGAGCCCACGGATGGAGAGCGGCTCCCCTCTTCCTCGAGATGCATACGGTCGAGAATTTTTAGGCAGCGTATCGCCACGGCGGCCCCGGCGACACGCTGTGCCCTGCGAGTGGATCGTGTGTCGCTCCGCCCCACGGAAAGGCTCGGGACATTGACGCCTCGAGGCCGCGAAGTGGAGAGCGTGCCGCTCCAAAACACGGTGTGCCAGAACCGGCGGAGCGACACGCTGTCCAAAAGCTTCCGAGCGTAACTTCTTCGTAGGCGACGAAGCAGGGTCGGTCCGCTCCAGCGTGTGGCTGTTCGGGGCGAACGAAGGGCGAACTGTCCAGCGTGCAAGAGAGGGGAGAACAAGACGAGCGCGGCCACGTGGGGGGGGGAGGGGGAGGGGAAAGTGAGATCGTGCAACGGCTACACACACGGAAGGCGGCCCCTTCTCAAGAGGGGGCCATTGCCACTCGAGGCTTCGTTCGGCCGTGCGGCCAGAGAGCCAAAACGGTGCGGCACTTGCACGGAGGGAGGGCCACTCCTTTTCTCAAGGCAGGGCCGTCGCTGGGCACTTCCTTGATCTTTCTTGTTCCGCCTTGGACAAAAGAGACTTGGGACAGGAGGGCGTAGCGCAGCATCGCTGGCTCATGTCGGCTATACTCTGGTCTTCCTTCTCCTCCTTCTCCCCCTCCTTCTACTCCTCCTCCTCCTCCTCCTCCTCCTCCTCCTCCTCCTCCTCCTCCTCCTCCTCCTCCTCCTCCTACTCCTTCTCCTCCTCATCCTCCTCCTCCTCCTCCTCCACCTACGTACTGCATCTGCTACTCCACCTCTTCTGCCGGCTCCAACCCAAGCTTCGCGTGGACGGACCCTCATCCCTCCTCCATCCTCAACACCAACACCACCACAACCATCATCACAACCACCATCATAGTCGTAATCGTAATCGTAACATTCACCATCATCAGAATCATGATAATCATCATCATCATCATCATCAGCATCATCAGCAGCATCATCATCGTCGTCGTCATCATCAGCATCATCATCATCAGCAGCAGCATCATCAGCAGCAGCACAGTCATCATCATGATCAGCAGTAGCTGCATCAGCCTGAGCATCCTCAGAATCAGCACCATCAGCATCACCATCATCATCATCATCAGCAGCATCATCATGATTATCAGCAGCAGCATCAGCATCAGCATCAGCATCATGACCAGCATCATGATCGCCGTCGTTAGTATCATCGTCATCATCACCATCATCATCAGAAGCACCATCACCATGATCATCAGCACAATCAGCATCAGCATCAGCATCGGCATCATCATCATCAGCATCATCAGCAGCATCATCCTCGGCAGCAGCATCATCTCCATCGGCAGCGTCATCAGCATCAGCATCATCGTCTGCATCACCATCATCAGCATCATCATCGGCAGCATCATCAGCATCAGCGACAGCAGCCGCAGCATCACCAAAAGCATGATCACCATCAGCATCATCATCATCAGCAGCATGATCATCATCCTCACCATCATCAGAATACGTTTATCATCATACACCTCATCATCGTCATCAGCATCATCATCATCAGCATCATCAGCATCATCATCATCAGCATCATCATCATCATCATCATCATCAGCATCGTCATCGTCATCGTAAGCATCATCATCAGCCTAATTATCATCAGCATCATCATCATCAGCATCGTCATCATCGTCATCGTCATTATCAGCATCAAAATCATCATCATAAACAGCAGCAGCAGCAGCAGAAGCAGCAACCTTACCATCATCAACACCATACTCCCTCTTCCCACCCGTCCTCATCCTGCACCTCCAACTCCTCCCCCTCCTCCTCCTCCTCCTCCTCCTCCTCCTCCTCCGCCTCCTCCGCCTCCTCCGCCTCCTCCTCCTCCTCCTCCTCCTCCTCCTCCTCCTCCTCCTCCTCCTCCTCTCCCCCTCCTCCTCCCCCTCCTCCTCTCCTCATCCCCTCACCCTCACCCCCCCCTCCCCCTCCCCCCCCCCTCCCCCTCCGCCTCCGCCTCCGCCGCCGCCTCCGCCTCCTCCCTCTCCTCCTCCTCCTCCTCCACCTCCTCCTCCTCCTCCTCCTCCCTGCTCCCTCCTCCTCCTTCTCCTCCTCCTCCTCCCCTCCTCCTCCTCCTCCTCCACCTCCTCCTCCTCCTCCCTCCGCCTCCGCCTCCGCCTCCGCCTCACTCCTCCTCCTCCTCCTCCTCCTCCTCCTCTCCTCCTCCTCCTCCTCCTCATCCTCCCCTCCTCCTCCGCCTCCTCCTCTTCTTTCTTCCTCCCTCTCCTCCCCTCCGCCTCCGCCTCCCCCTTTCTCTCCTCCTCCTTCCTCCTCCTCCTCTTCCTCCTCCTCCTCCTCCTCCACCTCCTCCTCCTCCGCCCTCCTCCTCCTCCTCCTCCTCCTCCTCCTCCTCTCCGCCTCCTCCTCCTCCTGCTCCTCCTCCTCCTTCTCCGCCTCCTCCTCCTCATCCTCCTCCCCCTCCTCCCCCCATTCCCTTCTCTCCCCCTCGTATTTCTCATCCTCCCCTCCCTCTCCCTGGCTCCACATCCTCCCTCCCCGCCCTTCTCATCCATTCCCCCCGCCGGTCTCCCTCTGAAGTACCCAGTCAGCCTCCATCTCCTATAATCCCCCTGTGTCATGGTCTCCCTCCCCATCCCCCCATCAATACCACGACATCATGAGCATTGTCCGCCTCTTCCTCCTCCTTCTCCTCATCGGCGACGGCATGATCGTCTTCATCAGCATCATCATCATCATCATCAGCAGCAGCAGCATCATCATCATCCTCATCATTACCAGCAGCATCATCATCAGCATCAGCATCATCATCGTCATCACCATCATCCTCATCATCATCATCATCATCAGCAGCATCATCATCAGCATCATCATCCTCGTCATCATCCTCGTCATCATCATCATCATGATCAGCAACAGCAGCAGCATCATGATCATCCTCATCAGCATGATCAGCATCGTCATCATCATCAGCAGCATCATCAGCATCAGCATCATCAGCATTAACAGCATCATCAGCATCATCATCAGCAGCATCAGCATCAGCATCAGCATCAGCATGATCATCATCAGCAGCAGCCGCAGCATCGTCATCAGCAGCATCAGCATCAGCATCAGCATCAGCATCAGCATCATCGTCATCCTCATCATCAGCATCAGCATCAGCATCAGCATCAGCATCATCAGCATCATCACTATCATCACCATCATCGTCAGCAGCAGCATCATCATCAGTATCATCATCATCATCAGCAGCATCATCTGCATCATGATCAGCATCATCATAATCAGCATTAGCATCATCAGCATCACCATCAGCATCATCATCAGCAGCAGCAGCATCAGCAGCAGCATAAGCCTCAGCATCATCGGCATCAGCAACATCATCAGCGTCATCATCATGATCCGCATCATCAGCAGCGTCGTCGTCGTCAGCATCAGTATCGTCATCATCATCATCATCAGCATCATCAACAGTATCATCATCATCATCATCATCATCATCATCATCATCATCATCATCATCATCATCAGCTGCATCATCATCATCACCATCATCAGCATCAGCATCGACATGGCCCTCATCATCAGAATCATCAGCATCATCAGCATCATCGATATGATCAGCATCATGACGATCATCGTCATCATCATCATCAGCATCAGCATGATCATCATCAACAACCGCAGCAGCATCATCAGCAGCAGCATCAGCATCAGCATCAGCCTCAGCATCATCGTCATTATCAGCATCATCAGCAGCAGCATCATCATTAGCATCCTCATCAGCAGCATCATCAGCATCATGATCAGCATCATCAGAATCAGCATCATCAGAATCAGCATCAGCATCATCTTCATCATCACCATCATCAACAGCATCGGCATCATCAACATCAGGAGCAGTATCAGCCTCAGCATCGTCATCATCATCAGCATCATCATCAGCGGCATCATCATCATCATCAGCATCATCAGCATCATCGCCGTCAGCATCAGTATCGTCATCATCATCAGCATCGTCGTCATCAACATCATCAGCATCATCATCATCAACATCATCAGCATCGTCATCAGCATCATCGGCATCAGCATCAGCATCGGCATCACCACCATCATCAGCATCATCAGCATCATCAGCATCATCAGCACCATCGATATGATCAGCATCATGACGATTATTATCATCGGCATCATCATCAGCATCATCATCAGCATCATCATCGTAACCAGCAGCATCAGCAGCATCATCAGACTCATCATCATCCTCGTCATCATCATCGTCAGCATCCTCATCTGCATCATCATCATCAGCATCATCATCATCATCATCAGCATCAGCGTCGACATCATCATCATCAGCAGCAGCGGCCCTATCATCAGTATGATCATCATCGTCATCGGAATCATCAGCATCATCGCCATCATCATCCTCTTCATCATCATCAGCAGTAGCAGCATCATCACCATCATCAGCATCGTCATCGTCATCATCATAATCAGCATCACCACCACCAGCATCATCATCATCAGCATTCCCGCCATCAGCATCGCCAACATCGTCATCATCATCATCATCAGCAGCATCAGCATCAGCATCATCATCGTCATCAGCCACCACCACCATCATCATAATCAGCATCGCCGTTGGCGTCGTCGCCGTCATCATGACACCACCACCACCACCTCCACCATTATTATGATCATCAGCAGCAGCATCACCAGCATCAGCATCAGCATCAGCAGCATCCTTATCATCATCAGCAGCAGCATCATGACCAGCATCAGCATCATCATCAGCATCATCACCATCATGTCATGGGCAATATCACAACCGCCATCATTATCATCATCATCATCATCATCATCATCA
>CAUYUJ010009757.1:0-32500 GCA_963575745.1 Prorocentrum cordatum
CTTCCTCCCTCCTCCCTCCTCCCTCCTCCCTCCTCCCTCCTCTTCCTCCTTCTCCTCACTCCTCTCTCCTCTTCCTCCTCCCTCCCTCCTCCCCGTCTTCCTCCTCCTCCCTCCTCCGCCGGCGGCGCGCGCGGGTCTCTCGCGCGGCCGGAGCTCTGTAGTCGGGAACCGGCGCAACCCCCCCTCCCTTGGTGCGGCCCACCGCTCGGCGTCGAACCGTCCCCGAAGAGGAAAGGGTACGCCGGCCGGGGCATATACCTCGTATGCCCGGGACCAGGACGGCGGATGAGAGGATGGCGTAGTCCTCCAGCTCCTCCTCCTCCCCCTCCTCTTCCACCTCCTCCGCTGTGCTCTAGGTTGGCACTGCTTGGCGCCACTTAGCATTGCACGGCATTGCTCGGCTGCGCGGGCAACCTCGGACAACCCTAGGCAACGCCAAGGGCGAAAGACCCCGCACCCGGGCAAGAGCCCCCTGAGGCAGAGCCTCATCGGGGAACTGGCGAAACCGACGGGGAGACTGCTTAGAGGCCTCGTGGATGGGGTCCAAGCAGGTGGGGTCGGAGGATCGCGCCACATCGCCAATGCATCGCCGACGCATCGGCGATTCATCGCCGATGTATCGGCGACGTCGGCGGCGTATCGGCGACGTCGAGGCGAAGCAAATCGGGCCCCACATTGACCCGCAACTGCGATGCATCGGCGATGTGGCACAATCCTCCGATCCCATCTACTCCGAAACAATCTAGGAGGCCTGGGCTGCTGCACTAGAACACTGCGAATGCCATGTCCCCCATCCTTGGGGCGCGACGCGCGGCGCGGGCGGCGCCGGACCCAGAGATCCGATGCCTGTTTTCCATACGCGTATATATATATATATATATATATATATATATATATATATATATATATTATAATACTTATATATATATATATAATAATATAAGAGTGAGGGGGCCGAACGGTCATCACTGTCCCTGGGCGCGTGGCTGAAGTGGAATTCCGCGGTGCGGATTCTCGTTGTTGTTGTTGTTGTTGTTGTTGTTGTTGTTGTTGTTGAACATTATTCTTCTAAAGAATAATTATTGTTGGGCCCCTGGTGCACGCCCCCCCGCCGCGCCTAGGCCGCAGCCACGTTTTCATCATTTTCGTGAGGAAGCCTCAGGCAAAACGATGTGATCCAGATCCGGTTGTTTTGTTGACGCCCGTTTTCCCTTGCAAAAAACACTATAAAATGACATTTCTTGTTCTAACATAACCAAACTTCAAGAATCCCTTGCAAAAAATAAGGTAAAGTGGACATTCGCGCGCGCAAGACGAAATCCTTCCAAAACCTTAGTTTTCGTAGCGATTTTAACATAAAAACATCAAAACACCAATGGTTTTTCAAAAAAAATGTCAAAAATTCATCCCGCGCGCTCTTGCGGATTCGTAGGAAACCCAACACTTTTTAACATTTCTGTCAAACGGGCTTTTGCGAGCAACTTTTTCGAACTTCTGCAACAACGGTTGCGCACCTGCCAGGGCCATCATCCCTGTCAAATAATACCATGCGGGACACATTCGTTTTTTCTTCGCGCGCGCACGCCGTCGTCGTCGGCCGCGGGGCCCTGAATGGTAGCCACGGTCGTCCGCGTGCTACGAAGTGAAGTGTCCGAACGTCATAGGGCGGGAAGCTGGGTGTGGGTGGTGGCGAAGAGTCGTTTGGAAATTTGGTAGAGCTTGAACCGGCCCCCCCACAAAGGGGGGGTATTGCCCGCCTCCTACGAAAACCCTGGCACTGGTGAGAACGGAGTGTCCCCACGTGCTAGTAATTGTTATTGTTGTTGTTGTTGTTGTTGTTGCTGTCGTTGTTGTTCGTTGTTGTTGTTTGTTGTTGTTTGTTGTTGTTTGTTGTCGTCGTCCCACCCGCAACCCGCCCCGCGACCCACCCCGCGACCCACCCCGCGACCCACCCCGCGACCCACCCCGCGACCCACCCACCCGCGACCCACCCGCGACCCACCCGCGACCCACCCCGCGACCCACCCCGCGACCCACCCCGCGACCCGCCCGCGGCCCACCCCGCGACCCACCCGCGACCCACCCGCGACCCACCCGCGACCCACCCGCGTCCCACCCGCAACCTACCCCGCGACCCACCCGCGACCCACCCGCGACCCAAACCGCGTTCAAGGTACAAACCATAATTTTCGGCGCCTGTTTTTTTGTTGTTTCCTTCCAGGCGGAGAGCCCGCGACCCACCCCGTGACCAACTCGCGACCAACCCGCGACCCAAACCACGTTCAGGGTACAAACCACATTTTTCGGCGCCTGCGGCGGGCATCCTTTGCATTCGTTTCAGGTGGAGAGCCCGCGGCCCACCTGCGACCACGTTCGGGGTACAAACCACATTGTTCGGCGCCTGCGGCGGGCATCTTTTGCATTCGTTCCCGGTGGAGAACCCGCGGCCCACCCGTGACCCAAACCGCGTTCAGTGTACAAACTAATTTTTGGGGCGCCTGCGGCGGGCTGCTTTTGCATTCCTTCCTGGTGGACGTGGAGAGCCCGCGACCCACCCGCGACCTAAACCACGTTTACTGAACAAACCAACGCCGCACAAGCGCGGCGGCGGATTTTAGCATGCCGTCTGAGCCCGCAAGGACCTCTTCAAGCCCCGCGAAGGGCTCCGAACCGACATCCTCTTGGAGTCGCCCCCAGAGGGCTCCAAGACGGCCCACGGAGGGCCCCAAGAGACCCCAAATGGCCCCCAGGGGGCCCCCAAGACGGCCCACGGAGAGCCCCAAGACGGCCCACGGAGACCCCAAGACGGCCCAGGCTGCCCTCAAGACGGCCTCCGACCTGCTGGGACCGTCCTGCCTCCACTGGTGACGGGAAGCGCCTCCGGCGTGTACCGTTGGTTCTGGGGAATTAAGCAAAAGCTCTCCACACCAAGGCTCCCAAGAGCGACCGGTGACGTGACAAGCTCGTGACATCAAGGCTCCGACGAGCGAACGGTGACGTGAACAATTCTCGACACCAGGGCTCCCAGAGCGAGCGGCAACGTCAAGAGAACGCCAAGACAGCCCAAGAGAGCCCCCACAGACCCTCGAGAGACGCCTGAGTCCAAGAGGGTCACAGAAGCCTCCAAGAGGCTCCCGAAATGCTCCCCACGGGCCCCAATCAGGCCCCCAGAGCCCCACGACAGTCCAGGATAACGCCAAGACAGTCCAAGATAACGCCAAGACGTCGACGTCGTGTTCGAATCGCTCTTGGAGTGTTTTCCAACGGCCCAAGGGAGGCCCAAAAGACGCCCCGGAGAGCCCCAGGAACGCCCAAGTCGGGAGCCTTGAGACGGGGGTCAATGCAAACAGGGGTCAGCCAGGGCGCCAGATCCTGCAGGATCCTGCGAAGACCCCTCTGGCTGACCCGGGTTAGCGAGCCGCTCGTGGCCGCGAGGCTGCCGCGCGTATTGGCTGACCTGGGTTTGCGAAGATTTGCGTTGCAGTTTTTTTTTTCCTGCATTGCAGTTTTTGGCTTCCTGCTGACCCGGGTCTGGATTGACCCGGGTCAGAAGATCGCCGACCAAGAGCGCCCCAAGAAGACCCCCAGAGACCCCCAAGAGCGCTCTAGGAGCCACCCGCACAGCTCACGAGAACCCCAAGACGGCCCAAGAAGGGCCAAGAAGGCCCCAAGAGACTCCCGGGAGCGCCCCAGGAGGCCCCCAGCGCCGAGACGGCCTAAGAAAGCTCCCACGGAACCCCACGACGCGCCCAGACAGCCCAAGAAGACCCCAGAAGCCCATAAGAGGACCCAAGGGGCCCCCAAGAAGCCCCCAACAGGCCCCAAGAGAACCCCGCGCGGCGCCAGGAGCAACGTCTTTCTCCAATTGCCTCGTACTGTCCTCTGTCGTCGTCGTCGTCGTCGTCGTCGTCGTCGTCGTCGTCGTCGCCCTCCGCATTCGTCCTCGTACTCGCCCTCGTTCTCTTCGTCATCGTCCTTGTGCTTCTCTTCCTCCTCGTTGTCCTCATGCTCCTCCGCGCTATCCTCACGTTCGCCACGTCGTCCTCGTCATCGACTCCTCGTTGTCCTCGCCTTCCTTTTATTCTTCGCCTAATACGCCCAATAGACTAAAGCGGCGCGCTTCCCGTTCTTGTCCGATCAGGTTTTAGCATGCCGTCTGAGCCCGCAAGGACCTCTTCAAGCCCCGCGAATCCACACCAGCCCGTCCAGCAACTCTGCCCTGGCGAGTTGCCTTGATCAGAGAAGGCGGGGAGCATAAAGTGGAAAAAGGGATTGCGTTGCAGTTATCTTGGGGAAGGAGGGGGAGGCAGGAGGAGTAAACAGGGGACGAGGAGAACGCGGAATAAGAGAGGATGTAAGGAGAATGTGGAGAAAGAAAAGGAGGAGGAGCAGGAGGACGACGAGGGGGAGGAGGGGGAGGAGGAGGATGATGATGATGATGATGATGATGATGATGATGGATGGAGGATGATGATGATGATGATGATGATGGACGACAATGGGAGGACGATGATGGAGGCCGATGAGGGGGAGGACGACAATGGGAGGACGATGATGAAAGGACGAGGGGGGGAGAGGGAGGACGAGGAAGAAGAGGAGGAGGACGAGGTGGAGGAGGAGGATGACGATGACGATGAGGACGAGGACGAGGAAGAGGAGGAGGAGGAGGAGGAGGAGGAGAGCGCCATCGACAGGGAAGGTGGGGCCACGAGGTCCGCCGGCTCGACGACGCCCGCGTCGCCCGCGCCCGCCCCCTCACTCTTATCCGCAATTGCGGGGTGTTACGATATATATATATATATATATATATATATATGTATATATATATATATACATACACATACACATACATACATACATACATACATACATACATACACACACACACACATATATATATATATATATATGTGTATACGTACAGATCTACACGTATACATACATATATATATAGATATCGGAGGTTGGGGGGTGAGATCGCAGTGGAACGATAACCCCCAGGTGGGAACTCGTTTCGTTTCGTTCATGTCGTGCGTGCGGGCGAAGCAAAGCTGCGTGGGCGCGCGAGAGGAATGAACCCGCCGTTGCTAGGGCGAAGTCAAAACAAATGATTCTCCTCCGCCCGCCCGTCCGGCACTGGCTCGCGGTGTCCCGCGGTGTCCCGCGTTGTCCCGTAGTGTCCCGTGCTGCCCGCCGTTGCTAAGGCGAAACCAAGACAAATGATTTTCCCCCGCCCGCCCGTCAGGCTGTGGCTTGCGGTGTCCCGCGGTGTCCCGTGGTGTCCCATGGTGTCCGCCGTTGCTGGGGCGAAGTCGAGACACATGATTCTCCCCCGCCCGCCCGTCCGTCCGTCCGGCGGTGGCTCGCGGTGTCCTGCGGTGTCCCGTGGTGTCCCGTTGAGTGAGATCGATAGTGAGATCGACAGTGAGATCGATCCTGAAATCTATGTGGTGCCCCGAGGTGTCCCGTGGTGTCCCAAAAATTGAGATCGATAGTGAGATCGACAGTTGTCCCGTGGTGTCCCGTGGTGTCCCGTGGTGTCTCGTGGTGTCCCGTTGAGTGAGATCGATCGTGAGATACATAAAGAGATTGATGTGGTGTCCCGAGGTGTTCCGTGGTGTCCCGTGGTGCCCTATGGTGTCCCGTAGAGTGAGATCGATAGTGAGATCGATAGTGAGACCGATCGTGAGATCGAGAGGTGTCCCGCGGTGTCCCGAAGTGTCTCATGGTGTCCCGTTGAATGAGATCGATAGTGAGATCGATCGTGAGATCGACAAATGTCCCGTGGTGTCCCGTTGAGTAAGATCGATAGTGAGATCGATTGAGTCAGATGTTGGTTCCCCCCTCTCCCCCCCCCATAACCTCCTTATCACCCGAAGGGTAGTCGTATAGGTGTGTATATATATATATATATACAAGTGGCACGTGTGTGCCCAGGCTCATACAAAAAGAAAACTGAAAAGGGCGTTTGGAGCAGGAAGACACCATGACGGCGGGATCGGAGATGGAGAAGGGGAAGCTGGCGCGGCGCCGCAAATGAGGAGGAGGAGGAGGAAGAGGATAGCTGCTGGGAGTGAAATGCAATAGCGGGGTCGCACTCGAGCACAAGTGGGGTTGCCACATCTTGCGATGTGTGTACCAGGGGCCCCCAGGAAACCTCAGGAGGCCCGACCAGGAAGCCGGAAGAGGCTCCAGATGGCTCGCCACAAGCATACGCACATATGGCACCAGTGATGCAAGATGGGCTGGCGGAGTGAGGGAAGCGATTAACAAGAGAAGTGTAAGCACCATTCCCACCAGGCGATTTGCTTCACTAGATGTGGAGTGAAATGCAATAGCGAGGTCGCGCTCGAGCGCAAGTGGGGTTGCCACACCTTGCGATGTGTGCACCAGGGGCCCCCAAAGAAGCCTCAGGAGGGCCGACCAGGAAGCCGGAAGAGAGTCCAGCTGGCTCGCCACAAGCACACGAACATATAGCACCAGTGATGCAAGATGGGCTGGCGGAGTGAGCGAAGCGATTAACAAGAGAAGTGTAAGCACCATTCCCACCAGCCGATTTGTTTCACTAGATGTGGAGTGAAGTGCAATAGCGAGGTCGCACTCGAGCGCAAGTGGGGTTGCCACACCTTGCGATGTGTGTGCCAGGGGCTCCCAAAGAAGCCTCAGGAGGCCCGACCAGGAGGCCCCTGGAGGCTCCAGGAGGCCCCAAGAGGCTCCAGGAGGCCGAAGGAGGCTCCAGGAGGCCACAAGAAGCTCCAGGAGGCCGCAGGAGGCCCCAGGAGGCCGCAGGAGGCCCCAGGAAACTCCATTTTGGGAGGATGTCTCAAGCGAAACCGCCATTCTCTGAGAATCGGGATCAAACTCATTGAAATTACAATGTGTTTTTGACGGTTTTATGTTGAAATGTTGAAATTCCTATGTGTTTTTGGACCCTGACGTCACGATCTGTGTGAGGGGTGCCGCCGATTTTCAGAATTTCGAGGACGTCCCTAGCGAAATGGCCAGAACAATCGCGGACGACGCGTACGCATTAATCGCCTCTGAGCTCTACTCCTTCGGAGAGGTGCGCATGATAATATATATATATATATAGTTATATATATAGCCGGTTCTGGACACCCTGAACCCACAAACGTCTTCATCTCTTTGGAACGCATGTTTTACTTCCGCCGCCTTCCGCCGCCCTTTCGCCGGCTTCTGCCGGCGGAGGCGGCCTCGTCTTACTTCCGCCGACCTTCGCCGCCCTTCCGCCGCGGAATAGATGACAGTTCCTTCTGTCCTCGAAGACGAGGCCCTTCCTGGAACGCCCCATACAAGGCCCCCCCCCGAAATGTTCGACCCCTGCTCTGGGACATTTTTTTTGTTTTTGTTTGTTTGTTTGTTTATGTTTTATGTGTGTGTGAATATATATATATATATATATATATATATATGTGAAACGCCCAGTCCATTTTCCGCCAGGCGTGCGAAGCGATGCTATCTCTGGTGTCGACAAGTCTTCCGACTTTGCAATCACAGATCACACAGACTCGAGCTCGAGGCAGCGCTTAACTTCAAAGCTAAGCGGGCACCTGATCACTTGGTTCGTTCTGCAATTTAAAAAGGAGAGGGCGGCGGTGGGGCAGACGGTTGGCCAGGAAAAACTACGGATCGGTGTTGACGGCGTGTTTCGGTCTTCAGCATATCATTAATCAGCAAGCCTATACAAATGAAACGCCCAGTCCATTTTCCGCCAGGCGTGCGAAGCGATGCTATCTCTGGTGTCGACAAGTCTTCCGACTTTGCAATCACAGATCACACAGACTCGAGCTCGAGGCAGCGCTTAACTTCAAAGCTAAGCGGGCACCAACTCTTTTTGCATAGAACGACTTCTCTCCAAAAACGCCACTGGCTTCAGCCGCACCAAATTGTCTGTGCTCGCTGAACTTTCTTTTCTGCAAGCGCCAGCTGGAAGCAACGGACGATGCTAGTGCACAAATCAACTGGGTAAGCTTCGGCCAAGAGCGTGTGAAAAATGCCGTCTGCATTTTTGCCCTGCAACTGATCATGAGGGCGGCCCGTGCGGGAGCAGATCCCGCGGGGGCCACGACAGAGGCGATGTAAAGGTTGGAGGTCCACATGATCGTATATGATGCGAGTGCGCTTTCGGCACGACTGGCCGAATTGACAAAAGTCTAACACGACAGAGCGGCATTTTCTTTGCAATCTCCTGAATTGAGACGTCAGCCAAATTCTAGACATGTGAGGATTCTCAATAGCTACTGGCACGCGCACGGCTTGGCACAAAGAAAATAGCGAGGCTGAACATTTCATGAGGGCGTTGCCGATCCTAACCTTCTCAGCGTCACGGGGCGCTAGGTCGGGCAACCCCATCACGTGCAGGTCACTTCGCAAGGGCGGAGGCCCTGGTCGAATGTCCCGTGCTCGGCTCCAGCTGTGGCAAGGGGTGCCCAGCCAGACGGCAGCAATCAGCCCGTTGTTGACCCAGCCTCGCACCAGGCGCTGCGCCCGCTGGCGAGTGAGGTCATACTCCTCTCCCCAGCGGATGTCCCACTCGAAAATAGCATAGCCCAGAGCGCGCTGCCGCCGTCGCCAGGCCCGGCTGAAGTTGCCGGAGCCGCTGAACACCTCGAGCGCTACGGCCCCGCCCGCACGGGCGGCAAAGGCCGGCAGTGCTCGCAGAGGACGTCGCCATTCTTCTTGGCGCGGACGATGGCGTGGTCGAGGAACGGCGGTGGCAACTTGATCAGCTGGTCGGCGACGCGGCCCCCTTTGCCGTACCCCGTCACCGAGCTGTCGCTTGCCCAGCGGCTGCGAGCCCTCACCTCCGCGATGCTGCGGCGGTAGCTGGCCAGGTCGACGGGCGCTCCGCCGTGCCGCAGCTGGTACAGGCCCGGCGGGCCCTCGAGGCCGAGCCGCTGGTCCGCCGTGCCGAACGCCTGCGCCAGCTGCGCGTACCGCACCTGCGCCACGAGGTCCCTGTCGTTGACGCCGGCCTCGAGCGGCTTCAGCACGTCCCCGATGAGGTGGCAGAACGGCAAGTCGCCCAGCACGCTCTCGTTGAAGGCGCCGTCCTTGCTGGGCGTCTCCTCCTCCATCGGAAACAGCACGAGCGACCGCGCAGCGTGGCCGGCCGCCCGCGCCGGCGGCACCACTTGCCGCCCGGTCAGCGACATCAGCTCCGCGGGCTGCAGGCCGAACACGAAACTCACAAAGACGAGGCGGGCGGCGTGCAGGTCCTGGTTTGCCGCGAGCCTGTGTGCCACCGCGCCGGCGACCTCCCCCGGCAGCGGCAGCTGGCTCCGCGGCGACCCCGGCCGCCTCCACCCCCTCAGCGCCCGGCTGAACTGGGGCAGCCCAGCCACGGACAGGAGCCGCGGGTAGTAGTACAGCAGCCGCGCCTTGAGCCTTGTCCCCTCCAGCGCGTCGCTGCCGTCGAAGACAGCGGGGTAGGTCCACTCCACGGCTGCCTCGTCGTAGTCCTGAGCGGTCTCGAGGCGCAGGCCCAGGGTCTCGGAGAAGATCCTGAACTCCACGAGCGCCGACTGGTAGACCCGCTGGTCGTGGTCGCCCGCGCTCTCCCTCTCGAGCAGCGAGAGGCCCTCGCTGACTGTCGCCCGCTTGTCCACGGGGAAATTCGTTTGCCGGGCAGCGGCGCGCTCCCCCCTCGTGGCCAGCTCCTCGGGCCGAGGCTTGGCTTGTCTCGCCGCTGCCTTTGCCCGGGCCCGCCCATGGGGTGGGCGCGGTCGCGCGCCAGCCTGTGACAGCGCCGCCGCTCGCCACAGGGTCGGCGGCTCGCCCTGGACGGGTCGCCGCTCCGCAGCCCCGCCCGGCCTCGCCAGGCTGTCGGTCGCCAGGACCGCATCCCACGGGGCCGACGGGATCGGGGCACCTGCGAGTGGCCGCGGGAGGCCGGTCGCCATCCGGCTCAGGCAGACCTGGCGGAGGCCGAAAGCACCCGCGTTTGAGCCCAAACGGCTTCGGCTGATAGCGACGAGAAGGCTCGTCGGCCACATTCAACTCAGACCGAATCCACCGAACCCGAGGATGCAGATCGGCCGCAAACACCGTCGCCGCCCACTGCCTGCGCACTCTCATCAGGGCCACGCTCGACGATCGGCCCTTCTCAAGGGCCAGGACCTCGGGCAACCCGTCGGTCAGAAAAAGGATCCGCTTGCCAAACTCGCTTAAACCCCGGCTCGCATGCCGGACCCCCCAGACCAGAGCGCGCCCTTCCAAGATGGGCATCGCCTCCCGGCGCTTCCAGCGACCGGCCGAAACGGTGGTCCAGGATCCCTGAAGGATTTCGGGCCCCATCTCCGGGGCGGCCCCGCTCCGATCCACCTCGCCAAGGGCTTCCAGGTGCCGAGCCGTCCCGACGCGATCCAGGTCGTCCAGACCGGCCGCCGCGGCTAAGTTCAGCTCCTCACGGAGCGAGGCGTCTCTCGGCCGAACGCGATCCTCGGCCCCTCGCGAGAAGCGCCACCGGTCCGACCACCGGCCGGCCTCCGCGATGGACTGAGGGTCACGCTCAGCCAAGCAAACACCACGACCCCAGGGGGAGGCGTCTGTACACCGCACCTTTGAGTTCCAAACGGCATCGAGGCGACGACGGAGGAGGGGGAGGAGACCTATTGCCCAACGAAGCTCCCTTCGCACGGCAGCCCACAACCTACGGCGAGTGTCGGCCCCCCGCTGACTGAAGGCGTACGCAGCGGAGAACGCGCGCAGGGCCTCTGGCCGAATTCGAGCGGCGAACGTGAAATGCCCTATGATGGCCTCGAGGTCCCTGCCTGTAGCAAAGCCCTTCTCTAGGAGCCCCTCAATGCCGAGTCGGAGTCTCCACACTCTGCGAGGGCTCACACGAACCTGAGGGCACTCGTCACTGAATTCCCATCCCAAGACGGACCCGCCGACTGAGCTCTCACGAGGATGCATGCTGAGCCCAGCGGCGGTCAGGGCGTCTAAAACGGAATCGGCCACAGCGTCGACCTCCTTGGCCTGGCGCCCGATGGCCGCGAAGTTGTCAACGTATTCAGTGCGAGCAAACCCCGAGCGGCCCAGACGCACCCCGGGTTTCTTATCCGAGAGCTTGTTAGAGAGGGACACGCCGGGCTGCCGAAAGGCATGAAATTCATGAACTCGCTGGCACCACCACAAGGCGTGATTCCACCCCATCGGCACAACACGCAGGTGCGGGTACACGAGCTGGGTCGGAGAGACAGGGGCGCCGTCGAGCTCAACGACTCCGGCGAGCCCAGCGGTGACAGGGCGGAGACAGAAAAAGGGGACGAGCTCAGGAGGGAGGAGGAGGTGGTAAAAGGCATCCTGGATATCGACCTGAGCAAGGCACACTGGGGGCCCAGGGTCAACCTCGAGGGACGCGAAAGATCCGCCTGTGGCAAGGTCGACAGAATCAGGAGAAGCGAAGCACAAGTTAGACAACCGAGCGTCGACAATCAATCTTTGCTTGCCGTTCTTTTTCCAAACAGTAAACAAGCCTACTCGGGGCGATCCGTGCCGCCTCCACTCGAGCATGCCTGCGCCGTCAAGGGCCGCGAGGAGGCGCGCATACCGGCGCGGCCTCCCCTGCAGCGAAGGATCGTAGTACGGGCGCTTCAAGGCCGACTCGGCCACCCGCGCCGCCGCCTCCGATGGAGGCAAGACTTTGTCTCTCAAAAAGGCATCGACTACCATTGGGCCCTCATCCCCGAGCAAGGTTGTCAGCGCTCGGGGACCGCCCCCACCAGCAGGCAGGGACAAGAGAGAAATGTCGAGCCGAGCGACAGACACCTTCTCGCCGGTGTAGCTGCGCTTGGCCAGGAGCTCCGCGAGGGCTCCCTGGCGAGTCAGGTCGGCGGGCGGCCGTCCGAGCTCAGCTACCGCAGCCTGGATCATGCCCAAGCTGCGCTCCTGCCCGGCACTGGCCCGCTGTCCCTGAGGATGCGGATCAGCAGACCCGCGGTCGAGCTCGTTCAGCGTGATCGCGCAGCAGCGAGCCCAGTCTTCGCAATGAGCTCGCTCCCCTCGGCGGCGCTGCCCCCGACGAGACTTTGGCTGACCGCCATCGTCGCTGCCCATGCTCGGCAGGCGGTAGTGAGGCAAGGGAAGAAGATCACGATTGACGACCCTGCCCTCGTGTGAGCCACGTGCAAAGGCCGCGCCGGGGCTCGTGTCCAGCGGCCCCCCTGCATACTCGCCGTGGGATCGGGGGTTCCCACGGCGGCCCCATTCACTGGTCATGCTTGCCCGCGAGTCGCCGTCCCTCGCGGGCTTCTCTCATCTGCTTCCTGATGCCAGAGTCCCGCTCCAGCTCGGTGGCGAAGTAGGACAGCAGCTCCGGCGCCACCATCACCTCTCCGTCCTCGCGCGGCTTCCCGGAGAGGCCAGCCATCTCCTCCAGGCGCACGCCCTTGCCGCCCTTCCTGTCCTGATGCTTGCTGCCGTCCGCCTGCCAGTAGACCTCGTAGTAGAAGCACTCGATGAGCCGCATCCGTCGATCGATGTACTCCGCCGCCGCCACGTTCACCACGTCATACTGGTCGGGGGTCCCCAAGCGCTCGAGGGCCTTCGCCAGCGTCTCGTGCTCGGATACGCCCCACTGGTCCATGGCCAGCCTGCTGTCGGCTCGCCAGCGCCAACTCCAGCCCACGGGCCCCTCACTTCGACGGTCAAGGAACCTTGTGCACCACTCCGTCGTCTGCGGGCCCGACGAGGGCCAGTCCGTCTGCTTCACCGCGCTCACACCGCGCGTGACGTCGCGCCAGGGGCGGTGGCCGTCACCTCGAGAGTCCCTCTGCATCTTCAGCAGCCTCGCGTCATGACGGGCCTCCCTCGACCTGTACACCTGCACATCGCCGTCGCCGACGTCCCCCATCAGCACGGATACCCCCATCAGCACGATCACTCCCTTGCGGCCCGACACCATCTCCGACCCGCTGATCGCCTCGTCGTCCCCTCGATCCACGCTGCCTCCAGGGTACACCACGCTCGCGGCCGCCACCCAGCGCACCGTGTCGACCGTCACCGGCTGCACCGTCGGCCCCGCTGGCGGGCGGACGTCGCAGCTGACGCACTCGTCGCCCTGGAGCGCCGCCGGGCCCGGCCCACCGTCCTCGCCCTCGCCGGGAGCCCCCGGCGCGGGCGGCTGGGCCGGCACGTAAGCGGGCGCTCCCGCCGCCACACGGCCAGCGCCGCCGGCCTGGGCCGCGGCCGGCTTGGCGCCAGCGGCGCTCGCGGCCCCAGCGGCGCCTCCAGCTCCCCACACGGCGATGCCGTAACCGCGGCGCTGGTCCTCTAGCCCGGCGGCGTAGGCTCGCTCCTGCATCCGTTTGCGCAGTGTCCCCGCCGACGGGGGCTGATCGAAGTCATAGATCAGGTTCCGAGGTACCCTCTCCGGCACCTCGTTGTTCGGCCCCAGACATCGCACGGCCACGGCGTCGCTGAAGTCCTCGAGGTACATGTTACCATCCGGCGACAGGTCCTGCCGGCCTGGCGACTCGGCGACCTCCGCCTTGGACGTGCCCTGCGGGCTCTCGGGCGGCGGCGGGCACACCGGTGCCGCCGGCGCCTGGGGGCAGGCGCGGGCCTCCGCGGCCGGCACCGCCGGGCAGGTGACGCTCACCTGCGGGCGCGAGACCGCTGGCGCTGGCGGACACGTGCAAGTCGCCGCCGGCGGGCGGGGCGGCGATGCCGGGCACGGCGGCGACCGGCACCCCCCCAGCCACGCGCCGCCCAGGCTGGCCACCCCCAGCACGGCGGCCCGGGCAAGCTGCCCCAGCATCAAGGGCCCCTGGCCCGTTTCCCCCCTGCCCCCCGGGGAGGGGGGGGGCTCGAGCCAGGAAAAACTACGGATCGGTGTTGACGGCGTGTTTCGGTCTTCAGCATATCATTAATCAGCAAGCTTATACATATATATATATATATATATATATATGTATATATATATATATAGTTTTTTCCTCTCAGCCCGAGCCCCTTTTTGTTGTGGACTGCCCCCCGGGGGGGCACGGCGGGGGCCCCTACCAGAGGCAGGAAAAAACAGCAAACAAGCCTCCGCCCAGACCTGCTGCGAAACACGTCGGAGGTCTGGGTATGCCTCTCTTTAGAAAGCAGAGAGATACCCCCCCCACAAGCCCTCCACCTCCACCTTCCATCGGCGCCTTGGATCCGTCACGCGAAACGGATCTGAGGAGGAGGAGGAGGAGCAAAGGGGAGGAAGAGAGGAGGATCAGATGGGGGGAGGGAACTTCGCATCACGTGACGAATTCCTTCTGCATATTCCATATCTTCCGACCTCCGCGGAAGGTGCGGAAGAATTCGTCGAAACTCATGGAAGCCTTACGTAGCTTAAGGCAACCACCACACATGATATCGAAAAAGGGGCGGAAGGTTAAAGCGGACGGTCTGAAGAACGAGGGGGAGGGATAAGCACCCCGACAAGCGAAGCCGCGCAATCAACGCACCCAGGAAGGAGCCGAACAGGGCCGGGCTGTTTCGTGAGCGCCCAGGGGCCGTTTCGTCAACGCCAATTTATCGGGTTCGGGGTGGGCTTCCTCCCTGGACCTTTCTCGTTCGACCCGAGGCCCGCCTCCCAACGCCCTCGACGTCATGATTTGTTCCTGACGTGGACCCCTGGAGGTCTCGACCCACTCTCCGGGACCAGCTTTCATCCTGAATTGTTTTCTGACAGACCTGGGGCTCGACGAGGGCCCCTAAAGGCCGAAACGTGCCAGAAACCTCCCGCCGTGCAGACGACGACGACGCCGATGATGCCGACGCCGACGCCGACGCCGACGCCGACGCCGCCGCGACGACGACGACGACGACGAGGACGACGAGGACGACGAGCTGCAGCGGGCCAGAGGATCGCCGAGACACCAGCGGTCCTGCAGAGCGAGGAGGGCGAGGACAGAGCGGGGACGTCTGCTCGATGTGCCGCGGCGGCGGCGGCCCTGGCGACGCCCTATGCCCTGCGAGCGGATGGCGTGTCGCTCCGTCCCGCGGAGCGGGAGGCGTGGAGAGGCTCGCGACGTTGACGCTTGTAGGGCACCGAACTGTATACACCGACGCGTTTTCGGGTCCTGCACTGGAGCTCGCACAGGAAATCGGATCCTGGTGTATACGGGGACCTGGTGTAAACATGTTTCGCCGTCCCTGGGAAAACGGGGAAACAGGTATACACCACACCACCCCGACGTCGTCCTCGACCCTCAGAATGTCCCGGGATTGAAAAACAGCTCACCACTGGCAATGCACAGTTTCCAATTTCCGAAGAGAAACTCGTGACGTTGACGCTTGGGGGTCGGAAGTGGATAGCCTGTCGCGTTGCAGCGCGGTGGACCCAGAACCCAAGGAGCGACATATCAAGCAAGAATTCCCGACCGCAGAACGGCGCCGAGCGGAAGAGTCTCGCAGACCCTGCGCGGCCGACGAGCGGCTGCGGCCGCGGCCGCGGGGACCTGGCCACCGCCTGAGGTGCCAGGTCCCCGACGGGGCGAGAAGAGGGGGGGAGGAGGGAGGAGGGATGAGGGGGAGGAAGGGGAGGAGGGGGAGGAAGGGGAGGAGGGGGAGGAGAGGGAGGGGACTCCCGCTGTCTCAACTGGCCTCACCGACAGGGCCGAACCGACCGGCGCCGCCGGATCCTCCTCCGAGGAGGACGTTGAGCACTCCGACTCGTCCTCGAGAAGGGTGCCATCGAGCGCCCTGGCAAGCTCCTCGGGCTGGTCGGCACCCCAGCTCTGGTCGAGGCCCTTGCTGGTCATCATCAGGGCATCCTCAGGCCAAAGCGACGTGCTTTCAAGAGACATTGGGAGCGCAGTCCTATAGAACATTCCTCGGTCTTCGTGCTGGCTGGCACGCTGGCCTTCCGGATCACAATCGGGAATGTCGAGCAACTCGGGAAGCCAGACTACTGGGTCGTGTAACCTTCACGCGACACATTCGCGAATTACCTGAAACCTGCATCCCAAACGATCCTGCATTTAATCCGCCAACTCCAGGAACCTGGAATCCCCAAACACTGGCACCTCTGGGACAACCACGAACTTCCGACTTCGCCCCATCCGCCGGCTTCTGCCGCCCTCGCCGTACTTCCGCCTTCTTCCGCCGATGAAGAGATGTCAACCCCTCGATCCCTCCCAGGCGGCGCCGTCTCTGGAGTGCCTTCTCTGGCGCCTCTACACAAGGCAGCGTGCCGTACAGCCAACTCCCCGGAGACCCACTGTGGGCAAGCCGGCGTCAGCCTCTCTTTTTGGGAGTCGCCGTGCTCGCCCACCGGCAGAGCATGGATTACAACAAGTCCATGTGCACATGTGTACTCGATGAACATATTATATCATTCCCTGTTTTGAACATGAAATTGACATCTCTCTCTCTCTCTCTCTCTCTTCGGACGCCCGAATTCTCCAGGACAGCTCCTGTCTGTGGTAACTCCGGTCCGAGGCAACTCCCGTCCGAGGCCCAACTCAGGAGCCAACCAGCTCATTTGGCCCTCTGCCGGCTGCTGTCCCCTGGCCCCCTCAAGGACACTGCCCCCCTCCCCTGGCCCCCTTGGAAGCCCTCCTCCTCGTCGTCCTCCTCCTCCTCCTCGTCCGCCCCCTCGTCCTCCTCCTCCTCCTCCTCCTCGTCCTCCTCGTCCTCCTCCTCCTCCTCGTCCTTCTCCTTCTCCTTCTCCTTCTCCTTCTCCTTCTCCTTCTCCTTCTCCTTCTCCTTCTCCTTCTCCTTCTCCTTCTCCTTCTCCTTCTCCTTCTCCTCTCCTCCTCCTCCTCATCCTCCTCCTCCTCCTCCTCCTCCTCCTCCTCCTCCTCCTCCTCCTCCTCTACTCCCTTGGGGGCGCACTTTTTGCTTCCGCCAGCTTCCGCCGATGAAGAAAAGGTGCTCCTCCTTCGACATCATCGAAGGCGGGCCCATGTTCTGGACCGCTCCACTCGCATGCGCGCGCGGGGACATCCGATGTGCCACGCGCCGGCGGCGTTCGGGGAGGGGCTGGACACAGGTGTTCGAGCTCCGCTGCGGTGAGTGCATTGGCTGAGGAGCCATCAGGTAAGGACCCCTATGGTCTGGAGGCCAGTGGAACCCCAATCTCATGGACTGGCCGTGGGTTTCACCGCCGCAGATGGAACCCTCAAGAGTCTGAATCCTCCTGGGCACACTCTGGCCATCGCTCGGACGTCCATTCCCTGTGTTTTTTTCGGTTTCGTGCGTGGTTTTTTCGCCAAATGATCAAGGATGCTCCTCGATGGTCCTCGCCGAAGGAAAACTGCACACGTCCGAGCGATGCCAAGCTATCCTCGCGCCTCGGTGGTGACCTAGATCTCCGAGGTGGTGCACAGCGGCCGAAACTTCTGCTGGCGACCCTGCGCGCAGTGGGAAGGGAGGATTTGAGGCCGGACGCAAGGAGCCAGAAGGTGAGGCTTTCTCCGTGCGCATACCACGCCAGGCGGACAAGCTGGCTCGGAGTCCAGAGAACTCGGCCTTCTGGCACGAATGTTGCCACGAGCTGCTCCAATTTCTCGATGCCCGACGCGCGTCGCCACAGTTCCCGTACCAAGGAGAGGATTACCAAAGGACGAGCTGCACGAGACGAGCTCTTCCGCCATCTGGGGCGCCTGCCGCATGGCGGCATGGGGAGTCATTGCACCTGCGGCGGCACGCAGGGATACCAGCTTTCCAGACCGCCCTGCGACAGGCGCCCCCCCGTGGAGGAAGCAGCCGACAAGGCAAGGAAGGGGCCTGAAGGAGGGGAGCGGCTTTCGTTCGCTGGACGTCGGCACGGTGCGAGGCGCTCTTGGGTCGTGGGCTTGCCCTGCACGGGGATGGCCTCACATCATCACATCAGTCAGAACAGGAAGCAGGCTGTGGGCTCCGAAGACGGGCGACCAAAGCACAGAGTCGCGCACCAGCGGGAAGGAGGAGGGAGGAGGAGGAAAGGATGAGCAGAAGGAAGGATGAGGCGGGCAAGAGGAGAAAGGATGACAATCTGGGAGAGGAAGAGGGAAGAGGAGGACGGGGCAGTGAAGAAGTGGAGGAGGAAGAGGAGGACGGGGCAGTAGAGAGGGGGTCGGAGAAAGAGGGAAGGAGGATGGGAAAGAGGATGGAAGGGAAAATGAGCAGGAGAGAAAGGAGGAGGAGAAGGAGGAGGAGGAGAAGGAGGAGGAGGACGAGGAGGAGGAGGAGAAGATGAGGATGAGGATGAGGATGAGAATGCTGCTGCTGCTGCTGCTGATGCTGCTGCTGATGATGATGATGATGTTGATGTTGATGTTGATGATGATGATGATGATGATGATGATGATGATGATGATGATGATGATGATGATGATGATGATGATGATGATGATGATGATGATGCTGATGTTGATGATGATGATGATGCTGAGGAGGAGGAGGAGGAGGAGGAGGAGGAGGAGGAGGAGGAATACGTGCTTCGTTACAAGAAGGGGAGAAACGGAGGAGGAAGAATAATAAGATCAGAAGGGGGAGGAGGAGGGAGATGAGCCGTGAGCATGCGGAGCAAGCTGGTTAGACGGGGGAGCAAGTAGGGGGAGCAAGAAGGAGGCGGAGGAGGATGGGCTTCCCGCGCGACAGAGCGCCCCGAGCGGCTCCCAGAAGCCCGGACCGCCGGGAGTGCCCGTGCCCATGGACGACTGGGGCGCATTGGCTTCCCTTTCCCCATAGGAGGCCATTTCTCGTCAGACTCCGGCGAATTTCCTTGCACGAAGAGGGTGGGGGCGTGGCGAGGCCACAAAGCAAACCAGGACTTCGCCAAGCCGGGACTCACTCGTGCGTCTCTTCGGCCGCCCAGCGCTGCGTGAGATTGGCGGCGGCGGCGGGCGGGAGGGGGCGAAGTGCCATGCAAGAGAATTTGCAAAGGGGGGGCAAGTACCATGCAACGTATTGCCCCCGTCCCTCGAGGATTGCATGATGAATCTATTTGTTTTGGGGGGTTACGTCTGCTCAGTTTCAATAGTTGGTGCTGCACTTGGTGACTAGTGTACTGTTGCCATGATGCGTGTTGCGATTCATGTAAATAATTGATGATGATGATGGTGATCATGATGCTGATGATGATGATGGTCGCTCATCGCAAATGTTAGTACTGTGTTGTTGGCCCTTTCCGGGCCTCCAAAGACCAAAGTCCCAAGTAGTAGCAACACTTACCACGCCCGCGACGGAAAGCTCCCGGTGTCAGCTCTTCGCCCCTGCCTCTGAGAAGGCATGAGAAGGCAGTCTGGCTACCTCAGTAATTGCCTCGTCCAAGTCGAACACACCCAAACGGCTACTTTGCAGAAGGCGGTTTGGTTTCGGGGCCGGGGGCGGCAATCAAAATCCCAAGAATATGCGTGGTGACCGCAATTTCTGAGCCGATCTAGCCTAGGCCAGGTGCACCGCTACTGTGAGGCCCGATGAATTGAGAGCTACCCGTGACAATGACTGCCCAGGCACTGCGGGGCCACCCAATTCCCAACGGCCCGCCCGGAACCACCTTCTCAGCCCCCTGAGGGTAACGGTTCGGACCGCTAGAAGCAACATTGGGAACGGACATATCCTTCCCCCTCACGTTTCTGAAGGTTCTGATGGACACGATACCTGGACCTTGCATCGCATTCTGCAGACGAGCTGCTGTGAAGGGATGAGACCTGGAATGGCCTCAACAAAAATCCCAAGAAGGGCCACAAGATGGCTCCATCCAAAACGGCTCAAGGGGGGCCAAGATGGCCCGCCCCAGGAGGGCCCCAAGAGGGCCACCGACGGATGCTACAACGGGCCCCACTGTTGTAGCATCCGTCGGGGGCCCTCTTTGGGGCATTTCTGCACCCTTCTGGCCCCCATTGGGGCAATCTTGGAAACGTCTTGAGCCTTCTTGGGGCCTTCTTGGGGCCCTCCTGGGCTGTTTTGGAAAGTACCAGGAAGGCCCTCGACGGATGCTACAACGGACCCCCCTGTTGCGGCATCCCTCTGGAGCCCTTTTGGGGCCTTTCGGGGACCCTTTTGCCCCCCCTTGGGATCGTTTTGGAGCCATCTTGGGGCCCTCCTGGGCCTCGTAGGGGCCCGTCCACGCCGTCTTGGAGGGCCCCTTACAGCCCCCCAACGGATGCTACAACGGACCCCCTCTGTTGTGGCATAGCTCGGGATGGAAAATCGACGGGAAGCGGCCCATGGACTGGGCCTCGGCGGCGGGAAGGACGGGAAGCCGATGCCTGGCAAAAACGGGCCACGTATACACCGGCACTTTGCGGCGGGGGCACGGTGCACGTCGGGTGCGGGCGTCGAAGCTTTCCCTGGGCACCCCGGTCGGGTGCGTCACCTTGCCCCTCGGCAGAGTCGGGGGGACGGGAACCGCTGACATTTCTCACTGGCAGCGCCAGGGGGAACCAGTACACTACGTACAAGACGAGAGACGTAGACGTCGCCCCACAATCGACGTGAGCTCCACTAGGCCCAGAGCGCCCCACTACATCCCACGATGCGCCCAACGGTCGCCCCTCGGGCGCCGAAGAAAATATATACCGGAGAAGACCCACACCAGTTGTTCGAGCGAAGAGTGTAAAGACATCGCAATCACGCGGGGGTGTCCAATTCGACCCAAAATCAGTGGCAAGCAAATGTTTGGTTCGCATTGGGTACCGTCGAACCGACGACGACGATTACGACGACAACCGCAACGATGACGACGTGTGGGTCCGATTGGATATGGCAGCGGAACTCCGGGCTGCAGTTGAGATAAGGGTCGCCTGCGCATGTGGGACATTATCGCGTCAGCCTGCTTATTGCGGACATGGCTTGCATTGCGGGTACAGCTTGGCTGCAACAGTATTTGCTTGCACACCTCTGTGTAATTTTGGCAGCGCGCCTTATTTCAATTGCGATTGTCGCATGCGGCTTCTGTTACTGCTCCCCCGAAGCCCCTCTGCGCCCTTGGCCTGTTCCTGCTCCCCTCCATGACGTTTGCTATCCCCGTCCGCTGCTCGGCCCTGCCCCTTCCCCTCCCCCCCTCCATTGTCCAATCCCCGTGCGCCTCCCGATTGCCCCTCGCGCGTTGCGCGGCGGCGACCGCCCCCCCCTCCCCCGCAGCTGCAAGGCTCGCCCTGCGCTCCTCCTCTCTTCCATTCGCGAAGCAGCGGCCTTGACTCTAGACCGACTTTGGTTAGCGGCATCGAGGCCCTAGCAAACCCGACAAGCAAGATCGCCCGCCTCGAATGACGGGTGAAAGAAAACAATCAACAACAACCCAACATTAATGTTGATGTTTTGGAAATCCGCGCAGCAAACTAATCCACATGCCCAAGACGTGCTTTTATATCTGTCCGACCAAGGCACTGGCCTCTGCGCCAACCGCCGTACGAGGCAGTTCCAAGCATGCCCAACATATTCGCAAAACGGTGTGGACACTCCCCCCTTCTCCTCCTTTTCATCCTCTCTCCCTCCTCCTTGCCCTCCATTTCACGCTCCTCCTCCTCCTCCTTCTCCACCTCCGTCCTCCTCTTTCTTCTCCTCCTCATTCTCCTCCTCTTCCTGTCATCCTTCTCCATTATACATCCTCCATCCTCCTCGTTCCTCCGCCTCTTTCTTCCTCCGACGTCGGTGGCGACAGCGACGACGACGACGACAGCCGAGCCCTCGCCAAGGAGGACGGGGACGTCGGGAGCTAGGGAAACGGAGGTACGGAGGAGGAGGAGAAGGGGGAGGAGGAGGAGGAGCACTGTCAGTATGTATAAGCCAGCGTGGGCCCCACACGATATGTTTCTAGCAATCCATATTCTGCAATCTGTATGTGGTAATTGATGTGGTCCAATCTATTTGTTGCAATCTAGCTTGCGCAATCTATCTTGCACAATCTACGTGGTGCAATCTGGTTTGTGCAATCTATGTGGTGCAATCAATCACTTGCTCAACTTGAAACTGTCCTCTCCACTGCTCGTACAAGCATCCCACCCTCCCACCCGCAACTTGATCGCAGGACCTCTTAAGACCGTGGCGGTGCGTACCAAATGGCACTTGGCAACGACACCGACGCCGACGACGACAGCGACGACGACGACGACGACGCCGCCGACAACGACTACAACGACACCGATGATGTCTCCAACGACTTCGGCGACGACGACAACGACGACGACGCCGACGACGACACCGACGACGACGACGATGGCAACGATGACAACGCCGACGACGACGACGCCGACGACGACACCGACGACGACGAAGACGAAGACGACGATGTCGCCAACGAAGACGACGACGACGAGGGAGGAGGTAGGACGACGACGGCGACAACGACGACAACGACGATGGAGGAGGGAGGACGGCGGCGACGACGACGACGACAACGACGAGGGAGGAGGGAAGACGACGACGACGATTGCGACGAAATAGGAGGGACAACGACGAAACGCCGACGAAGACGACGGGGGAGGAAGGACGACCACGGCGACAAGGACGACGGAAACGACGACGACGCCAAGACGACGACGACGACGACGACGAGGAAAGACAGATGACGACGACGGCGACAACGACGACGACGAGGGAGGAGGGAGGACGGCGACGACGACGACGACGACACAAGAGCGCGCGCGCACGTTTTTGATGAACATCCGTGTTGTGAAACCCTGTTTTTCTGGGGGGGGACACTTGAATTTTGAAATCCTTCCGAAACCGAAGGTTTTTAAAAGGATTCGGGCATGTGCGCGCGACGAGGCGCGCGTGTGCACTTCGTCCTTTTTTTGCAGCATATTCTTGCCACTTAATGATTTTTGATAAACGAATGCGCGCGCACAATTTGAGTTGCAAAGGGTGGCGGGGGGAACCGATACCGGTTTGGCTGGGATAATATGTTCTCACAAGTAGGATGGACATTGGGTCAGGATCCGATGTGTTCTACATTGGTTCTCGGGGATCTTTAACCCCGGGGGGGGGTGGCAGAACCTATTTCTTTTTTCAGAATGGAGAACTCACTTGCCGACATTGAAATTGTCAATTCTACTGCTCGCGCAATCATCCCATCCACCCACCCGCAACTTGGTTTGCAAAACCTATGCGGGAGCGATTGCGATGAGGGCTGGGCGTTGGCTGGTGCATCTCTGCGGCCACGCTAGCCCGCGCATGCTCGCGCGCGCAGCAGCCAGCTAGTTTGGCGCGACCGACGCGAAAGCGGTGGCGCTGACCGTTCGGCACATCCCAGCGGGCACTTCAGTGCGAGTCGGCGACTTGGGCG
The DNA here is from genome assembly GCA_963575745.1 of Prorocentrum cordatum. NCBI lineage: Eukaryota > Dinophyceae > Prorocentrales > Prorocentraceae > Prorocentrum > Prorocentrum cordatum. Next base: position 23,219 of record CAUYUJ010009757.1, read on the forward strand.
GGCGCGGTATCATGGCAACGTCGACAACAGTAGACACGATGATGATAGCAGCGATGCTGGCGACGATGCTGGCAGCGACGACGACGGTGGCGGCGTCTTCGCGTCGGTGATGAAGGTTGTGGTGGGAATTCGGCATGCGCGCGCGGCAGACGCGCGGGAGTGGCCCGCATTGTATTACTCGACGCGGATCGTGCCGCCCCAGCGCGCGCGCAAAGGCGTTCGAACGATTTCGACATGCGCGCGCGAAGCCCGTGTGGTAGCATCTTATAACCAGGTTACATGTTCTTGGTCTTCTTAAGCATTCGCAAGAACGTGCGCGTTTTTTTTCGTTGTTGAAAACCCGTGATGCGAAAACTCTTTAAACAATTCGCCGGCCCAACGGGCCAGAGGCGTGCTAAGATCTCCGGTAACTGGTTAAGAATTCTCTAGTTCGCGCGCGCGGGGCGGCCCCTGGGGGTCCCCGGACGAAAAGTACCCCGGCAAGGTCCTGAGAGAGTCCCGAGAGGAGTCCCCCAGAGCGCTCCAGGAGCGCTCCATGAGCGCACCAACAGGGCTCCGAGACGTCCCCGAGAGCCCCAAGAAAGGCCAAGAGGCCCCCAAGAGGCCCCCAAGATGGTACACGAGGGGTCCGACATGCCACAAGATCGCTCCAAGACGCCCAAGATAGCCCCCAGACGCCCCAAGAGGCCTCCAGAGCACTCCCAAGAGGGCCCCCGGAGGCAAAATTCATTGTTTTTCCTTAGGTTTTTGAAAGATTTTGGAGCTTCCACCTTTTCGGTTCCCGACGCCCCAAGACGGCCCCAGAGGCCCCCAAGATCGCCCCAAGAGGGCCCAAGAGGCCCCCAAGAGGGCCCCAAGATGGCCCAAGAGGGCTCGAAGACGGCCCAAGAAGCCTCCAAGACGGTCCAAGAGGGCCCCAAGAACACCCCAAAGGGGCCCCAGAGAGGGATCACGAAACAAAATTTCGCGCCCTCGGCCCTAAGAAGCCCCTACGAGGCCCCAAGAGGCCCCTAAGAGGCCCCAAGAGGCCCCCACGAGGCCCTCAGGAGGCCCCCAAGAGTCCCCCAAGCGGCCCCAGGAGGCCCCCCAAATGCCCCCCCGAGCGCCCCAGGAGTCCCCCAAGCGGCCCCAGGAACCCCCAAAGCGCAGCATTGACACCAGGCCCTCGGGCAAACGGCAGACATGAGACCGTATGGGCCGGCGGAATGAGCGAAGCGATTCAATAAAGAACGTGTTTCTTGAACACTCGTTTCTGAAATCCGTCCGAAACCGAAGGTTGTTGAAAGATTTCGGCATGCGCGCGCGATGACGCGCGCGTGTGCACTTCGTCACATCTGTTGCAAGGGATTCTTGCCAACTTATGATTTTTGACAAACGAGTGCGCGCGCATACCATTTTTTCAAAGGAACCGAAGGGGGACCGATACCGGCCTGGCTGGGATAGTACGGATTCACAGGTTGGGTGGACATTGGGTCCGAATCATGTGTTTTGTATATGTTAGCGGGGAAGTGTTAAGTCTGGGGGGGAGGGTGGTAGAACCGATTTCCTTTATAGCAAGGAGAATATATGTTGAACAACCTGTGTGGGGCACTCAATCTTGTGCAAATTATGTGGGCGAGTCCATGTGGTGCAATTGATTTCTACAAACGGGTTGACACATTCCGTGCTCTTGCAAACATCCCACTCACACACCCGCAACTTGGTTTGCAAACCCGTGCGGCGGCGATTGCGATGAGTGCTTGGCGTTGGCTGGTGCATCTCTGCGGCCGCGCTGGCCCGCGCCTGCTCGCGCGCGCAGCGGCCATCTAGTTTGGCGCGACCGACGCGGCCGCGGTGGCGCTGACCGCTGGGCATTTCCCAGCGGACAATTCAGCGCGAGTCGGCGACTTGGATGGGCGCGGTATTATGGCGACGCCGACGACGGTAGACACGATTATGGGAGTAGCGATGGTGACGAAAATGGCGATGACGAAGGCAAGGCCAATGACGGCGCCGATGTTGATCACGCCCGCCGATAACGATGACGATGTCTTCGCGTCGGCGATGGAAGGTTTCTGAAGGAGTTCGACGTGCGCGAGCGGCCGATGTGCGCGATTGGTCCGTGGTATTATTTAATCGCTTCGCTCATTCCGCCGCTCTATATTGCCTCGCCGCAGTCGTTTGTCGGGGTGTTGTTGTCAATGCGGTGCGGTTGGGCGGCTGCCATTTTGCGGAGGCGGTGGGTGACGGGTCAGAGGCCTCACGGATGTTGGTGGTGCTCTCGTGGTTGGCCTCTCAGGGGTCTTTGGGATGCTGTTTTTAAGCCCCTTGGGGGCCGCGTTGGGGCCTCTTGGGGGCCTCTTGGGGTGCCTCGTGGGGGCCCCTTGGGGCCTCTTGGGGGCCTGTTGGGGGCCTCCTAAGGGCCTCTTGGGGCTGAAGGCTGGACTTTTCGGTTCCTGGTCCCCTTCTTGGGCCCCCTTTTGGGCCGTTTTCGGAGTCTCTTGGGCCGTCTTTGGCGCCTCTTGGGCTGTCTTGGGGCCATCTTGGGCCGTCTTGGGGCCCTCTTGGGAGATTCGCGGGCCGTCTTGGGACGGCTTTGGAAGCCTCTTGGGCCGTCTTGGAGCGCTGGTAAGCCGAGAAGGCGAGAACGCCCCAAACCACCAGAAACTTAGGGGAAATCGATAATTTCTGCCTCTGTGGGCCCTCTTGGGAGGTCTCTTGGAGGCCGCTTGGGGCGTCTTGAAGGCGCTTGGGGCTGTCTGGAGGCAATCTCTAGCATCTTGGATCGGTCTTGGACTGTCTCGGACCATGTTGAGCTCTCTTGGAGGCCACTTGAATCGCTCCTGGAGCGCTCATGGGAGCCTGCTGGGACCTGGCTGGAACCTGCCCGGGACCTGCCCGGGACTTGCCCAGGATCTTGCCGGGGCCTTGCCTGGACTTGCGGGGGTACTTTTCGTCCAGGGACTCCCAAAGGCGGCCCCGCGCGCGCGAACTAGAAATATTGTTGCCGGAGATCTTAGCACGCCCTTGGCCCGTTGGCCCGGCGAATTTGACGCGGATCATGCCCTCCCCCAGCGCGCGCGCAAGGCCGTTCGAATGAGTTCCACATGCGGCGCGAGAGGCCCAGTTCGGCAGAATTTGATGGACCTGTTGGAAAACCTATGGTTTTCTTAGGAGTCCGCGCGAGCGCGGGCGCAGGATTTTTGTTTGAAAGCTGACGTTGCAAAACCTTGTGTCTTTATATGTTTTCGGGGCACTCGATCTTGAAGCCCATGGGAAACCAAAAAGGTTTTGCAAGGATTCCAGCATGCGCGCGCGACGACGCGTGCAAGAGCTTTCGAGCGATTTCGGCACGCGCGCGCGAGAGGCTAATTTGGGTGCATTCGATGCACGTGATAAAAAACTGTTGTTTTCTTAAGAGTTCGCAGGAGCGCGGGCGCAAGTTTTTTGTAGTATTAAAACTCTTTGTTGCAAGACCATGTGTACGTTATATGTTTTCGTGGCGCTCGGTTTTAAAATCCTTACGATCCCCAGCTGTTTTAAAGGAATTTCGGCATGCGCGCGCCACGACGCGCGCGTGCACTTCGTCACATGTTTGGCAAGAAGGATTATTGTAAACATATGATTTCTTATAAACGAGAGCGAGCGCACAATATCTGTTATGTGTTCATATGTCGGATAGACGAGAGGTCAAGCTCGCATATGAATTCGCGAGCGAAGCTAACAACATATGAGTAATGAGTATGGTGGTGGTGGTGGTATAAACCAATTTCTTTTCAGCGAAGAGAAGCCATGTTGTGCGGTCTATGTTGTGCAATCTACTCGGTGGTGCAAACTTTGCTGTGCAATCTATGTGGTGAAAGCTATGTGTAACGGTGTGTTGCTGTCAATGTGCTGCACACTAGGTGGTGCAATCTATATGTGTGAGTGTTGCAGTCTAGGTGGTGCACTCTATGTAGCGCAGTCTAATGGCGGCAACGAGCGGCGACGGGGCGGCGATGGCGACAACATTGCCGCCAGACAGGCACAAGCCCAGAAGACAGGCGGCGACGAGACGGCGATGGGGTGGCGACGGCGACGGCCGCCAGACCGGTGGACAATTCGTCCGTTTCCATAGAGGAGAAATTCGCACGCCAAACGGGCCAAGGGCGTGCTGAGATCTCCGGCAACTGGTGAACAATATTTCTAGTTCGCGCGCGCGGGGCCGCCCCTGAGGGTCCCCAGGCGGAAAATACCCCCGCAAGACCCGGCAAGGTCCCGGCAAGATCCCGAGCAGGTCCCAGCAGGCTCGCATGAGCGCTTCAAGTGGTCTCCAAGACAGCTCAACATGGTCCGAGACGGCCCAAGAGCGACCCAAGATGCCAAATATTGCCTCCAGACAGCCCGAAGCGCCTTCAAGACGCCCCAAGCGGCCTCCAAGAGACCTCCCAAGGCAGACATGATTGATTTTCCTTTAGTTTCTGATGGTTTTTGGCGTTCTCGCTTTTTCGGTTTGCCGGCGCTCCCAAACGGCCCAAGAAGCTCCCAAAACCGCCCGAAACGGCCCGCGAAACCTCCCGCAAGACGGCCCAAGATGGCCCCAAGACAGCCCAAGAGGCGCCCAAGACGGCCCAAGAGCGCCCCAAAACGGCCCAAAGGGGGGCCCAAGAAGGGGACCAGGAACAGAAAAATGAAGCCTTCAGCCCCAAGAGGCCCTCAAGCTGCCCCAAGGGGCCCCCCAAATGCCCCGAGGGACTCAAGAGGCACCCCAAGAAGCCCCAAGAGGCCCCCCAAGAGGCTCCAAAAAGGCCCCAACACGGCCCCCAAGAGGCTTCAAAACAGCCTCCCAAAGGCCCCTGAGAGCCCAACCGTGAGAGCACAACCAACATCCATGATGCCGCTGACCCGCCACCCACCGCCTCCGCAAGATGGCAGCCGCCCAACCGCACCGCACTGACAACAACACCAGACAAACGACATCGGCGAGGCAATATGGGCTGGCGGAATGAGCAAAGCGATCGGATAAGTACCCACAAGTGCAAGTACTGCCCGGGGAATCAGCACAGCTGATGAAATCCCTCGCCTGCCGCCAGCAAGCGGAGAACGAGGATCGCTGACTAAGCCGCCAGGACAGAGGGCGGGCCGCATTTGGACAGTCCCTGAGCCAACTAAGGATTGTCAAGGGGGTGCACCCGTTACCTGGGGAAACCCCAACTCGCCGCCCGTTGTTGTCGGTTGCCAAAGAAAACGAAACCTGGCTAGCAACCCGCGATGCAACGTAATAGATGGAACAAATTTATCCTGGCGAAGGCCCCAACCATATGCACTTGTGAGTAACGCGTTGTGCGCGCCGCTTGCGGTGGAACTTCCTCTAAGGCAACGAAACGCGTGAGGGACGTGCCTTAATGGGTGGGGGAAACGCATGCGGGCGGTGCCACTGGGGCATTCGGTGGAGCTCCCTATGGGCCACGAAACGCTGTACTGGTTGGGGGAGACGCACGCGGGCTGTGCCATTGGGATCTTCTTGTGGAGTTCCCTACGGGGCCACGAAACGCTGTGCTGGGTAGTGGCCGACGCATGCGTGCCACTGGGGGCTTCACTGGGGCCCCCCATGGGGCTACAAAGCGCTGTACTGGGAGGGGGGCACATGCGGGCGGTGCCACGGGGGCCTTCGGTAGAGCTCCCTATGGGCCCACGAACCGCTATACCGGGTGGGGGTCGCATGCGGGCGGACCACTGGAGCTCCCTACGGGGCCACGAAACGCTTTACCGAATGGGGGGGGGCGCATGCGGTCGGTGTCACTGGGGCTTGGTGGAGCTCCCAATCAATGGGGCCACGAAGTGGAATACTGGGTGGTGGACGACGCACGCGGGCGGTGCAAATGGGGTCTTTTTGTGGAGCTCCCTATGGGGTAACGAAACGCTGGACTGGGTGGGCGAAACGCAAGGAAAAAAGGCTGTACTGGGTGGTGGCTGACGCATGCGGGCGGCCCCACTAGGACCATCGGTGGAGTTCCCTATAGGGCCACGAAGCGCTGTACTGGGGAGGAGCTGACGCACGCGGACGGTCCCAGTGGGAGCTTCGGTGGAGCCCCATATGGGGCCACGAAGCGCTGCACTGGGTGGTGGCTGGCGCATGCGGGCGATGCCACTAGGGCCCTCCGTGGACCTCCTGATGGGGCCACGAAGCGCTGTACTGGGTGAGTGGAACACAGGAAGCACGGGCTGTGCTGGGTGGTGGTTCGCGCTGTGGGCGGCCCCGCTGGGACCTTCGGTGGAGCTCCCTATGGGGCCACGAAGCGCTGCACTGAGAGGGTGAAGCGCAGTGAGCAAGGGCTGTGCTGGGTGGTGGTTGACGCATGCGGGCGGTCCCACTAGGACCTTCGGTGCAGCTCCCTATGGGACCACGAAGCGTTGTGCTGGGCGGGTGAAACGCACGGAGCAAGGGCCGTTTTGGTGGCGGACGCGTGCGGGCGGTGCCACTGGGACCTTCCGTGGAACTCCGTATGGGGCCACAACGCGCTGTACTGGGTGGGTGAAACGCAGGGAGCAAGGGCTGTGCTGGGTGGTGGCGGACGCATGCGGGCGGTGCCACTGGGACATCCGGTGGGGCCCCCATATGGGGCCACGAATCGCTGTGCTGGGCGGGTGAAACGCAAGGAGAAATGGCTGTGCTGGGTGGTGGCGGACGCATGCGGGCGGTGCCACTGGGACCTTCGGTGGGGCCATGGGGCCAGGAAGCGCTGTACTGAGTGGGAAAAACGAATGGAGAAATGCCTGTAGTGGGTGGTGGCGGACGCATGCGGGCGGTGTCACTGGGACCTTCGGTGGAGCTCCCTATGGGGTCACGAAGCGCTGTACTGGGTGGGTGAAACGAAGGGAGCAAGGGCTGTGCTGGGTGGTGGCGGACGCATGCGGGCGGTCCCACTGGGGGCTTCGGTGGGGCTCCCTATGGGGCCGAAGCGCTGTACTGTGAAACGCAGAGAGCAAGGGCTGTGCTGGGTGGCGGACGCATGCGGGCGGTGCCATCGGTGGAGCCCCCATATGGGGCCACGAAACGCTGTACTGGGTGGGTGAAACGAAAGGAGCAATAGCTGCACTGGGTGGTGGCGGACGCATGCGGGCGGTGCCACTGGGACCTTCGGCGGAGCCCCCTATGGGGCCACGAAACGCTGTACTGGGTGGGTGAAACGAAGGGAGCAAGGGCTGTGCTGGGTGGTGGCGGACGCATGCGGGCGGTGCCACTGGGACCTTCGGCGGAGCTCCGTATGGGGCCACGAAGCGCTGTAGTGGGTGGGTAAAACGCAAGAGAAATGGCTGTAGTGGGTGGTGGCGGACGCATGCGGGCGGTGCCACTGGGGCCTTCGGTGGAGCTCCCTATGGTTCCACGAAGCGCTGTACTGGGTGGGTGAAACGAAGGGAGCAAGGGCTGTGCTGGGTGGTGGCGGACGCATGCGGGCGGTCCCACTGGGGGCTTCGGTGGGGCTCCCTATGGGGCCACGAAACGCTGTACTGGGTGGGTGAAACGCATAAGGAGGAGGAAGGGGAGGAGGGGGAGGAGGGGCAGGAGGAGGAGAGGAGAAGAGGAACGCGGCGACCGTCTCTTCAAAACGAGGACCCAACACGACAGGATGGTCGGGAATAAGGTTGGCATTGCTGGGGCGTCACGAATGCTGCCTCATGTTGCCGAAGCTGGTATCCCGCGCAGTGGGATTATTAGCCTGATGTGCGCGCTGTGCTGGAGCCCGCGTCTGCGAACCCCCTCGCGTGCGAGAGCGCAGATGCAGCCTCAACTGAAGACGATCTTGGCGAGGACCCCGCCTGGAGACGAACAGGAAAACGGAGTTCCAGCGATGCCGGCCCTAGCCTAAACGCGCGCGGCTGCGCGGGTGCCAGGAATCCCGCCGTGACACACTGAATGGAACAACGAAATATTGACACTGCTGGGGCCTCACGGATACTGCCGCATGTTGCCGAAGCTGTTGCCCCACTTGGTGGGATTGTTAGCCTAGTACGCGCACTGTGCTGGAGCCCGCGCCCGTATCATAAGGATGCGTGGTAAGGATACAAGGGCCTCGGAGGGCCACGTTAGCGTTTTTGGAACGAGGTTGGCCAGCGATAGTCGCTAAGAATGGGCCGAAGCGTCAAGAATGCAAGGGTAACCCTGGGAAGGCTGCCCATCTTTACTAGGCGGGTGGACTGTATATCCGCCCTTGGGTCCCTTCGTATCCTTGGGCCCCCACCCCTCAGGACCCCATCTTTGGATCACCCAGGACGGCGAAAAGGCCCCCACCCACCCCCCGCGGGGAGGAGGAAGAAGGCTCCCCCCACCTCCCGCGGGGAAGAGGAGGAAAGTCCCCCCCCCGCGCGGGGAGGAAGGCTCCCCCCCCCCTCGGGGGAGAGAAGGAGGAAGGGGCGCATCGGGAGCGGCCAAGAGGGGGGTGTCCAAGAGGGGGGGGTGCAAATCATGACCGGCGGGGGACGTAATGGAATGAGAAGAGGCGTCATGAAATTTGGGGAAATATCATGGCCCACGCCATGATATCCCCCCCCCCCTAGTCACCATCCCCCTCTCTGCCCCCCCCGAGCGCAGGGAGGCGGAAGGCCCCCACCCCACCCCACGGGCCAGGAAGGCTGGGCGGCGGCGCTCCCCCGCGCTCGCCGCCCGCCCCAGCGCGCTGCACGCCGGCGGGTCGCGGGCAGCGCCTGCGGAGGGGGCTCGCTGGCCGCCGCCGCGGCCGAGGGGGTGGCGGAGGGGAGGATGGGGACGAGCGAGGGTCGGGGAAGGGAGGGCAGGAAGAGGAGGATCAGGATGGGGGGAGGAAGGAGGAGGAGATGAGGAAGGGGAAAGGAGGATGAGGAGGAGGAGGGAGAATGAGAGAGAGAGAGAGAGAAACAAACAAAAAGAGAAAGAGAAAGAGAGAGAGAGAAAGGGAGGGCGGAAACGGAGGAGGAATATGGAAGAGGATATTGCCTGGTTTTTCCCAAGCTTGGAACCCGCTACATCGAAAATGGAGCCGGCAGTAGCCGACCGACCGACCCAGGAGGAGGAAGAGGGGGGAGGAGGGAAAGGAGAGATCGGGGGGGAGAGAGAGAGAGAGAGAGAGAGAGAAAGAAAGAGAGAGACAGATGAGGGAGGAGGATCGAGGATCTAGGTCGTCGTCATCGTTGTCATCGCTCCTCCATCCTCCTCTCGTCCTGCTGCTGCTGCTGCTGCTGCTGCGGCGTATGGCAAATCAAACAATTGTTTTGCCGTTTTCCGCCTCTGGGGGCCCTCGCCAGGCCCTTGGGCCATCAAACACTCAACTACACACGGTGAAATGC
>CAUYUJ010009757.1:37500-197500 GCA_963575745.1 Prorocentrum cordatum
CTCAGAAGCCAAGTGACTGCATGCATCAGGAAGATCCGCAACTTCATATATGGTCGCATAGAGAGCCCTTCAACTTCGAGGTTGGTGCGTTTCTCCCAATGCCAGCGGCCCGATCGCGCGGCAACTGCATCTGAGAAGCGAGCCCGAGAGATGCCTGGAAGCTCTGATCTTGCTCGGGAGCGCCTGCCTGCAGTGCGCGTGGGCTTGTGAGATTTGTGTGTGTGCGTGTGTGTGTGTGTGTGTGTGTGTGTGTGTGTGTGTGTGTGTGTGTGTGTGTGTGTGTGTGTGTGTGTGTGTGTGTGTGGGGGGGGGGGTCGCATGCGCTAGACTGCGCGCGCTGTGATGGACCCTATGGTGGTTCGTGAGTGCCTTGCGCGCGTGAGAGAGCTTCCTTGACATGCCCCCATTCGCGCCGGTCAGGCGCCGAAGCTGCGGGCCCCCGTCGGGGACTGCAGGGGGCCCCTCAAGCCCAGCGCGCGTCACCGCGTGACCTGGGGGAGGCTGGGCCTGAGACTCAGCTCCCCCCGGAACTCCCGCGTCCATGCGACGAAACTCCTCCGTCTCCTCCTGTTTGCGCACCAATCGCCTCGCTATCGACCACCTCCGCGGCGGACTCAAAATCGCGCGAGAGCTGGCGCAACCGCGGAGGCGCCGCCTCGGAACGGGCCCTATCGAGCAACTGCGGTGGGGGCACCGCCTCCGCCCCGCACTCGAGGTCCCCGAGCGTGGCGCGCAACGGCTGGATGTGACGGTCGGGTCACTCTGCCCAACTTTAGGTCCACTTCAGGTGGTGACCTTAATCCACTCTCACAGTCGAGCACTCGGCGATGCTGAAGCGCCCGTGGATGAGCGAGCGGCCCAATCTTGTTTTCCTCGCGCACTGTCGCTCTCCCCAGCATTGCAATCAGCGCCGGGGGGCCCAACTGTCCGAGCGGCGGTAACCCACCTTGCGAAGGCCGAACTCCTCCAGGCCAGCAAGTAAAGCATTCTGCGCAACGCCCAGGAGCAAGCACTTGCGCAACTTGAAGGGGGTAGCGAGCGACCAAATGCCACCGACCCGGTGCAATGCAGTCCTCGCTGGCGAGCATCTCCTAGTGACTTCCTGATGGCCAGAATCTCGAACTCGGATGTGGGGGCCCAGCACCTCGCGCTATCCCTGGTTTTCCCTGGACGCCCGTGATCCCCAGTCGGATTGCCTGTCGAGCAGGGCCCCCCCTTGCTTTCCAGGGTTATGCGCGTACCCGAACGTCTTCATCATGGCATCGAGAAGCTCGTCCATATCCTGAATCCTGAACCTTCCCGTAGAGGTCCCCCAGGGCCATGTCGCTCGAGGCCGCGTTGGTTTTGATTGCGTCATCTGCGCGCCTCAACAATCTCAGATCACTCTGGAACTCCAACCACTTCGAAGCGATGAAACGCGAAATCGGGTCGACCCCGCCCCGTTGGCAAGCCCGCTGCAGAGTAGCCAGAGCCAGAGAATATTCAGACACGCGGCCGCAGTGAAATGGCAACCCACGGCGCCGCCTTGGAACGGCTTTACAGGAAGAGGGCCTTCATAAGCAGTTGATTCGACCATGATGTCCTCATTGCGCTGCCTGCAGAGGGCGCGATTCGTTTCAGACGTGGAGTGGGCAATCGTGATCGCTAAAACTGACTGGTCATTGATCCCGCCATCGCAAATGAGCGCCTCGCGCGACGCAGCCGCTCGCAGTTCATCAGAGCAATGAAAATTGCGGCCTCGCGCCGCCTGTGCAGGATAAATCCATGCTCTAATGCATTCCCCATAACTGGTCAAACATGTGCAAGTCGTATCCCCCTGGATCCAGGTTGCGGCGCTTCTGTAGACCCCCCGACTCCGGCGCGAATAAAACGGTGTCATGATATAGCGCCGGATATTTGCAAGGCCCGCCAAGATAATGCACCGGAAACCTGGGACTTTCGGCGTGGACGCACGATGGCCCAATCCCCCTGCTGCTGAGCCCTTCAACCTGGACAGAGTAGCTGGTGCCAAAGTTCCCCTGGTTCGCTGTCTTTTGGGGCCGCTCTTCGCTTGGGCGACCTCTCGATGCAAGACGTAGCCTGCTGTTAATGCTGCTGCGCCAGCTCCTGCTCCTCCCGTCAGATCCCGTCGGCAAGCCTCCCCGCCCCTCCCCGCTCGCCAAGTCTCCCAGTCCGCCCCCTCTACCATCGCGCCTCCTTCACCGCTGGGGGCGCGCCGGTCTCGGGGCCGCTCCCCCCGACGAAAGGGGGCCTCTGCACCGCGTGCCCGCCCCGTTTCCTCTAGCCGATGCCGTGGCGAGCGGCGCGCCCGGATCGCGAAAGCGCCCCTTGGGTAAACCTCCCGCGCCGCAGCTCGGAAGCTTCTTCTTCCGATCGGAGGCGAAGAGCGCGCGCTGCGCGGCGTCGGTCGGTGGGGGGTTCAGGGGGGAGAGCGCGAAGCTCATCAACCTCCAGCGCGGCTGCCTCGTCGAGCCCATCCGTAGATCCATGGGGGCGCGCCCGCTCAGCAAGCGGGTGTCGACGACGCTCGGCGACCTCCTTGTACGTGCGACATGCGCGACGCGCAGCGGGCGAAACTCTCTGCCCAACGGCAACGACAGCATCCTCCAATCTCTCCGGTCTTTGGGGGATCTCCCTCGGACTGCCTCCAGTTTGGCCCCCAGCCCTCGAAGTGGGAGACGCGACCTCGCAGCGCGCAACACTGCTAATGGATGAATGTTTGCCGGCTTGGACCTCGAGCAATAGGTTCTTGCAGTCCACGCAGTGCAATCTACGTGGTGCACTGCATGCGGTGCAATCTGTGTTGTGCAAAATCTTCTGCGCAATCGATGTGGTGCTATTGATTTTTGTTCGCAGTGGGTTGTCAACTCCGCTGCCCGCGCAATCATCCCACCCGCGCGCGCAACTTCATGCGGTGGCAATTGCGACGAGCGCTTGGCGTTGGCTGGTCCATCTCTGCGGCCGCGCCGACCTAAACGCGCGCGGCGGCCAGCTAATTTGGCGCCGCCGACGAGACCGCGGTCGCGCTGACCGATGGGCACATCCCAGCGGCCACCTCAGTGCGAATCGGCGACTTGGGCGGGCGCGGTATCAGGGCAACGTCGACAAGGGTAGACACGGCGATGATAGTGGCGATGCTGGTGGCGATGTTGACAACGACGACGGCGCGGCCTGTGCAAGCACCAATGCTGATCGCGCCGGCGATGATGACGGCGTTTTCGCGTCGGTGATGAAGGCGTTGGAAAATGAAGAGAATTCGACTCGCGCGCGTGGCCAGCGCGCGAGTGGCCCGCATGACATTCTTTGACGCTGATCGTGCCCCCCTCCCCAGCACGCGCACAAGTGCGCGCGAATGATTTCGGCATGTGGCGCCATATGCCCGTTTGGCAGAATTTGATGAAACAAACCCAGGGTTTCCTGAATAATCCGCAAGAGCGCGAGCGCACGCTTATTTGACAACTGATGTTGCGCAACCATGTGCGTTGATAGGTTTTCTGAACACTTGGTTTTGACATCGTTACGCCGCTGATGGTTTTATACAGATTTCGGCATGCGCGCGCGACAGCGCGCGGGTGCACTTCGCCTCATGTTCCGTAAAGGGTTCTCGCGACGGCACGCGCACAAGGGCGCTCGAACGATTTCAACCTGGTCGCGCGCGAAGCCCGCGTGGTCGCACCTTCTGAAAATTATGGAAGAAACATCTGGTCTCTTCAAACATTGGCAAGAGCGCGCAACCCTTGGTTTGAGAATCCCTGCTGCGAGACTCGTTGAATTTTCTATTTGTGTTGTTAGCATGTTCCCTACTTAGGCTCTGCCTAGAGGGTTCTTACTCTCTTAGCTTAAAGGGGCGGGCAGTGGAAATCGCCCCGGGCGGTTCCCCCAGCCCCCGCCCCGCGGTTCCCCCAGGTGCGTCCCCATTGCTTAGCGTTGCTTATCTCATCTTAGCTTAGCTTAGCTTAGCTTAGCTTAGCTTAGTTTACCTTATCTCATCTTAGCTTAGCTTAGCTTTGGCTTTGGCTGAGCTTTAGTTTAGCATTCGCTTAGCTTTCGCTTTAGCTTAGCTTTAGCTTAGCTTTAGTTTAGCTTTAGCTTAACTTCAGCTCAGCTTTTGCTTAGCTTTAGCTTAGCTTTAGCTTCGCTTTAGCTTAGCTTTAGCTTCGCTTTAGCTTAGCTTCAGCTTAGCTTTAGCTTAGCTTTAGCTTCGCTTTAGCGTAGCATTAGCTTAGTGTTAGCTTAGTTTTAGCTTAGCTTTAGCTTCGTATTAGCTTAGCTTTCGCTTAGCTTTAGCTTAGCATTCGCTTAGCTCTAGCTTGGCTTTAGCTTAGCTTTAGCTTTAGCTTAGCTTTAGCTTCGCTTTATCGTAGCTTTAGCTTAGCTTTAGCTTAGCTTTAGCTGAGCTTTAGCTGAGCTTTAGCTTAGCTTTAGCTCAGCTTTAGCTTACCTGCAGCTACCTGCAGCTTAGCTTTCGCTTAGCTCTAGCTTAGCTGTAGCTTAGCTTTATCTTAGCTTTAGCTTAGCTTTAGCTTAGCTTTAGCTTAGCTTTAGCTTAGCTTTAGCTTAGCTTTAGCTTAGCTTTAGCTGAGCCTTAGCTGAGCTTTAGCTTAGCGTTAGCTTAGCTTTAGCATTCGCTTAGCTTTAGCGTATCTTTTCTGTTGCTACGAATGCTGCTTTCCTAAGGGCTTCAACTTCTAGGTAGGGTCGCACTGGGATACTTTTTTGGCACTCGATTTTGACATCCTTGCGAAGCCGCAGGTGTTCGAAGGATTCTCGCATGCGCGCGCGACGACGCGCGCGTGTGCACTTCGTTTCATTTGTTGCAAGGCATTCTTGAAATCTGATGATACGCGAATGCGCTCGCATAGTATATGTTTGCAGAGGATGTCGGGGGGGATACCGGCTCGGCTGGATGGCATTCGTATTTATGATGGGCGACGGGCCAGGATCCCTTGTAAATTGCAATGCGAACGTGGGGGCGGATAATCCCGTGGGAGGGGGGGGGGGGGCGAGTTTTTGCTTTCAGAAAGGAGAATCTACGTGGTGCAATTCGTTTGCCGAACTTGAAGTTGTCAACTCCACTGCTTGCGCAATCGCCCCGCCCGCCCACCCGCAACTTGATTGCAAAAACCCATGCGAGAGCGATTGCGATGAGTGCTGGGTGTTGGCTGGTGCGTCTCTGCGGCCGTGCTGGCCCGCGCGTGCTCGCGCGCGCAGCGGCTAACTAGTTTGGCGCGACCGACGCGAACGCGGTGGCGCGACCGACGCGAACGCGTTTGCAAAACCTCTTCAGACCTTGACGGTGGGTACCACATGGCACTTGGCAGCGACGCCGACGCCGACGACGACAGCGACAACGACGACAACGACGCCGCCGACAACGACTACGACGACGCCGACGACGTCTCCAACGACGTCGACGACGCCGACAATCACGACGACGACGACACCGACGACGACAGCGACGACGACGCCGACGCCGACGACGACGATGACAACGACGACGACGACGCCGGCGACGACGACGACACCGACGCCGACGACGACGACGAAGACGATGACGACGACAACGTCGCCAACGAAAACGACGACGACGAGGGGGGAGGGAGGGCGACGGCGGCAATGACGACAACGACGACAACGACGAGGGAGGAGGGAGGACGGCGACGACGCGAACGACGAAGAAGGACGGCGACGCCGACGACGACAACGACGAGGGAGGAGGGAAGACAACGACGACGACAACGACGACGACGACGGCGACGAAATAGGAGGGGCGACGACGAGACGCCGACGACGGACGACGACGACAACGAGAGAGAAGGAGGAAGGACGACCACGGCGACAACGACGACGGAAACGACCACGATGCCAAAGAGGACGACGACGACGAACACGAGGAAAGACAAAGGACGAGGTAGGCGACGGCGACGACGACGACGCGGGAGGAGGGAGGACGGCGACGACGACGACGACGACGCAAGAGCGCGCGCACGCTTTTGTTGAACCTCAGTGTTGTGAAACCTTATGTTTTTGTATGTTTTTTGGGCACGCGATTTTGAAACCCTTCCGAAACCGATAGGTTTTGAAGGATTTCGGCATGCGCGCGCGACGACGCGCGCGTCTGCATGTCGCCCCATTTTTCTGCAAGAAAAGATTCTCGCGACGACGCGCGCGCCAGGGCGTTCGACAGGTTTCGACACGCGCGCGCGCGAAGCCCGTTTGGTAGCATGTTGTGAGAATCTTGAAAAACCCGATGCTTTCCTAAAGATTTCGCAGGAGCTCGCGCATAAGCTTTTTTACCAGATCCGCGTTGCGAAACCCTGTGTTTTTGTATGTTTTTGGGAAGCTCGATTGCGAAATCCTTCCGATACCGAAGGTTTTTAAAGGATTTCGGCATGCGCGCGCGACGACGCGCGCGCGTGCACTTAATTTAGTTGTTTGCAATGGATTCGTGAACAAGTCTATCTTCGAACAAAACATGTTCCCGAGTATTGTGTTTTGACAAGGGGGCCTCAGAGGGGGCCGACCCCGGCCCCTCGGGGATAATGTAACTTCATATTTCGGACGGACATGTGGTCAGAATCATATATGATTTACGCACCCGAAAAGGGGGGGCAACGCCGGGGGGGGGGGGTGTATCGGGCAAGGGGCTAGAGCGCAAAGTTGCAGAACCCCTGGCCCGTAGGTAAAGGAAGGAAGGGAAGATGGGGATCTGTTCCTGCTGCGCGATCAGCGATCTAATCTAAGCCAATACCTGAGCCCAAACGGCCAGGAGACAAGTGAGTAAGGAGTATATATGAGGTATTACACGGTTCATTGCACACACCCCGCCCCGAATCCCGCCCGCAAGGGCGGGACTCGGTAGAAGGAGGAAAGAACCCGTCACCCTTTTACTCCTTAGGATTCGCAGGCAGCAGGGAGCAAAAGTATGTGGCGCCTCAGCTGCGTCCCCAACACATCAGCAGCGCGCAAAAGTACGTAGCGCATCTGCTGGTGTGAACGGGCAGGGCGAGGACGACGGAGCACCCAGGGTCCATTTTCCTCTCCGAACGCACTTTGGCGCCCCTCGGTGCGCCCCCAAAAAACGCTTCGGCACTCGAGGGTGGAGAGGAATGGGACGCGGGTGAGCGGAGCAAGAGGGCCTGAGCAAACTAGAACCACATCAAAAGCTGCTGCATCAAAGACACAGCAGGTGCTGCCACCATCAATCAAGCTAAAGCTGGGTATCAGGTCATACTCGAAGCTTCCTCGTCTTGAATGCGGGAGCTGTCGCACAGAGGAGTCAAACGGTCAAAATGAATTCAGCGTCGTGTTGAGAAACACGAATTATTACATAAAAATTCTGCACTGGGTTACTCCCTCGGCAAGGCTCCTAAGGAGCGTGCCTCGGATTTCACCAAGATGTATATAAGAAGCCACTTGTCGTAGTTAGTATAGTGGCTAAATTTTGCGCGTGCATCTACTGCTCGAGGCGAACTCCACTGCTTGCGCAATCGCCCCACCCGCCCACCCGCAACTTGATTGCAAAAACCATGCGAGAGCGATTGCGATGAGTGCTGGGTGTTGGCTGGTGCGTCTCTGCGGCCGTGCTAGCCCGCGCGTGCTCGCGCGCGCAGCGGCTAACTAATTTGGCGCGACCGACGCGAACGCGGTGGCGCGACCGACGCGAACGCGTTTGCAAAACCTCTTCAGACCTTGACGGCGGGTACCATATGGCACTTGGCAGCGACGCCGACGCCGACGACGACAGCGACAACGACGACAACGACGCCGCCGACAACGACTACGACGACGCCGACGACGTCTCCAACGACGTCGACGACGCCGACAATCACGACGACGACGACACCGACGACGACAGCGACGACGACGCCGACGCCGACGACGACGATGACAACGACGACGACGACGCCGGCGACGACGACGACACCGACGCCGACGACGACGACGAAGACGATGACGACGACAACGTCGCCAACGAAAACGACGACGACGAGGGGGGAGGGAGGACGACGGCGGCAATGACGACAACGACGACAACGACGAGGGAGGAGGGAGGACGGCGACGACGCGAACGACGAAGAAGAAGGACGGCGACGCCGACGACGACAACGACGAGGGAGGAGGGAAGACAACGACGACGACAACGACGACGACGACGGCGACGAAATAGGAGGGGCGACGACGAGACGCCGACGACGGACGACGACGACGACGAGAGAGAAGGAGGAAGGACGACCACGGCGACAACGACGACGGAAACGACCGCGACGCCAAAGAGGACGACGACGACGAACACGAGGAAAGACAAAGGACGAGGTAGGCGACGGCGACGACGACGACGCGGGAGGAGGGAGGACGGCGACGACGACGACGACGACGCAAGAGCGCGCGCACGCTTTTGTTGAACCTCAGTGTTGTGAAACCTTATGTCTTTGTATGTTTTTTGGGCACGCGATTTTGAAACCCTTCCGAAACCGATAGGTTTTGAAGGATTTCGGCATGCGCGCGCGACGACGCGCGCGTCTGCATTTCGCCTCATTTTTCTGCAAAAAAAGATTCTCGCGACGACGCACGCGCCAGGGCGTTCGACAGGTTTCGACATGCGCGCGCGCGCGAAGCCCGTTTGGTAGCATGTTGAGAGAATCTTGAAAAACCCGATGCTTTCCTAAAGATTTCGCAGGAGCTCGCGCATAAGCTTTTTTACCAGATCCGCGTTGCGAAACCCTGTGTTTTTGTATGTTTTTGGGAAGCTCGATTGCGAAATCCTTCCGATACCGAAGGTTTTTAAAGGATTTCGGCATGCGCGCGCGACGACGCGCGCGCGTGCACTTAATTTATTTTTTTGCAATGGATTCGTGAACAAGTCTATCTTCGAACAAAACATGTTCCCGAGTATTGTGTTTTGACAAGGGGGCCTCAGAGGGGGCCGACCCCGGCCCCGCGGGGATAACGTAACTTCATATTTCGGACGGACATGTGGTCAGAATCATATATGATTTACGCACCCGAAAAGGGGGGGTAACGCCGGGGGGGGGGGGGGGGGGTGTATCGGGCAAGGGGCTAGAGCGCAAAGTTGCAGAACCCCTGGTCCGTAGGTAAAGGAAGGAAGGGAAGATGGGGATCTGTTCCTGCTGTGCGATCAGCGATCTAATCTAAGCCAATACCTGAGCCCAAACGGCCAGGAGACAGGTGAGTAAGGAGTATATATGAGGTATTACACGGTTCATTTCACACACCCCGCCCCGAATCACGCCCGCAAGGGCAGGACTCGGTAGAAGGAGGAAAGAACCCGTCACCCTTTTACTCCTTAGGATTCGCAGGCAGCAGGGAGCAAAAGTATGTGGCGCCTCAGCTGCGTCCCCAACACATCAGCAGCGCGCAAAAGTACGTAGCGCATCTGCTGGTGTGAACGGGCAGGGCGAGGACGACGGAGCACCCAGGGTCCATTTTCCTCTCCGAACGCACTTTGGCGCCCCTCGGTGCGCCCCCAAAAAACGCTTCGGCACTCGAGGGTGGAGAGGAATGGGACACGGGTGAGCGGAGCAAGAGGGCCTGAGCAAACTAGAACCACATCAAAAGCTGCTGCATCAAAGACACAGCAGGTGCTGCCACCATCAATCAAGCTAAAGCTGGGTATCAGGTCATACTCGAAGCTTCCTCGTCTTGAATGCGGGAGCTGTCGCACAGAGGAGTCAAACGGTCAAAATGAAGTCAGCGTCGTGTTGAGAAACACGAATTATTACATAAAAACTCTGCACTGGGTTACTCCCTCGGCAAGGCTCCTAAGGAGCGTGCCTCGGATTTCACCAAGATGTATATAAGAAGCCACTTGTCGTAGTTAGTATAGTGGCTAAATTTTGTGCGTGCATCTACTGCTCGAGGCGAACTCTTCAACAAAAAAAGTTCAAGCAAACTCGAGCTGTGGGCCTTGCGGCCGACGTTGCTAGGTATTGCCACGCATGTAGAACTCACTGGCCCAAACACGATGGCCGTCGATTCCAATGAAGCTCGTCACGTACGCTGCCCAAGTCGTCCTTGGGTGCCAGTTGCGGAATCGAGGATTGCACTGCAGGTCGCGGATGTATACGAACTCATCGCTGTTCTCCGCGATGTACATACAGCACTCGTTGTGGTAGCTCCAATACCTTGGGCCCCACTGGCTGCCCTCGAGGTGCTGGCGCCACCGCGCCGCGTAGTCGTCGGCGGTGCGCGCCCGCTTGGCCCGCGGGGGCGTCGCGGGTGCACGGGCGCCAGCGCTGCTGTCGGCTGGCTGCCAGCCGCTCGGCTGTGGGGCGGCAGCGGCGTCGCCGCGCCGCCCAGCGGGCATCGCTGCCAGCGCGCCAGGGGCGCGGCTTCCAGCAGCATCGCCGCGGGCAGCGCGAGGCGGCGGCACCATGGCATCATGTGTAATAGGTGTATGTGTGGGGGTGGTATCAGGATCGGCTCCAACCCCTGAACCCTTCCCCCCATGGCCAGTTGATCCCAGGGCAGGTCCGACAGAGGCGGCTTTGGCAAGGGTACGGCGCGTGGTTTTGTCATAAGTGCCGTCCCCACGGGGAACGGCAATCGTGGCGAGACCGCGCTCCTGCCTGGTGCCTCTGTCCATTCTGCCCTCATTCAACTACCAATTCCTGCGACCGGCGAGTCCAAGTGTTTGGCTGCGGTAGTGGATGCTGCAAGCCTCCCACATGTCCTCAACGGTCCAAGGCACTTGACCGATAGCCTCGCGGGCTCCGGTCATTTGGTGGTGGAATCGGGAATCATTGAAGTAACGCTGAATGACGTTGCGGAAAGGGTGGTGCAATGGGCGGTCGTCATCGGGTTCGCCCATGAGCCTGCATTCGCTTGCAGGTGGGGAACCCGCTTCGCACCACCTGTTGTACGTCTCCTCAGCCTTTTTCGCCATCTGCCTCAATCTGTTACGCTGCGTAGCGTTTGCCGAACGCTGTCCCGTGAAGTAGATCCTCGTGCCGTCGGAGATGAGGCGGGCCACTTCGTTGTGGGACAGGTTGTTCCTGATCCACTGGTTGAGCTCCTGCAGGTACGCCAGGTCGGTAGCCTCAGCGCCACCCTGTCCTGTGGCACCTACAGAGGTGCTGTATTGCCAACATATGTCACATAGAGTGTCATCGTCAGTAACAACTCCCAGAGACAGGAAACGACTGCAGTTCGCACATCGAGGGATATCACGCTGGAGGTCCTCGGGGACTCCGGACGAAGCCAGATCCCCAAGGCTGCCCCAGCGGGTGTTGTCACCGGCTCCTGAAGCAAGGGAATGGGTGACCTAGCTGGTTCATTGCCACGCGATTGAGCTCTGCGTTGGCTCGGGAAGCGACCGATCGTCCGATTCCCTCGATCTCGGTCAGCGATAAGCGATCGCCAGGCAATCCAATGTACGCAGTGGATCCGATATCCGTGACGTCTAGGTGACCGCAGGTTCTGGCCAAGTCCGCACGGATAGTTGCGGCCTCGGCCTGCAGGGTAGTCTCATTGTCGCCCTCAATGCGGTCAATATTCTTCCGATCTGCCAGGACCTGCATCATCGTTTCTTGATCTGGTGCCGCCGAGGCAATACTGCCTGGGTCCCGTGGTATCTCAACTGGAGCATATTGAGTGGCAGCGCCTGGATTATCCTGGCCAGGCGCAGCAGGTGTTGCCACCGGCTCCCATGCGGGGAAACCTGGGGGTCCATGCTTCTTCTCACATTCTGTGAAGAATGATCGAAGCGCTATGAGGGCTGGATGATGAATATGAAATATAAACATTGGTGAATTGGTTCAACTCCTGTATGCCCTCCACCAGGAAGTTCTGGTATACCTTAGAGATCCATTGGAAGATCCCTGTGGTGGTACCCAGCACGGACTCAGGGTCGAGAAATCGCAGCATCTTCTTGAAGAAGTGCTCTGCGCTGCATATGGGAAGATCCCGTGCCCAGGTATGGGTATGGTTGTAATGTATCTTGTATATCTCTGACTCGGTCCAAAATCGAAGCTGGAATCTCAAATATGATTCGATATTGTCTTGTATGTGCAGGTTGGGACCGCCATGTACCTCGATTGGCTTGTTTATTTGGAACATCGGTGACTCTATCAGCAGTGCTGATGTCCAGTAATATACCATATGGTTGTCCGATTATTTTATCCAGTTGTTAATATCTTGTGGGTGATAGTCCTTTTCTGTAATAGTATGCTCTGGCGGATCAATGATGCTCTCGAAGATGGAGGTACCAGATTTCTGATCTGCCTGAATCTCGGCTGTCATCTCAGCCTCCATGGCGTCGTTGGCGGCCTCTTGTTCACTCACTACCACCTCGGAAACGTCAACGACAATGGTTGAGCGCTCGGCGGTGGTGTGCGCCACATGTTGCCGATTGCCGTCGTCGACTTCCATGGGATCTTCAGCGGGTGTTGCCACCGGCTCCTGGTCGGATCCTGGGGTCCGAGGAGCGGTGTGGCTGGGTGGCGCGCGTGGGATACGCACTCGCTGAATAGACGGAACTCCGAAGTATGGTAGCTCGCGTGATTGCGCATGCTCCCCAATCTGGGCGCTGCATGATGAGGGTCCCCTAATCGCTACCTCCATGTGGGCATCGTCAATTTTGTCAGTACGTACTGGCATAGCGTAAACGATGCCCTTGAGGGGTAAGTTTTTGTTACAATACCAGATGTTTACCCATCGTAAACCGTAGTTGGGTATAGGTACCTGTACCGCAAAAAAACTTCTCAAATACACCGAAATGTATGACGGGGCCGTAGATATGGCCCTTGTTCATGCGGGCTCTGGTGTTGTAGTCGCCCTCGGGGTAGTGGTTCTCATAATGGTAGCAGTTGATCCGACCCCATTTTTGACGAGGATAAAGTCTCCGACGCGAACGCCGTTGAAGATAGGACGTCGGTCCCAATCTCTGTGTGAGTTCTGCAGTGATGGGCCTAAGGGCCGCCCTGCAGCACGACATTGCGATTAACCAATTCTTGTCCTGGTCGTTGTGTGCGCTCCTGCCAACCATGGCACGGATAATGGCCTCCTCGTCAAAGGTGTCGGGGTCGGCAATCTCATCTGCTGAATGAATGAGCGCTGCTGTCGCTGCGGCAAGGCCGGCAGGGGTCGCCCCCGGCGGGGGAGCAATAGGTTGCTGTGCCGATGACGCAGAAGCGGACTCAGAACCACTGATCTTGGCTGTCTGTATCTGCTGCAGAGGCTGTGGCGAGTAAGCCGCAGTATAAGCCTTTGCAGCGGGCATTGCCGCCGGCGCAGGTTGGCATGCGTCAGACGGCGATGGTGGAGCAATCCCAGGAGGATCGGCGATCATGTCGGCCTCCAACTCCTGGGCAACTTGTTATTTTCGTGATTGTTGCCGAGGCGGAGCGCAAATCTCGTGCTTGATGACTGGTGCTCGCTGGCGCTCCACAGGTGGGTAGTCCCAGATTGGGCCTTTTGAAGGCCGCAACTGTTTGCCGCTATCGCGGCCCCCCTTGCAACGGCGAGCGACAATAATTGCAGCAGAAGGGGCCGCGTCCTCGGTCATGATGGCGCCCTGTGCCCCAAGCCGAAATCTGCATCCAGGTTGGGTGGCAATATGCATGTCAATCACGATCTCCACCTCATTTTTGTAGTGGTTGAATTTGGACGGCGGGACAAACGTGTGAGGATTAGGCTGCGCATTCCTTACGTACGTGCTCGAACTGTAGAATGCCTCGGTGCGCTGCTCCTCGCGTTGCTTTCCGTCTCTCTGAGACGGATCTCTGTATCCGGGAATGATTTCCATTTTCATAATGTTGCTCCAGGCACGGGATGTTGTGCCGTGGTGGAGGTATTTTACGTCGGTCCATTGTAGGCTTTCCCAGCCCATATTCCATGGCTGGGAGCGTGGGTTGACCGAACTACGTCCTCCTACGCAACGAATAGCAATGACGCTGCTCCAATCGAAGCAGCAGGGATTGCTCCTGGCGGATATTGTTTTACCGTAGATCTCAATCCTGTTTTTCTCTGGATCAATGTGCGTCTGGAGCGCGCGAAGGATAAAGATCGGGTAATAACCCGTCCAGTTCTCGTATCCAGCTGGACGACCGTCTTGTATGAAGTGCGCCATGGCCGCTTCTGTGGATGTACCGCTGCTCTGATCACGACGGCCGCGGAATTTCCACTCCACCACTTCCTCGAAGCATTTCCATGTGCTGGCAAATTTCCAGCGAACCCTTGTGCGCCTCCTCCATATGTTGATTCGTCGATCAGTGAACTGATCGATGCTGAAGTGCTTGCTGTAATTCATATGGCGAAGCATAGTCGTAATATCTTTGCTCATGTACTTGGGGTCGCCGAGATATTCGTTCAATATCAAGTCGGGACCGTAATGTGTGGTGGGAGAGAAATCCATTTGTATTCTGGGAAGCAGCCAGAGCGGTCGATATCTGGGGCGTGGGTGATCACGCAGTCGTCATAATCCAACTGAGCTGCCCAATCGTTGTCGGTGGTGCACTGCGTGCCTCCGGGCGCGGTCGCGCCCCGAAGTGGGGGGGGGGGGCGCGTTGTAGTGATTATGTGGGTATTGCGCGCGAAGCTTATACTCACGAGGCGTGCATGTGTTGTCGAACGTAGAGAATTGACTCGGCTCCTCATGGCAAGAGCGCTCGCAGCAGTCCTGCCATGGAAGCACGCGCATTTTATCCAACTGCTGAGCGTGCGCAGGAACGTCGTCAGCAGGAGTTGCCTCCGGCCCCGTAGCCATGTCAGCATCCTCTGCGGGATCTATAAGCGGTCCCGTGTCGGGGCGCGTGGCTGGCATGGCCTTCGGTGGTGGGCCCGTTGGCAAAGGCGGTCTGTTCGCGCTGGGAGGAGGTGCCGGTGTCGTCGCGGGTTCGGCTGCAGATGGTTCTGCAGCGGGCCTCGCGGCCGGCGTTGGCTCTATGTCAGAAGGTGGCGCCTCGCGTGGTGGTGCTGGCGGTGCTCTCGCTGAGGCGGCCTGCGGAGCGCTTGGCGGCTCAGGTGGAACCTCGATGCGATCCAGGGCGGTCTGGTTATGCCACCCTTTGCACTGCTGGATGGTATCCGCATTGTCCAGGCGAGGTCCGACACGATGAGAATTAAGCAAAGCACGCTCTTGCACGACACGCAACTGATTTGCCTCAGTGGCCTCCACTTTATCGTCGATCTTGTCTACTAGCTGTTCATAGGCCACCCGGGTGAGGGCATGTGCATCATTGAAATAAAATTTAGTATATGATAGTCGTGTTTTTCTCTCAGCTGAATCGTAGGATGCCCAAATGCCCGGGTACGCGTCAATGAAGGAAATCAGTTTGTAGCACAGCTCCTCGTAGGCCGGACGGCATGGGTCATGATCTTTGTGTGTGTGGCGCTGTTGACGCTGATGGCGGCTCGCCTGTAGTCCCTGGGATGGGGCATTTATGCTGAACACGCTCACCAGCGGGTGTTGCCAACGGCATGGATTGCGGTAAATTGCCACTGGCGCATGAAGCCATCCAAGCACAGTGGACCATCTCTCCGGCAGCTTGATTCATCAACGTTGTGAGGCTGTGGTGCCTCTTCCACTCATCCGTCATCTTCTCGCGGAACGTGAGAGCCGCTGAGATCTCCTTGGCCTGGGTGTATGCCTGGGAGTCCGTCACGGCCTTCAGTAGTGGAGGCCGAAACGGATGTGGCTGAGAGGGTAATGATTGAACCACTGCGCAGAAATTCCGGTAGCACACAGCATCACTGAATTGAGTCGTCATCATTGCCATGCTATTGCTATTCATTTTGGCATGCCATGCCGTAGGCGTGAGCCTGTCATCGGACTCAATCCATTGATCTGCAGGAAGAACGGCGATGCCTCTGGCCTGCATGTGACGCGTGAGGTCAGCTGTCTGGTAATCGAAGTTTGGGTGCAGTCCCCAGTGTTTGGCCTTGCCTGGTCCCACTACGGCAGGGCAGCGAAAGTATTGCATCACGCCGATGAAACGTGACACATCGACCTTCACGTGCAAAGGAATGTGCTCTGGAACGCCGTCCTCACACCTGATGCGGGTGCTCTCGCGGCGTCCGTTATTGGGGGCACGATCGTGATGGCGCCGTGTGTCCAACCACTGTTGGCTGTGGGTGGCGCAGCCGATATCATTTGCACCCCAAACGAGGGAAGCATTGATGCCTCTGCAGTAGTGCCGTTGTTTTACATAGGCAGGGAAGCCTGTGCTCCAGTATTCCCAAATCTGCTCATTTCGTTTGCGCCATTCTGCCAAAGAAACATTATCATCACAACACAGTAAGGCTCGCGCATGACGAATCGAACCGATCATCACGCGCTGGTCGACCGTGCCTTCGGTCTGCAACTGTAGGATGTCTGCGATACGGTCTTCTTGCACCTGAGCGGCACGTGCACGAAGGGTTGCCATATCACAGCGGGTGTCGCCACCGGCTTCTGGCAATAAAATCAGATCCTGGCCGACTGGTGTGTCGTTCCGCTTGAAGAATTCTTTGTAATTCTCGTGCGAGAACGCCCACATCATGATGTCGTCGCGACTCATGGTTGCCAAATGCTCGAGGGTGGCTCCGTCCATAAATTCTGCTTTGTTGCGACATGGCATAAAGAGCGGTACGTGACCGACGTTGGAAGCTTTTGCGAGTTCATCGCGTCGGGTCGGGCTGTTGAGCTCATCGATGCCGTGCCCTGGGTATTTCTTGTGGTCTCCGCCCTTAGTACCTTTCTTGTTGTGCATAATCCATGTAGAGTCCGTGTATATATTAAGCAATTTGTACGCATGGCCTGAAGGGCCAAAGGCATGAATGAGGAGCATTCCCAAGTCTTCTTGTACCACGCCCATCCATCCTCGCTCGGAGAGAATGGCTTTCACCAGTCGGCCACCACAGAACGCGCTGTATTTTGCCTGGGGTAAATCCAATGGATCCAGCATGGATCCTGGAGTGGCACCAGGATCTTCGGCATCTGGGTACTCAGGAGGGTTCACACTGCCCTGCTCGCAGGGCTGCCATAGCTGGGCGCCGAGATGCGGGAGAAGTGTCCAGCCGTCAGGGTTGCCAGAAGGTGTTGCCACCGTCTGGGGATTCGAGCCGACCCCCCCCCAAAACCACCACGGTTTGTCAACCACGTGATGAGCTTTCGGGAGAATTTCCTGGGTTGGTTGAGGTCGTGAAAGGCCCGCATATCGGTGACGAGATGGTCCTCCACAGTGTGGCCGATCTGTCCTGCCACGTCGGACGTCCTGGCCATGGCAGGAGGCCGCACTGGTAGCTTGACTTGCTCTCGGTCAAGAGGATATGCATGACTCGGAGTAGGCAGTCCCTCGGCACAGATGCCTGGCGGCATGCAGTAGCCGTCCTTGTGCAGCTCGATCGTCTCGTTGACCGTAGCCTGCGCCCACTGTCCAAGCATAGCGCATCCAACCTTTGACCAATCGTTACGTAGCATCTTCCACTCTACATCCAGCATGTGAGTGGCGAGGTCCATCGGAGGGCACTTGCGATGTCCACCCAGGATTGTTGCGTTCAGATGGTCAGGCAACTTGCGGGTAACATCCTGGACAGCGGTGTTCCGTGTGAACAAGCTTGACATCATATACATGGCTTGCATCATCGAAATCCACGGGGTCGCCGTCACCGAGTTGTACTCACAATAGGCGCCGCCGCCGACAAGCCCCATTCGGTTGCCGATCACCCCAGTCACGTCCAGCGACGCGGCGCAGGTGGTCTCGACGATAGCGGTGTCGTCCGGCACGCGCAAGTGGTACTCGGCGCTGTTGTCCAGGCGGCGCCGATGAAGGAAGTGGTATCCTTCATCCCCTCCACGATGGCGGCCTGTCTGAAGATGGAACGCAGGTCCCACGCGATCATTATCATCGGCCTCGGGATTGCGGCGGGCGTCGCCGCCGACGGCCCAGCCCTCGAGGCAGAGAAGTGGGACCCGGTGCATCTCTGGAGGGGGGAAGTCGGGGGCAGAACCGATCCCCTGGACGTTCGTTTCGCGCGGTGCGAGCAAGATGCTGGTAAGCGTAATTGCTCGAGTCGGATAACAGCTGCGGGAACCGCGTGATCGTACCGCGAGAGTCCTAGATCTGTCGGGACCAAGGGGTGACGACGAGGAGTGACCAGAGCGTCTACCATGTGGCGAACGAGCCCGTGCACGAGGTTGGCGTGAGGCGCCAGCCGCGGCAAGGACACCGACATGGTACATGCGCGCATGTTGCCCCTCGTGCTCTTTTGGCCCCACGCACTGTTGTCCGCATCGTGTACCTGGCGCGCCCCAATGTTCACGATCAGTCAGTATTTGCTCGCACCGCTCCTCACGTCCATCAACCGCAGGAGGTTGGGCGATGTGCGGTAGACCGTCTGGCCTCTTGGGCCCTTCCAACGGTCGCCAAGGGTTCTTCGGAGCGCACTGCATGGGGATGATTGGGAAAATGAGCGATGTTTCCAATAAATCCCTCCAGAGATCTGCTTTCTTAGGTTCAAAATGTTAGTCATCATGTCTGCGATCTGTTCTTTAATACTTACATACTTAAGCTCGGCATGTTCAAATTGGCATGTCGCGCATATCCAATCCAAATTGATACGATGGGTGCGATGGAGATGACGAAGTGCTGGTGTACGTCCGTTTTGGACAATCTTGGTCACGGCCTGGTTGTCTTCCAGGACGATAAGATGCACTTTCGGAGAGCTGCTCGCGCGAGCAGGCTCTGGGTCCACGTGTAGCACAATACCTTCGTGGGAAATCGTACGCCTCTTTGGAGTCGTAAGTGTCTCCGACTGCAGCGGGAGCTGCCTCGGGCTAGGAGAAGATCCCCTTGCATGGGGATGCCTCGCGAGGCGATGTCTTAGGCCAGGGTTGGACATATCGTCGTAGCGACGCGCCCCAGGCAGCCTAGGCAATTGGTCTTCTCTTTGCAGGTGCTGGCAACTTCCGCCACGGCCTCCCAGAAGGAAAGCAGTGGAAGTCCCTCGAGTCGTAGTGCAGAGCCAAGAGCGACGATCTCGGACTCCGTGGAGGAGTGCGAAACGACCGTCTGTCTCTTGCACACAGCATTGACGGGGAAGAACGTATTCGGTCCAACGAGCGCCGCGAAGACGCCAGTCGTGGACTTAGAGGAAGTAATACAGTCGGCAAATGAGGCATCGGTGAAGAGCATGATGGGCAATTTGTCCTGAGTGTCACCGATCCATCCATGCAGGCAATGGGTACGAGTCGTCTTGAGGTAGCAGATGAGCCGATGAAGGCGTTTATCACACGTAGTATTCCATTTGGTGATCTCTCTGGCTAACATGCGCACTGGGTGCCAAAGATCGAAACGACAACATCGTGCCATATAGAGAATCTTCAGCAATACACCTGCCGCGTCCTGGCCGAGAATGCCCTCGTCAGAGTAATCAGACTCGGTCAAAGATGCGCCCTCGATGCCAGGAGTCTCTGCGGCGGGAAGGTCATCATAAGTGACTGTCGTGGATTGCGACGTATCAATAAGTCTTTCGATCGACCCAGCTGGGCTGGATGATCGTGACCGAGCATTGAGCACGCCAGTAGGTCTCGCGACCGACCCAGAGGAACTAGGCGATTTGGATCGCGGAGCCCTTGGGGAGTCTGACCGTTTTCGGCGTGAGCCTGGCTTTTGGGTACGCTTGGAGGCACACTCAGGGTAGCGTTCTATACATTGGTCGGTGAAGCCAAGCATATCATGTCGTATACCACGAACTTGGTTAGCTGTATGGTAGTCTTTTTCGCTGTGGGTAGGCAACGTTGGACGCATGGTAGCCATTCGCTTGTCGAAGACGTTCTGGGGAAAGTCATAAGCCTGTTGCCCACAACCAAGATGCTGAGAGTACGGAGTGGGCGGATCTAGCTCAACGCCGCTTTTGCGGATCAGATCCCAGCCAACATGGAGGTTGGCGGCGGGCCCTGCAAGTTTGAAGTCGCCCACGTATACCGAAAGTATCAAGCCCAGCTTCTTGTGTCTCCACGCGCATTCCCAACCGGGGATGGGCTCGAATCCAACGCTCTCCAAGCACGTGCGACACTTGCGTTCCCAGAACACGTCTGCCAAGGGGTGCCCGCAAAGTGCTAAGCGTAGTCGGGCCACGGGATTCTTGTATTTAGCCCAAGATGCGGGCTGACGCCACTTGGGTAGGAGAATCCAAGTATCGACCGGGTCGATCCGACCGTCTCCGTATAGTAAGGCCTGAGTGTATGCGCCTGGCGCGTCACTCTGCTTGCCTCCATAGTTTGGCGATCATGCGGTGGCGTCACAAAGCTTAGAAGCCTCAATGCGTGACGCACTAGACGCCGCATCGGCGAAGATGGCGGCCAAGCCAGTCTCGTCTTTGCCAGTGTTGCCCTGAACCACTACGCGGCCCTTGAACTCACGTAGTTCCGGAGGAACTTCCTCATGTTTCACAGAAGATAGCTCTAACATATTGAAGAAGTGAACCTTCTCCCCTGTGCGAATCGCCCCGGACTCAACATCATCTTTCTCAGCAACAATTTATATCATCCATGTCTGCTTCTTCTCAAGGCGTTCGCATCCCTTGCGTAGGGCCTCTTGTGCACGTGGCTCAGCAGCAACCTCGCGTTTATTCAGATTTCGGGTAACAAGGGCCGGGCGTGCCCATGCTGACGCAGGGAGTTTCTCTCTGTGTACCTGTGAGAAATCGGATCCACGCGGCATAGTAGGCATCGCTACCGACGGGGTGAACTTGCGGATAAGCGGGTTCGCACCCCCGAACTCATATCCCTCACTGTCGATTAGCACCAGAGTTCGCGCGACTCCAGCAGGCGATGGTAAGGGTTGGCGGTCGTATAATACTGCGGTGATGTCACGTGGTCCGCCAGGAAGTTTGGCATGCAGAAGTTCCTTGTTTGTCGCGCCCTTGGCGTCCTCGTCTCGGATGACAGCTCCGCTGCCCATATCGTAGGTAATACGGCGTTCCACGGTATTCCATGTAGGCCCACCAGCCGTGGTTCCGCGAAAGAGTTTAGCTTGTTTGTCCTGACGGGTCCACACCCTAGGGGCAGCCCGCTCGCGTGTCTCGCGGGCTTGTTTTATGTCTTCTGCATAATCGATCTCTTTCTCCTGTTGTCCTCGGGAGAAAGTCTTCCAGTGTTCGGGAAGGATGTGGTCTGGGCGCGTAGTAGCCTGCACGCGTGTCTCACGACCGCGGACCACCATTTTGCCGTCTGGCAGCATCTTGGGGAGCTCGTAGAACCGAACTAGGCCGGTCCATGGCTCACTAAGTTCTCGGTGGTCTGCGGCACTAACACCGCCCCAAACGTCTCGAAAGACACTCTCGCCCTCGAAGGTAGCAGTCGTCTCGAAGTCCCGCGCGGCATCGAGCTGATCGACGGGGACAAGAATGTTCATCACATCGTCTGTCGGTCTGAATAACTTCTTTCGCGGAGTGCGGATATGCCGGATGATGCAGTATCCACGCTGCTCCCAGTAATCCGGCTCTGGCGCTGGTGCAGCGACATCGGGGGCCGATGGGTGGGCAGCAGCAGGACTGTCGTCCAGCGGTATCATAGAGGGATCACCCCACTCTGTCGGGTAGGCAAGCGGTAGGTCAGGCAGAGGTTTGTCGCCCAAGGGACGAGAAGTAGTTGCCTTGACCTCGTCGTGTGCCTCTGGGTTGTGGTGTCGCAGGGTACCGCCCTTTACAGGGGATGTGAACTTACCGTCCGGGATGATAATGTCCTTGACCCTGTGTGCGTGACGCAGGTCGCCGTCAGGATTTCTGGCGTATGTAGCCGTGTCCAAGACGAGATAATCACCCGACCAACGCCCACCTGAGTGTAAATGGTAACCCATGAACAACCCTTCCCGAGCATTTTCTTGGAACTTTGCTGTCTCGTTGTTGATCTCGGGATTGAGGCATTTCCAAAAAAACGATCACCGAATGGTATGCAGTGCCCGGGGAAACTTCCACCACATTGGGTTTCATGTGCTGTCTTGTCTGCGTGCCCATCGCTGAGGGCGGCAACGCCCGTGGATGCGCGCGCAAAGTTATGTCCACGGCAAAAGGCCTGCATGGCCCCCTTCCACCGCTCATGTCCCAGCCCGGACATATGCAACGCAGCTCTGGCGCCCAGGATGACGATCTTGACAATGCGTTCTATCAGGCCATTCGTCTGTGGACGATGAGGAGTACTAGTGTCATGTCGCCATCCCAGCTGGCGGTGCGCTTTCAGAAGCTCTCCTGAGTCATCTGTATAGACGTGCTTCACTTTATCGTTTGCGGCGATGAATTGCTGAAAGGATGCCTTCGTTGT
The DNA here is from genome assembly GCA_963575745.1 of Prorocentrum cordatum. Lineage (NCBI taxonomy): Eukaryota > Dinophyceae > Prorocentrales > Prorocentraceae > Prorocentrum > Prorocentrum cordatum. The sequence continues at coordinate 59,762 of CAUYUJ010009757.1, forward strand.
AGCTGCGTCTTTGTGTATGGCTGGATATGCCATGATGATGCCGGTGCATCTGTCGAGGACGACAAGTGCAGACTTGTCGCCATTTTTATCAGCGGCATCGTCCTTGGCAAAGACGACGCGGTCGGCAGTTAGCGCCTCCCCGAACTTCTTCGGGGCAAAAGCCTCGTGGGCAATGTCCTCGTCCGTGGGGGCTGCCGGTGGATGTGGTTTGCGCTGTCGTATGCGCGGGGCGTTCTGCGCCATGCTGCGAGAGCAAACCTCACAGTCTGGGTGTTTCGGACTGTGAGTCATGCAGTGCATAGGGTCGATGGGCATCTCGTCGGTTTGGAAGAACACGGCCACTATCGGAGCGTGCCTCAGCAGGCGTCGCCATCGGCAGATCCCTGATGGATGTCGACGTAGTGTCGATCGGATCTGCTTGAACCGCGCCTGGGGCATCCCCGCAGGTCTTTGTAGACCCCCCGCGTGTGTTAGGAGAACGCTGCTGCTGAGACGTGAACGAGTCGCAGTACGAAGCTTTGACTTGTCCCTTGGGGCAGTTCTCGCGGTGGAGCCGTGATTCAGAGGTTGGTGGTGACTGCGCTGGGTCCTTGCAGCACCAGCGTGTGTCATGGCAGCGTGAAGGGGAACGCTTGCGTCTGCGACGTCTTGGTGCGGGGGAGGTGCACAATCGGGGTGATTGTATCTTGACAAGATCGTGGAGGCGTAGCTCTGAAACTCGACTGCTGACGGGAACTTTGTACCACTGGCCCCCCGGATCCTGGAGCATGTGGCCCAAATCGGGGTCCCAAAGTTGCCGCAAGCCATCAACTTCAATTAATTATCCGACTGATAACGATGGACAATCTGGCAGGGCAAGAGCTGAACTCCGCAAGCCGACCTCTGGTAGTTGGATGTCGTAGTGCTCATTGACAATACGATCACCATTGGCCGTTTCCAGAATGTGTTCCTCGCGGATAGATATGCGATCAGATTCGGTCTGCGCAAGCTCGTTCTTATCCTGAATATGGTGCGCAGATCCACTGTCGAGAACGCAGGAACGTGTCAGGGCGGCTGTCGATCGCGGAGGGTCGACAGTAGGTGTCGCCACCGACTCCTGGTTCGTCTCGGATGACTCTGTGATGGAGTCGGCAGAACCTGTAATCGCAGTGGGTGTTGCCACCGACACTGTATCGTGTCGGTAGTCCTGTGGGTCCTTATACCATGATTGGGCCTCCCGTTGACAACATTGCAGAGCCTCAGCACTTTGTTGCCACCACTGCGGTCGCGGATCTGGTATCTTGACAATGTCGCCTTCGTTTGGCTTGTCGATCCACTTGTCGAGAGTGGTCTTGCCAGAACCGATGTACGGGAAGTATTCCACATTGTGTGTGTGCGTCGAAACGTATCCGGCGTCGTGGTGTGGTAGATATATTCCTGGCTTTGTGTGCGGCCATAAGGGTCTTGTCACGCATGACGCAACTACGGTCGCAGCGGCGTGGGCGGCGATTATTAATAGCAGGAGAGCGTACTCGAAACCTATGGGAGCCACGGGATGAACTGCGGCTCATGGAACGGCGGTCACGTCCTCTGTCACTGCCGGATGATCTGTCGCGGCCACGTGGGCTGCCACGTCCTCCGCCACGTCCGTCTCTCCCTCGGGAAGATGATCGTGAAGATCTACCGTATCGACCTCTCGACTGACTGCGAGAGTCGATAAATTTTCTGGAGGATGATCGAGCGCGGTCGCGTTGGCGTTTGTGGTCGCGTCGGTTGTATGACCCCCCGCATTCCGAACCCCCCCGCGTTGTGGAGAGCGTCTGCTCCCTGACCCGCGGGGTGGTGGTCGGCCACGGCTGTCCTGACGTAAATCCGTGGGCGGCTGGGGCTCCTATCAGGTGTCTTCGTACCAGCTGCGAGGTGGGCATATTTGCACTTGTCACCTTTGTGGCACTTGTTCTGGACGAAGTAACTAAACTGCGCCATGTGCGGGAAGTTGGATTTGCCACCGCGTGCGCAGGAACTGCGCTTGGCGAATCCGAAGCAGAACTGCTTCGATCCTGGCTTTTTGGAACTCGCAGGGGCCGGCGCGCTTCGGCGAGCGTTGCCGCCAGCGTTAGATGGGCGGGAAGATCTGCCGCCTCTCCCATCCCTGGGGTAGACGTGCAAAGCCTTGCAACGGTCCCCGTTCCGACAGTTGCCTTTGTTCCAGGTTGCGCAGATGTTCACCTGAGAACGGTTCTCATACTCATACCGTATTGATATATATATATATATAAACTTATTCTCTGGTTGTTTCGTTTCCAGAACGTCGAGAACACGCGGAGCCATTCGTGGGTACGATGCGGGTCGCTTACTTTCATTCGTTGGCACTCATACATGTCCTGTTTTATCCACATGTGTCGGCGAATCTGAGCGCGGATCTGAGAGTCGAGAATCTTGGGGTCGGGTGCCTCTCGGCAACCCAACAATAAAGCGTCTCATTCTGTAATGCATCGTTGCAGATCTTCGTCTCTCATCCTCAATTCTTTGAGGCGCTCAAAACCGTGTAGGTCATCATCAACCTCGGTCACCTTGTAGGACTGTAGGATGTGCCAGTATATCTGGCGTCCTTTCAGCATTCGTCCAGCTTTGTGTTCCTTGGTTTCGATGAGCCTGATCTGGAAGCGCAGGTCAGAGGATAAGATGTCGCTGAGAGCAGTGGCGAGTTTGCAATCGATGCTCTCAAAGTCACCGCTGTCTCTCACGTCATCAAAGGTACACTCGGGCTGTTCAGCCACGCATGGGAAGGCGTATGCTTTGGAGGGGCGCCCTGAAGCGGCTCCAAAGTTCTTCCGCGCCTTCTGCTGCCGCTCAAGCAGCTGTGTGATTTTGGGTAAGACAGGGGCTCTTACGGTGTCTGACTCCTTGATAGGAGTAGTAGTGTTGACCGAAACCGCAGACAGTGGTTGCGAGGGTATCGGTGCACCGTCGGCGGTTGGTTCTGTGCGCACTGGAGACGCGCGGCGTGTCTGTGCGGAAGCTGCCGCGGAGGCTGCTCCTGGAGACGTACGTCTTGGTTGTCCTGCAGAAGCGCGTGGCGCTGCAGCGGACGTCGCCGTCGGCATGGGGAGGCCTGGCGAAGGCTGAAGGTGAAGTGTAGTGTCGTTGGTGTGGTCAATCAGTAGATTTGTCCAGTTCGTCATGTCCTCGAGTATTTGATCCACCTTTTGGCGTGCAGATCGCAAGCCATGCCTGGAAGAAGTGATCTCGTCGTCGGTGCCCCGAGAGCGTTGGGAATGCCCATCAAGGCGTTGCTCGTAGGCTCGGAGACGTGCGTTTTGTGCCTCCAGCTCACTTTCCAGACGTGTGAGACACTCCTCAACGCGTACTTTTTTGCAGCATCTCTGTCCCGAAGGGCCTGGGAGAGCTCGGGCTGCGCGTGGTCCGCCGCCGTCTTAACTTCCTCCACCCTGTCAATGAAGTGGGCGAAATCGTAAACCGTAGGAGGAGATCCCAGCTGATCAGTCTGGGCTCGTCCGACGCGCAACTCTGCCAGGGCGTCCTGCGCACCGGGTAAAAGCTGCTCGATCACAGAGATCCGGTTAGCGAGGGGCTGCACGACAGCGTCGGTCGCATCAAGCCGTTGAGCGATGACTCTCCCAGTATTTTGCAATAACCGTAGCGTGGTCCATGTTTGATCGAAGATCATTGATTTGGGACTGGGCGTCGCCGAGGTCGTGTGCCTCTGATAGAGGCGGTCGGTTTCGGAGCCGATCATGGATCTCATCGTGTAGGATCCTGACCGCAGAAACGCCTGTGTCGTGGACGACCACAAGCTGATGCTCCATCTGCACAAGGTAGTTGCGCAGGTGCTCGACCGTCGCAGACCATTCACCTGAGTATGACATCTCACGGTCAACCTGAAACTGCAGCTCTCCTAAAAGACGACGATCTTCAGCGATCCTGGAATCTATGATCGCTAAGGCGCCGTCGAAGTCTTGACGTAGAGCAGCAGTGTGTGCGGCGTTCGTCTGAACGCTCTGAACCAGTCCAGAGTACTGCCTGGACACGAAGGTTTCAACCTGGTCTCGCAGCTCAGCAAGGTCACCTGCAGCGGGCGTGGCCGCCGGCAGGTCGTCTGAGAGGAAGAGGTGAGGAGCGTCTGCTCCCTGGTGCACCCTCTCGCGAGGGGTGCGCGGCCTCTGAGAGGCCGCGCGCGGGCTCGATCTAGTCTCGTCGTAGGGGCCTGCGGCCTCGCGACGGTTACGCATGGACGAGCTGCGGCTAGGGCCGTGTGTGCGTGGTGTCTGACGAGGTGATGATACCTTGGGATGCTGCGTCTGCGGCTGTGCCGCCACTGGTCTACCGAACTCCTCGAAGGCGGCCACGTGTGCCGACGCTGGGGCAGTGGCAGGGCTGGCTGGGCCAGCGCTGTTGGTCCAGAGGCGGTTAGCGCGGAAGCGCCCTGGAGTATCGGGGCCAGTGGGGCTTGCGCCCGACGCAGTAGGGATTGCTCCCGACGTAGGAAGAGGAGAGGGGGGGTCGAAGGTAGGCGTGTGAAATCCTCCACTGCCTGTTCCTACTCCTTCTCCTGTCCCCCCGTGGGCGGCGCGGCGGCGAAGTTCAGCAGCTAGTCGCGCCTCGGGTCCGTCGAAGCTGGGGGGGGGTATCTGGGGCACCCACACGGTCACCTCCAAGGCTCTCCAGCTCATCACCGAGCCGTCGCGCCGTCGGAGAGCTCAGACGCGAAGCCTCGAAGGATCCCTTACGGCGCATGCGCCGTCGGGGCTCCATCGGGGCTGCGGGCGAGATCGCCGCAAGGGTAGAGTCTATTCTCTTTTTAGAAAGGAGAATCTACGCGGCGCAACTCACTTTGAGTGTCTTGAAGCTGCCCTCTCCGCTGCTCGTGCAAACATCCCACCCTCCCACCCGCAATTTGGTCGCAAGACTTCTTAAGACCGTGACGGCACGTGCCAAATTGCACTTGGCAGCGACACCGACGCCGACGACGACAGCGACAACGACGACTACGACGACGCCGACGACGACTACGACTTCGACGACGACGACCACGCCGACGCCGACGCCGACGACGACGACGCCGACGCCGACGACGACGATGACAACGCTGACGACGACGACGACGCCGACGACGCCGACGACGACGACGGCGACGATGCCGACGACGACGACGAACACGACAACGACGACGACGTCGCCAACGAAGACGACGACGACGAGGGAGGATGGAGGACGACGACGGCGACAACGACGACAACGACGAGGGAGGAGGGAGGACGGCAACGACGCGAACGACGAAGGAGGAAGGACGGCGACACCGACGACGACAACGACGAGGGAGGGAAAATGACGACGACGACGACGACGACGGCGACGAAATAGGAGGGACGACGACATGACGCCAACGACGGACGACGACGACGACGACGAGAAAGGAGGAAGGACGACCACGGCAATCACGACGACGGGAACAACGACGACGCCAAAGAGGACGACGACGACGGCGACGAGGAAAGACAGAGGACGACGACGGCGACGGCGACGACGAGGGAGGGAGGACGGCGACAACGACGACGACGCAAGAGCGCGCGCGCACGGTACTGTTGAACATGTGTATTGCGGAACCTTGTGTTTTTGTATGTTTCTTGGACACTCGATTTTGAAGTCCGTCCGAAACCGAAGGTTGAAGGATTTCCGCATGCGCGCGCGACGACGCGCGCGCAGGAAGCCCGTGTGGTAGTATTTTCTGACAGTATTGAAGAACCGATGGTTTTCTTAAGTTAAGATTTCGCAAGAGCGCGCGCGTAAGCTTTTTTAGGGAATCCGTGTTGCGAAACCATGTGTTTTGGTATGTCGTTTGGAAACTCGATGTTGAAATCCTTCCGAAACCAAAGGTGCTTGAAGTATTCCGGCATGCGCGCGCGACGACGCGCGCGCGTGCACTTCGTCTCATTTTTTGCAGAGGACTTCTTCGAAACCCCTGATTTTTGATAAACGAATGTGCGCGCATAGTTTTTTCCAAGGGAGCCGAAGGGGGGTAGATACCAGCTTGGCTGGGATAGCTATGATATCAGAGTTAGGATGGACGATGGGGCAGGACCATGTGTAACTAGCCATACGAAAAAGGGGGTCTTCAAGTCCGGGGGAAGATGGTAGAACCGATCTTTTTTTTGAAACGAGAACTTATGTAATGCAATCAATCACTTGCTCAACTTGCAGCTGCCCTCTCCACTGCTCGCTCAAACATCCCACCCTCCCACCCGCAATTTGGTCGCAAGACCTCTGAAGACCGTGACGGTAGATACCGCATGGCACTTGGCAGCGACACTAGCGCCAAAGACGGCAGCGACAACGACGCCGACGACGACGCCGACACCGACTACGACGACACCGACAACGTCTCCAACGACTTCGACGATGACGACAACGACGACGACGACGAAGACGACGACGACGACACCGACGACGACGACGACGCCGACGACGACGATGACGACGATGACAACGCCGACGACGACGATGACGACGATGACAACGCTGACGACGACGATGACGACGACGACGTCGCCAACGAAGACGACGACGAGGGGGGAGGGAGGACGACGACGGCGACAACGACGACAACGACGAGGGAAGAGGGAGGACGGCAAAGACGCGAACGGCGACGAAGCAGGGAGGACGGCGACGCCGACGACGACAACGACGAGGGAGGAGGGAGGGCGGCGACAACGACGATGACGACGAACTAGGAAGGATGACGACGAGACGCCGACGACGGACCACGACGACGACGAGGGAGGAGGAAGGACGACCACGGCGACAACGACGACGGAAACGACGACGACGCCAAAGAGGACGACGACGACGGCGACGAAGAAAGACAGAGGACGACGACGGCGTCGACGACGCAAGAGCGCGCGCGCACGCTTTTGCTAAACATCTGTGTTGCAAAACCTTTTGTTTTTGTATGTTTTTTGGGCAGTCGATTTTGAAATCCTTCCGAAACCAAGGTTTGTGAAGGATTTTGGCATGCGCGCGCGACGGCGCGCGCGCGTGCACTTCGTCACTTTTTTGGCGAAAGGGTTCTCTCGACGGCACGCGCGCAGCGGCGTTCGAAAAGGTTTCGACATCCACGCGCGCGAACACCGTTTGAACATCCAGAACAAGTTTTTTTTTCCCCCTAAGATTTCGCCAAAACGCACGCGTAAGCTTTTTTAGGCAGTCGGTGTTGCGAAACCATGTGTTTTGGCATGTTTTTGATATTTTTGGGGGGCTCGATTTTGAAATCCTTCCGAAACCATGTGTTTTTGAATGATTCCAGCATGCGCGCGCGAGGGCGCGGGTTCTTGAAACTTTCTGGAATTCGATAAATGAGTGCGCGCGTGTAATATGTTTTGCTACGGATGGCGGGGGGGTGGGGGGGCGATACCTGTCCCCCTGGGATAGTGTACGTTCATATTTCGGATGGACGATTGGGGCAACATCCTATGTGTTTTGCATCGGTTCCCGGGGGGTCTATAAACCCGGGGGGTGTGGGTGGTGGAACATTTTTTGTTTTGAAAAGATAAATTGCGCGGCGCAATGTGGCACAATTGGTTTTAACAAACGAATGGACACATCCCCTGCTCCACCACACCCACCCACCCGCAACTTAGCTTGAAACATTCACGCGGTGGCCATTGCGATGCATGCTTGGCATTGGCTGGTGCATCTCTGCGGCCGCGCCGCCCCTAGCGCGCGCGCAGCGGCCAGCTAGTTTGGCGCCGTCGACACGGCCGCGGCGGCGCTGAGCGCTGGGCGCATCCTTGCGGGCGCACTGCGGGTCGGCGACTTGCGCGGGCGCGGTACCATGACAACGCCGACATCGGTAGACGCGATGACGATAGTGGCGATGCTGGTGACGGTGTTCGCACCGACGAAAGCGCGGCCAGTGCGGGCGCAGATGCTGATAAAGCCGACGACGACGACGGCGTCCTCGCGTCGGCGATGAAGGTTTCGGAAAGAGTTCGACGCGCGCGCGGCCGACGCGCAAGCGGCCTGCGTGGTATTCTTTGACGCGGATCGTGCCCCCCCCCAGCACGCGCGCAAGTGCGCGCGAATGGTGGCGGCATGCAGCGCCAGAGGCCCACTAGGTAGAATGTCATGGACATGTTGAAACCCTATGATTGTCGTAAGAATCCGCAAAAGCGCGCAAGTTGTATTAGACAACTGACGTTGCGAAGCCATGTTGTTTGCACGTGGTTTGCACAGTAGGTTTAGACATCGTTGCGAGACCGAAGGCATTGGAAGGATTCCGGCATGCGCGCGCGACGACGCGCGCGCACTTCGCCCCATTTGTTGCAAAGGAGTCTCGCGACGGCACGCGCGCGAGGGCGTTCGAACCATTTTGACTTGCGCGCGCGCGCGAAGCCCGTTTGGTAGAATGTTTTCTGAAACTGCTGAACAAAAACAGGTTCTTTCCTGGGGAATCCGCGAGAACACGCGCATGGTTGTATTGGAAATCCGCATTGCGAGGCCCTGTTGTGTTTTTGTATGTTTTTGGACACTCGATTTTGACATCCTTACGACATCGAAGGTGTTTGAAGGATTTCGGCATGCGCGCGCGACGACGCGCGCGTGCGCTTCATCAATTTTTGTTGCAAAAAGATCTTGAACACTTTAGACTTTTGAGCAGCGGGCGTGCGTGCATCACGTTTTTTGCATCGGATGGCGGGGGAGTCGAAGCCGACTGGGCTGGGATGAATGAGTTTATATCTAGAACGGGAGATGGGGCATAATCATCTGTAAGCTGCAATGCAAAACGATGCACCGATAAAGCCGGTGGGTGGAGAGTCGATTCCATTGTTACGTGCGGCGACCTTTGGAATGCAATCTACGCGGTGCAAGCAACGCGGTGCAATCAATGTGGTGCAGTTGATGTCTGTTCGCAATGAGTTGTCCACTCCGCTGCCCCCGCAAACATCCAACCCACCCACCCGCAACTTTGATCGCAAACCTCATGCGGCGGCGATTGCGATGGGCGCTTGGCGCTGGCTGGTGCATCTCTGCGGCTGCGCCAACCCGCGCGCGCGCAGCGGCCAGGTAGGTTGGCGCGACCGACGCGGCTGCGGCGGCGCTGACCGCTCGGCGCATCCAGGCGGGCGGGTGCGGTATCATGGAAACGTCGATAATTCTAAACACGATGCTTTTGACAGTAGCGATATAAGTGGCAATGCTGCCAGCGACGACGGCGCGGCCAGTGACGGCGCCGATGCCGATCACGCCGACGACGATGACGGCGTCTTCGCGTCAGTGATGAAGGTTTTAAAGGGAATTCGAAATGCGCGCGCGGCAGACGCGCGAAAGTGGCTCGCATGGTATTGTTTGACGCGGGTCGTACCGCCCCAGCACGCGCGCAAGGGCATTCAACCGATTTTGACATGCGCGCGCGCGAAGCCCGTTTGGCAACAATTTCCGATACTGTTGAAAAAAACAATGGTTTAGTTAAGAATTTGCAACAACGCGCGCGTTTTTGTTGAAGTCCGTGTTGCGATACCCCTTTGTGCTTGTATGTTTTTTTTGGAACTCGATCTCGAAGCCCCCCCGAAACCAATTTTTTCAAAGAGAAAGAGAGAGAGAGAGAGAGAGAGAGAGAGAGGGAGAGAGAGAGCGAGAGAGAGAGAGAGGGAAAGAGAGCGAGATAGAGAGAGAGAGAGAGAGAGGATTTCGGCACGCGCGCGTGACGACGCGCGCGCACTTCATGCTGTTTTTGCAAAAGGATTCTCGAGACGGCACGCGCGCGAGGGCGCTCGAGCGAATTCGACATGCGCGCGCGAAGCCCGTTTGGTAGCTGTTCCTGAAAATCTTGGAAAACTAACTGTTCTTCTGGTTCCGCAAGAGCGCGCGCATGTTTTTTGTTGAAAATCAGTGTTGCGAAACCCTGTGTGTTATATATAATATAATACTATATATATACATAGATTGGACACTCGATTTTGAAATCCTTCCAAAACCGAGGGTGTGTGAACATGATTCTGGCATGCGCGCGCGAAGGCGCGCGCGCGTGCACTTCGTCACATCCTCTGCAAGGGGATCTTGGAAACGAGTGTGCGCGCGTAAAATTTGTTTGGAAGGGAAACGAGGGGGGGTCGATGCCGGCCTAGCTGGGATAATCTGAATTCGCAGGTAGGATGGACATTGGGCTAGAACCCTATGTGTTTTGCATCGGTGCGCCGAGGGTCTTCAACCCCCGGGGTGGGATGGTGGTAGAACATTTTTGTTAGAAAAAACCAAAAAGGAAAGATAGTCAATCAATCACATGCTCAACTTGAAGCTGTCCTCGCCGCTGCTCGCGCAAAAATGCCACCAACCCACCCGCAACTTGGTCGCAATACCTCTTTAGACCGTGGCGGCAGGTGACCGTGAATGCGGGAGCTGTCGCACAGAGGAGTCAAACGGTCAAAATGAATTCAGCGTCGTGTTGAGAAACACGAATTATTACATACAAATTCTGCACTGGGTTACTCCCTCGGCAAGGCTCCTAAGGAGCGTGCCTCGGATTTCACCAAGATGTATATAAGAAGCCACTTGTCGTAATTAGTATAGTGGCTAAATTTTGCGCGTGCATCTACTGCTCGAGGCGAACTCTTCAACAATAAAAAGTTCAAGCAAACTCGAGCTGTGGGCCTTGCGGCCGACGTTGCTAGGTATTGCCACGCATGTAGAACTCACTGGCCCAAACACGATGGCCGTCGATTCCAATAAAGCTCGTCATGTACGCTGCCCAAGTCGTCCTTGGGTGCCAGTTGCGGAATCGAGGATTGCACAGCAGGTCGCGGATGTATACGAACTCATCGCTGTTCTCCGCGATGTACATACAGCACTCGTTGTGGTAGCTCCAATACCTTGGGCCCCACTGGCTGCCCTCGAGGTGCTGGCGCCACCGCGCCGCGTAGTCGTCGGCGGCGCGCGCCCGCTTGGCCCGCGGGGGCGTCACCGGTGCACGGGCGCCAGCGCTGCTGTCGGCTGGCTGCCAGCCGCTCGGCTGTGGGGCGGCAGCGGCGTTGCCGCGCCGCCCGACGGGCATCGCTGCCAGCGCGCCAGGGGCGCGGCTTCCAGCAGCATCGCCGCGGGCAGCGCGAGGCGGCGGCACCATGGCATCATGTGTGTGTAATAGGTGTATGTGTGGGGGTGGTATCAGGATCGGCTCCAACCCCTGAACCCTTCCCCCCATGGCCAGTTGATCCCAGGGCAGGTCCGACAGAGGCGGCTTTGGCAAGGGTGCGGCGCGTGGTTTTGTCATAAGTGCCGTCCCCACGGGGAGCGGCAATCGTGACGAGACCGCGCTCCTGCCTGGTGCCTCTGTCCATTCTACCCTCATTCAACCACCAATTCCTGCGACCGGCGAGTCCAAGTGTTTGGCTGCGGTAGTGGATGCTGCAAGCCTCCCACATGTCCTCAACGGTCCAAGGCACTTGACCGATATGGTGGAATCGGGAATCATTGAAGTAACGCTGAATGACGTTGCGGAAAGGGTGGTGCAATGGGCGGTCGTCATCGGGTTCGCCCATGAGCCTGCATTCGCTTGCAGGTGGGGAACCCGCTTCGCACCACCTGTTGTACGTCTCCTCAGCCTTTTTCGCCATCTGCCTCAATCTGTTACGCTGCGTAGCGATTGCCGAACGCTGTCCCGTGAAGTAGATCCTCGTGCCGTCGGAGATGAGGCGGGCCACTTCGTTGTGGGACAGGTTGTTCCTGATCCACTGGTTGAGCTCCTGCAGGTACGCCAGGTCGGTAGCCTCAGCGCCACCCTGTCCTGTGGCACCTACAGAGGTGCTGTATTGCCAACATATGTCACATAGAGTGTCATCGTCAGTAACAACTCCCAGAGACAGGAAACGACTGCAGTTCGTACATCGAGGGATATCACGCTGGAGGTCCTCGGGGACTCCGGACGAAGCCAGATCCCCAAGGCTGCCCCAGCGGGTGTTGTCACCGGCTCCTGAAGCAAGGGAATGGATGACCTAGCTGGTTCATTGCCACGCGATTGAGCTCTGCGTTGGCTCGGGAAGCGACCGATCGTCCGATTCCCTCGATCTCGGTCAGCGATAAGCGATCGCCAGGCAATCCAATGTACGCAGTGGATCCGATATCCGTGACGTCTAGGTGACCGCAGGTTCTGGCCAAGTCCGCACGGATAGTTGCGGCCTCGGCCTGCAGGGTAGTCTCATTGTCGCCCTCATTGCGGTCAATATTCTTCCGATCTGCCAGGACCTGCATCATCGTTTCTTGATCTGGTGCCGCCGAGGCAATACTGCCTGGGTCCCGTGGTATCTCAACTGGAGCATATTGAGTGGCAGCGCCTGGATTATCCTGGCCAGGCGCAGCAGGTGTTGCCACCGGCTCCCATGCGGGGAAACCTGGGGGTCCATGCTTCTTCTCACATTCTGTGAAGAATGATCGAAGCGCTATGAGGGCTGGATGATGAATATGAAATATAAACATTGGCGAATTGGTTCAACTCCTGTATGCCCTCCACCAGGAAGTTCTGGTAGACCTTAGAGATCCATTGGAAGATCCCTGTGGTGGTACCAAGCACGGACTCAGGGTCGAGAAATCGCAACATCTTCTTGAAGAAGTGCCCTGCGCTGCATATGGGAAGATCCCGTGCCCAGGTATGGGTATGGTTGTAATGTATCTTGTATATCTCTGACTCGGTCCCAAATCGAAGCTGGAATCTCAAATATGATTCGATATTGTCTTGTCTGTGCAGGTTGGGACCGCCATGTACCTCGATTGCCTGGTTTATTTGGAACATCGATGACTCTATCAGCGGTGCTGATGTCCAGTAATATACCATATGGTTGTCCGATTCTTTTATCCAGTTGTTAATATATTGTGGGTGATAGTCCTTTTCTGTAATAATATGCTCTGGCGGATCAATGATGCTCTCGAAGATGGAGGTACCAGATTTCTGATCTGCCTGAATCTCGGCTGTCATCTCAGCCTCCATGGCGTCGTTGGCGGCCTCTTGTTCACTCACTACCACCTCGGAAACGTCAACGACAATGGTTGAGTGCTCGGCGGTGGTGTGCGCCACATGTTGCCGATTGCCGTCGTCGACTTCCATGGGATCTTCAGCGGGTGTTGCCGCCGGCTCCTGGTCGGATCCTGGGGTCCGAGGAGCGGTGTGGCTGGGTGGCGCGCGTGGGATACGCACTCGCTGAATAGACGGAACTCCGAAGTATGGTAGCTCGCGTGATTGCGCATGCTCCCCAATCTGGGCGCTGCATGATGAGGGTCCCCTAATCGCTACCTCCATGTGGGCATCGTCAATTTTGTCAGTACGTACTGGCATAGCGTAAACGATGCCCTTGAGGGGTAGGTTTTTGTTACAATACCAGATGTTTACCCATCGTAAACCGTAGTTGGGTATAGGTACCTGTACCGCAAAAAAACTTATCAAATACACCGAAATGTATGACGGGGCCGTAGATATGGCCCTTGTTCATGCGGGCTCTGGTGTTGTAGTCGCCCTTGGGGTAGTGGTTATCATAATGGTAGCAGTTGATCCGACCCCATTTTTGACGAGGATAAAGTCTCCGACACGAACGCCGTTGAAGATAGGGCGTCGGCCCCAATCTCTCTGTGTGAGTTCTGCAGTGATGGGCCTAAGGGCCGCCCTGCAGCACGACATTGCGATTAACCAATTCTTGTCCTGGTCGTTGTGTGCGCTCCTGCCAACCATGGCACGGATAATGGCCTCCTCGTCAAAGGTGTCGGGGTCGGCAATCTCATCTGCTGAATGAATGAGCGCTGCTGTCGCTGCGGCAAGGCCGGCAGGGGTCGCCCCCGGCGGGGGAGCAATGGGTTGCTGTGCCGATGACGCAGAAGCGGACTCAGAACCACTGATCTTGGCTGTCTGTATCTGCTGCAGAGGCTGTGGCGAGTAAGCCGCAGTATAAGCCTTTGCAGCGTGCATTGCCGCCGGCGCAGGTTGGTATGCGCCAGACGGCGATGGTGGAGCAATCCCAGGAGGATCGGCGATCATGTCGGCCTCCAACTCCTGGGCAACTTGTTATTTTCGTGATTGCTGCCGAGGCGGAGCGCAAATCTCGTGCTTGATGACTGGTGCTCGCTGGCGCTCCACAGGTGGGTAGTCCCAGATTGGGCCTTTTGAAGGCCGCAACTGTTTGCCGCTATCGCGGCCCCCCTTGCAACGGCGAGCGACAATAATTGCAGCAGAAGGGGCCGCGTCCTCGGTCATGATGGCGCCCTGTGCTCCAAGCCGAAATCTGCATCCAGGTTGGGTGGCAATATGCATGTCAATCACGATCTCCACCTCATTTTTGTAGTGGTTGAATTTGGACGGCGGGACAAACGTGTGAGGATTAGGCTGCGCATTCCTTACGTACGTGCTCGAACTGTAGAATGCCTCGGTGCGCTGCTCCTCGCGTTGCTTTCCGTCTCTCTGAGACGGATCTCTGTATCCGGGAATGATTTCCATTTTCATAATGTTGCTCCAGGCACGGGATGTTGTGCCGTGGTGGAGGTATTTTACGTCGGTCCATTGTAGGCTTTCCCAGCCCATATTCCATGGCTGGGAGCGTGGGTTGACCGAACTACGTCCTCCTACGCAACGAATAGCAATGACGCTGCTCCAATCGAAGCAGCAGGGATTGCTCCTGGCGGATATTGTTTTACCGTAGATCTCAATCCTGTTTTTCTCTGGATCAATGTGCGTCTGGAACGCGCGAAAGATAAAGATCGGGTAATAACCCGTCCAGTTCTCGTATCCAGCTGGACGACCGTCTTGTATGAAGTGCGCCATGGCCGCTTCTGTGGATGTACCGCTGCTCTGATCACGACGGCCGCGGAATTTCCACTCCACCATTTCCTCGAAGCATTTCCATGTGCTGGCAAATTTCCAGCCAACCCTTGTGCGCCTCCTCCATATGTTGATTCGTCGATCAGTGAACTGATCGATGCTGAAGTGCCTGCTGTAATTCATATGGCGAAGCATAGTCGTAATATCTTTGCTCATGTACTTGGGGTCGCCGAGATATTCGTTCAATATCAAGTCGGGACCGTAATGTGTGGTGGGAGAGAAATCCATTTGTATTCTGGGAAGCAGCCAGAGCGGTCGATATCTGGAGCGTGGGTGATCACGCAGTCGTCATAATCCAACTGAGCTGCCCAATCGTTGTCGGTGATGCACTGCATGCCTCCGGGTGCGGTCGTGCCCCGAAGTGGGGGGGGGGCGCGTTGTAGTGATTATCTGGGTATTGCGCGCGAAGCTTATACTCACGAGGCGTGCATGTGTTGTCGAACGTAGAGAATTGACTCGGCTCCTCACGGCAAGAGCGCTCGCAGCAGTCCTGCCATGGAAGCACGCGCATTTTATCCAACTGCTGAGCGTGCGCAAGAACGTCGTCAGCAGGAGTTGCCTCCGGCCCCGTAGCCGTGTCAGCATCCTCTGCGGGATCTATAAGCGGTCCCGTGTCGGGGCGCGTGGCTGGCATGGCCTTCGGTGGTGGGCCCGTTGGCAAAGGCGGTCTGTTCGCGCTGGGAGGAGGTGCCGGTGTCGTCGCGGGTTCGGCTGCAGATGGTTCTGCAGCGGGCCTCGCGGCCGGCGTTGGCTCTATGTCAGAAGGTGGCGCCTCGCGTGGTGGTGCTGGCGGTGCTCTCGCTGAGGCGGCCTGCGGAGCGCTTGGCGGCTCAGGTGGAACCTCGATGCGATCCAGGGCGGTCTGGTTATGCCACCCTTTGCACTGCTGGATGGTATCCGCATTGTCCAGGCGAGGTCCGACACGATGAGAATTAAGCAAAGCACGCTCTTGCACGACACGCAACTGATTTGCCTCAGTGGCCTCCACTTTATCGTCGATCTTGTCTACTAGCTGTTCATAGGCCACCCGGGTGAGGGCATGTGCATCATTGAAATAAAATTTAGTATATGATAGTCGTGTTTTTCTCTCAGCTGAATCGTAGGATGCCCAAATGCCCGGGTACGCGTCAATGAAGGAAATCAGTTTGTAGCACAGCTCCTCGTAGGCCGGACGGCATGGGTCATGATCTTTGTGTGTGTGGCGCTGTTGACGCTGATGGCGGCTCGCCTGTAGTCCCTGGGATGGGGCATTTATGCTGAACACGCTCACCAGCGGGTGTTGCCAACGGCATGGATTGCGGTAAATTGCCACTGGCGCATGAAGCCATCCAAGCACAGTGGACCATCTCTCCGGCAGCTTGATTCATCAACGTTGTGAGGCTGTGGTGCCTCTTCCACTCATCCGTCATCTTCTCGCGGAACGTGAGAGCCGCTGAGATCTCCTTGGCCTGGGTGTATGCCTGGGAGTCCGTCACGGCCTTCAGTAGTGGAGGCCGAAACGGATATGGCTGAGAGGGTAATGATTGAACCACTGCGCAGAAATTTCGGTAGCACACAGCATCACTGAATTGAGTCGTCATCATTGCCATGCTATGGTTATTCATTTTGGCATGCCATGCCGTAGGCGTGAGCCTGTCATCGGACTCAATCCATTGATCTGCAGGAAGAACGGCGATGCCTCTGGCCTGCATGTGACGCGTGAGGTCAGCTGTCTGGTAGTCGAAGTTTGGGTGCAGTCCCCAGTGTTTGGCCTTGCCTGGTCCCACTACGGCAGGGCAAAAAAAAAAAAAAAAAAGAAAAATAAAAAAAAAAAAACAGAAAAAAAATAGAAAGAACAGTTTGAAAAAAAACGACACAAAACAACCCCACGAACCGCCCCCCCCCACAAACAGACCGAGGCTCCACCCCCAAGCGCCGCACCCCCACTCCCATCCGCCCAACCCCCTCACCCCCCCCACAACCCTCCCCCCTCCCCCCCCCCTACCCCGCCTACCCCCCGACACCCCCCCCACCCCCCACCTGCCCCCACGCCCCCCCTCCTCACCCCCCCACCCTCCCCCCCCCCCCCCCCCCCCCCCCCACCCCCTCCCCTACACCACCCCGCCCACCCCCCCGCACTCCATCCCCCCAACCACCCCAACCCCCCCCCACCCCACCCCCCCACCCCCCCCCCCCCCCCCCCCCTCCACCCCCCTCACCCTCCAACCCCCCCACCTCCCCCCCCCCCCCCTCCCCCCCACCTGCGCACCCCCCCCCTCCACCCTCCCCTCCCCCCCCCCAACCCCCCCCCCCCCCCCTCCCCCCTCCCCCCCCTCCCTCCCCCTCCCCCCCCCCCTCACCCCCCCTCCCCCCCCCCCCCCCCCCGCCCCGCACAAAGTAATGGCCTCGCGACGATGAAACTTGACCAATCCTTCAACACTGCACAGGAAAGTGCTCTGTACTTTGCCGGTCCCACAAAACCTGCAAGCGTTGCTCTCGCGGCGTCCGTTATTGGGGGCACGATCGTGATGGCGCCGTGTGTCCAACCACTGTTGGTTGTGGGTGGCGCAGCCGATATCATTTGCACCCCAAACGAGGGAAGCATTGAGGCCTCTGCAGTAGTGCCGTCGTTTTACATAGGCAGGGAAGCCTGTGCTCCAGTATTCCCAAATCTGCTCATTTCGTTTGCGCCATTCTGCCAAAGAACCATTATCATCACAACACAGTAAGGCTCGCGCATGACGAATCGAACCGATCATCACGCGCTGGTCGACCGTGCCTTCGGTCTGCAACTGTAGGATGTCTGCGATACGGTCTTCTTGCACCTGAGCGGCACGTGCACGAAGGGTTGCCATATCACAGCGGGTGTCGCCACCGGCCTCTGGCAATAAAATCAGATCCTGGCCGACTGGTGTGTCGTTCCGCTTGAAGAATTATTTGGAATTCTCGTGCGAGAACGCCCACATCATGATGTCGTCGCGACTCATGGTTGCCAAATGCTCGAGGGTGGCTCCGCCCATAAATTCTGCTTTGTTGCGACATGGCATAAAGAGCGGTACGTGACCGACGTTGGAAGCTTTTGCGAGTTCATCGCGTCGGGTCGGGCTGTTGAGCTCATCGATGCCGTGCCCCGGGTATTTCTTGTGGTCTCCGCCCTTAGCACCTTTCTTTTTGTGCATAATCCATGTAGAGTCCGTGTATAGATTAGGCAATTTGTACGCGTGGCCTGAAGGGCCAAAGGCATGAATGAGGAGCATTCCCAAGTCTTCTTGCACCACGCCCATCCATCCTCGCTCGGAGAGAATGGCTTTCACCAGTCGGCCACCACAGAACGCGCTGTATTTTGCCTGGGGTAAATCCAATGGATCCAGCATGGATCCTGGAGTGGCACCAGGCTCTTCGGCATCTGGGTACTCAGGAGGGTTCACACTGCCCTGCTCGCAGGGCTGCCATAGCTGGGTGCCGAGATGCGGGAGAAGTGTCCAGCCGTCAGGGTGGCCAGAAGGTGTTGCCACCGTCTGGGGATTCGAGCCGACCCCCCCCAAACCACCGCGGTTTGTCAACCACGTGATGAGCTTTCGGGAGGATTTCCTGGGTTGGTTGAGGTCGTGAAAGGCCCGCATATCGGTGACGAGATGGTCCTCCACAGTGTGGCCGATCTGTCCTGCCACGTCGGACGTCCTGGCCATGGCAGGAGGCCGCACTGGTAGCTTGACTTGCTCTCGGTCAAGAGGATATGCGTGACTCGGAGTAGGCAGTCCCTCGGCACAGATGCCTGGCGGCATGCAGTAGCCGTCCTTGTGCAGCTCGATCGTCTCGTTGACCGTAGCCTGCGCCCACTGTCCAAGCATAGCGCATCCAACCTTTGACCAATCGTTGCGTAGCATCTTCCACTCTACATCCAGCATGTGAGTGGCGAGGTCCATCGGAGGGCACTTGCGATGTCCACCCAGGATTGTTGCGTTCAGATGGTCAAGGAACTTGCGGGTAACATCCTGGACAGCGGTGTTCCGTGTGAACAAGCTTGACATCATATACATGGCTTGCATCATCGAAATCCACGGGGTCGCCGTCACCGAGTTGTACTCACAATAGGCGCCGCCGCCGACAAGCCCCATTCGGTTGCCGATCACCCCAGTCACGTCCAGCGACGCGGCGCGGGTGGTCTCGACGAGAGCGGTGTCGTCCGGCACGCGCAAGTGGCACTCGGCGCTGTTGTCCAGGCGGCGCCGATGAAGGAAGTGGTATCCTTCATCCTCTCCGCGATGGCGGCCTGTCTGAAGATGGAACGCAGGTCCCACGCGATCATTATCATCGGCCTCGGGATTGCGGCGGGCGTCGCCGCCGACGGCCCAGCCCTCGAGGCAGAGAAGTGGGACCTGGTGCATCTCTGGAGGGGGGAAGTCGGGGGCAGAACCGATCCCCTGGACGTTCGTTTCGCGCGGTGCGAGCAAGATGCTGGTAAGCGTAATTGCTCGAGTCGGATAACAACTGCGGGAACCGCGTGATCGTATCGCGAGAGTCCTAGATCTGTCGGGACCAAGGGGCGACGACGAGGAGTGACCAGAGCGTCTACCATGTGGCGAACGAGCCCGTGCACGAGGTTGGCGTGAGGCGCCAGTCGCGGCAAGGACACCGACATGGTACATGCGCGCATGTTGCCCCTCGTGCTCTTTTGACCCCACGCACTGTTGTCCGCATCGTGTACCTGGCGCGCCCCAATGTTCACGATCAGTCAGTATTTGCTCGCACCCCTCCTTACGTCCATCAACCGCAGGAGGTTGGGCGATGTGCGGTAGACCGTCTGGCCTCTTGGGCCCTTTCAACGGTCGCCAAGGGTTCTTCGGGGCGCACTGCATGGGGATGATTGGGAAAATGAGCGATGTTTCCAATAAATCCCTCCAGAGATCTGCTTTCTTAGTTTCAAAATGTTAGTCATCATGTCTGCGATCTGTTCTTTAATACCTACATACTTAAGCTCGGCATGTTCAAATTGGCATGTCGCGCATATCCAATTCAAATTGATACGATGGGTGCGATGGAGATGACGAAGTGCTGGTGTACGTCCGTTTTGGACAATCTTGGTCACGGCCTAGTTGTCTTCCAGGACGATAAGATGCACTTTCGGAGAGCTGCTCGCGCGAGCAGGCTCTGGGTCCACGTGTAGCACAGTACCTTCGTGGGAAATCGTACGCCTCTTTGGAGTCGTAAGTGTCTCCGACTGCAGCGGGAGCTGCCTCCGGCTAGGAGAAGATCCCCTTGCATGGGGATGCCTCGCGAGGCGATGTCTTAGGCCAGGGTTGGACATATCGTCGTAGCGACGCGCCCCAGGCAGCCTAGGCAATTGGTCTTCTCTTTGCAGGTGCTGGCAACTTCCGCCACGGCCTCCCAGAAGGAAAGCAGTGGAAGTCCCTCGAGGTGCAGAGTCAAGAGCGACGATCTCGGACTCCGTGGAGGAGTGCGAAACGACCGTCTGTCTCTTGCACACAGCATTGACGGGGAAGAACGTATTCGGTCCAACGAGCGCCGCGAAGACGCCAGTCGTGGACTTAGAGGAAGTAATGCACTCGGCAAATGAGGCATCGGCGAAGAGCATGATGGGCAATTGGTCCTGAGTGTCACCGATCCATCCATGTAGACAATGGGTACGAGTCGTCTTGAGGTAGCAGATGAGCCGATGAAGGCGTTTATCACACGTAGTATTCCATTTGGTGATCTCTCTGGCTAACATGCGCACTGGGCGCCAAAGATCGAAACGGCAACATCGTGCCATATAGAGAATCTTCAGCAATACACCTGCCGCGTCCTGGCCGAGAATGCCCTCGTCAAAGTAATCAGACTCGGTCAAAAATGCGCACTCGATGCCAGGAGTCTCTGCGGCGGGAAGGTCATCATAAGTGACTGTCGTGGATTGCGACGTATCAGTAAGTCTTTCGATCGACCCAGCTGGGCTGGATGATCGTGACCGAGCATTGAGCACGCCAGTAGGTCTCGCGACCGACCCAGAGGAACTAGGCGATTTGGATCGCGGAGCCCTTGGGGAGTCTGACCGTTTTCGGCGTGAGCCTGGTTTTTGGGTACGCTTGGAGGCACACTCAGGGTAGCGTTCTATACATTGGTCGGTGAAGCCAAGCATATCATGTCGTATACC
The DNA here is from genome assembly GCA_963575745.1 of Prorocentrum cordatum. Taxonomy (NCBI): domain Eukaryota; class Dinophyceae; order Prorocentrales; family Prorocentraceae; genus Prorocentrum; species Prorocentrum cordatum. Next base: position 80,740 of record CAUYUJ010009757.1, read on the forward strand.
ACGAACTTGGTTAGCTGTATGGTAGTCTTTTTCGCTGTGGGTAGGCAACGTTGGACGCATGGTAGCCATTCGCTTGTCGAAGACGTTCTGGGGAAAGTCATAAGCCTGTTGCCCACAACCAAGATGCTGAGAGTACGGAGTGGGCGGATCTAGCTCAATGCCGCTTTTGCGGATCAGATCCCAGCCGGCATGGAGGTTGGCGGCGGGCCGTGCAAGTTTGAAGTCGCCCACGTATACCGAAAGTATCAAGCCCAGTTTCTTGTGTCTCCACGCGCATTCCCAACCAGGGATGGGCTCGAATCCAACGCTCTCCAAGCACGTGCGACACTTGCGTTCCCAGAACACGCCTGCCAAGGGGTGCCCGTAAAGTGCTAAGCGTAGTCGGGCCACGGGATTCTTGTATTTAGCCCAGGATGCGGGCTGACGCCACTTGGGTAGGAGAATCCAAATATCGACCGGGTCGATCCGACCGTCTCCGTATAGTAAGGCCTGAGTGTATGCGCCTGGCGCGTCACTCTGCTTGCCTCCATAGTTTGGCGATGATGCGGTGGCGTCACAAAGCTTAGAAGCCTCAATGTGTGACGCACTAGACGCCGCATCGGCGAAGATGGCGGCCAAGCCAGTCTCGTCTTTGCCAGTGTTGCCCTGAACCACTACGCGGCCCTCGAACTCACGTAGTTCCGGAGGAACTTCCTCATGTTTCACAGAAGATAGCTCTAACATATTGAAGAAGTGAACCTTCTCCCCTGTGCGAATCGCCCCGGAGTCAACATCATCTTTCTCAGCAACAATTTATATCATCCATGTCTGCTTCTTCTTAAACCGTTCGTATCCCTTGCGTAGGGCCTCTTGTGCACGTGGCTCAGCAGCAACCTCGCGTTTATTCAGATTTCGGGTAACAAGGGCCGGGCGTGCCCATGCTGACGCAGGGAGTTTCTCTCTGTGTACCTGTGAGAAATCGGATCCACGCGGCATAGTAAGCATCGCTACCGACGGGGTGAACTTGCGGATAAGCGGGTTCACACCCCCGAACTCATATCCCTCACTGTCGATTAGCACCAGAGTTCGTGCGACTCCAGCAGGCGATGGTGAGGGTTGGCGGTCGTCTAATACTGTGGTGATGTCACGTGGTCCGCCAGGAAGTTTGGCATGCAGAAGTTCCTTGTTTGTCACGCCCTTGGCGTCCTCGTCTCGGATGACAGCTCCGCTGCCCATATCGTAGGTAATACGGCGTTCCACGGTATTCCATGTAGGCCCACCAGCCGTGGTTGTGCGAAAGAGTTTAGCTTGTTTGTCCTGACGGGTCCACACCCTAGGGGCAGCCCGCTCGCGTGTCTCGCGGGCTTGTTTTATGTCCTGCATAATCGGTATCTTTCTCCTGTTGTCCTCGGGAGAAAGTCTTCCAGTGTTCGGGAAGGATGTGGTCTGGGCGCGTAGTAGCCTGCGCGCGTGTCTCACGACCGCGGACCACCATTTTGCCGTCTGGCAGCATCTTGGGGAGCTCGTAGAACCGAACTAGGCCGGTCCATGGCTCACTAAATTCTCGGTGGTCTGCGGCACTAACACCGTCCCAAACGTCTCGAAAGACACTCTCGCCCTCGAAGGTAGCAGTCGTCTCGAAGTCCCGCGCGGCATCGAACTGATCGACGGGGGCAAGAATGTTCATCACATCGTCTGTCGGTCTGAATAACTTCTTTCGCGGAGTGCGGATATGCCGGATGATGCAGTATCCACGCTGCTCCCAGTAATCCGGCTCTGGCGCTGGTGCAGCGACATCGGGGGCCGATGGGTGGGCAGCAGCAGGACTGTCGTCCAGCGGTATCATAGAGGGATCACCCCACTCTGTCGGGTAGGCAAGCGGTAGGTCAGGCAGAGGTTTGTCGCCCAAGGGACGAGAAGTAGTTGCCTTGACCTCGTCGTGTGCCTCTGGGTTGTGGTGTCGCAGGGTACTGCCCTTTACAGGGGATGTGAACTTACCGTCCGGGATGATAATGTCCTTGACCCTGTGTGCGTGACACAGGTCGCCGTCAGGATTTCTGGCGTATGTAGCCGTGCCCAAGACGAGATAATCACCCGACCAACGCCCACCTGAGTGTAAATTGTAACCCATGAGCAACCCTTCCCGAGTATTTTCTTGGAACTTTGCTGTCTCGTTGTTGATCTCGGGATTGAGGCATTTCCAAAAAAATCGAGCACCGAATGGTATGCAGTGCCCGGGGAAACTTCCACCACATTGGGTTTCATGTGCTGTCTTGTCTGCGTGCCCATCGCTGAGGGCGGCAACGCCCGTGGATGCGCGCGCAAAGTTATGTCCACAGCAAAAGGCCTGCATGGCCCCCTTCCACCACTCATGTCCCAGCCCGGACATATGCAACGCAGCTCTGGCGCCCAGGATGACGATCTTGACAATGCGTTCTATCGGGCCATTCGTCTGTGGACGATGAGGAGTACTAGTGTCATGTCGCCATCCCAGCTGGCGGTGCGCTTTCAGAAGCTCTCCTGAGTCATCTGTATAGACGTGCTTCACTTTATCGTTTGCGGCGATGAATAGCTGAAAGGATGCCTTCGTTGTAGCTGCGTCTTTGTGTATGGCTGGATATGCCATGATGATGCCGGTGCATCTGTCGAGGACGACAAGTGCATACTTGCCGCCATTTTTATCAGCGGCATCGTCCTTGGCTAAGACGACGCGGTCGGCAGTTAGCGCCTCCCCGAACTTCTTCGGGACAAAAGCCTCGTGGGCAATGTCCTCGTCCGTGGGGGCTGCCGGTGGATGTGGTTTGCGCTGTCGTCTGCGCGGGGCGTTCTGCGCCATGCTGCGAGAGCAAACCTCACAGTCTGGGTGCTTCGGACTGTGGGTCATGCAGCGCATAGGGTCGATGGGCATCTCGTCGGTTTGGAAGAACACGGCCACTATCGGAGCGTGCCTCAGCAGGCGTCGCCATCGGCAGATCCTTGATGGATGTCGACGTAGTGTCGATCGGATCTGCTTGAACTGTGCCTGGGGCATCCCCGCAGGTCTTTGTAGACCCCCCGCGTGTGTTAGGAGAACGCTGCTGCTGAGACGTGAACGAGTCGCAGTGCGAAACTTTGACTTGTCCCTTGGGGCAGTTCTCGCGGTGGAGCCGTGATTCAGAGGTTGGTGGTGACTGCGCTGGGTCCTTGCAGCACCAGCGTGTGTCATGGCAGCGCGAAAGGGGAACGCTTGCGTCTGCAGACGTCTTGGCGCGGGGGAAGGTTCACAATCGGGATGGGTGTATCTTGACAAGAATCGTGAGGCGTCAGAGTTCTGGAACTCGGTTGATGACTGGAACTTCGTACCACTGGCCCCCCCGGATCCTGGGAGCAGGTGCCCAGATCGGGGTCCTCCAAGGATCCGCAAAGCCCATCAACTTTCAATTAATTAAACCGACTGATAACGATGGACATCTGGCAGGGGCAAGAGCTGAACTCCGCAAGCCACCTCGGTAGTTGGATGTCTAGGCACATGACATGCGATCACCAATGGCCGTTCCAGAATTGTTCCTCGCGGATAGATATGCGATCAGATTCGTCCTGCGCAAGCTCGTTTCCTATCCTGAAACCAAGGTTGGCCGCCTCATCCACTGTCGAGAACGCAGGAACGTGTCAGGGCGGCTGTCGATCGCGGAGGGTCGACAGTAGGTGTCGCCACCGACTCCTGGTTCGTCTCGGATGACTCTGTGATGGAGTCGGCAGAACCTGTAATCGCAGTGGGTGTTGCCACCGACGCTGTATCGTGTCGGTAGTCCTGTGGGTCCTTATACCATGTTTGGGCCTCCCGTTGACAACATTGCAGAGCCTCAGCACTTTGTTGCCACCACTGCGGTCGCGGATCTGGTATCTTGACAATGTCGCCTTCGTTTGGCTTGTCGATCCACTTGTCGAGAGTGGTCTTGCCAGAAACGATGTACGGGAAGTATTCCACATGGTGTGTGCGTCGAAACGTATCCGGCGTCGTGGTGTGGTAGATATCTTCTTGGCTTTGTGTGCGGCCATAAGGGTCTTGTCACGTATGACGCAACTACGGTCGCAGCGGCGTGGGCGGCGATTAATAGCAGGAGAGCGTGCTCGAAACCTAGGGGGGCCACGGGATGAACTGCGGCTCATGGAACGGCGGTCACGTCCTCTGTCACTGCCGGATGATCTGTCGCGGCCACGTGGGCTGCCACGTCCTCCGCCACGTCCGTCTCTTCCTCGGGAAGATGATCGTGAAGATCTACCGTATCGACCTCTCGACTGACTGCGAGAGTCGATAAATTTTCTGGAGGATGATCGAGCGCGGTCGCGTTGGCGTCTGTGGTCGCGTCGGTTTCATGGCCCCCCGCATTCCGAACCCCCCCGCGTTGTGAGAGCGCCTGCTCCCTGACCCGCGGGGTGGTGGTCGGCCACGGCTGTCCTGTGCGGAAATCCCGTGGACGGCTGGGGCTCCTATCAGGTGGTCATCGCACCAAGCTGCGAGTGGGCAAAATATTTGCACTTGTCCACCTTTGTGCAATTGTTCCTGGACGAAGTAACTTGTGGCGCCATGTGGCGGGAAGTGGCATATGTCACCGCGTGCGCATGAACGCGCACGGCGAAATCCGAAGAGTAATGCTTCGATCCTGGCTTTTTGAAATCGCAGGGGCCGACGCGCTTCGGCGAGCGTTGCCGCCAGCGTTCGATGGACGGGAAGATCTGCCGTCCCCCTCATCCCTGGAGTAGGTATGCAAAGCCTTGCAACGGCCCCCGTTCCGACAGTTGCCTTTGTTCCAGGCTGCGCAGATGTTCACCTGAGAACGGTTTCTATAACTCCATACCGAATTAAATATATAAAAAAATATATAAAAACTTATTCTCTGGTCGTTTCGTTTCCAGAACGTTCCGAGAGAACACGCGGAGCCATTCGTGGGTACGATGGGGTCGCTATAACTTTCACTCGTTGGCACCATACGTTCCTGTTTATCCAAATATGCTGCGAATCTGAGTGCGAACAGAGAGTCGAGATCTAGGGGTCCGGGTGCCTCTCGGCAGCCCAACAATAAAGCGTCTCATTATGTAATGCATCGTTGCAGCCTTGCAGATCTCGTCTCTCATCCTCAATTCCTTGAGGCGCTCAAAATCGTACAAGGTCATCGTCAACCTCGGTCACCTTGTAGGACTGTAGGATGTGCAAGTAGATCTGGCGACCTTTCAACATTCGTCCAGCTTTGTGTTCCTTGGTCTCGATGGGCTTGGTCTTGAAGCGCAGGTAGATGAAAAGATGGTCGCTGAGAGCAGTGCGATTTTGCAATCGATGCTCTCAAAGTCCACCGCTGTCTCCTCACGTCTTCAAAGGATCACACGGCAGTTCAGCCACGCATATGAAGGCGTATGCTTTGGAGGGGCGCCCTGAAGCGGCTCCAAAGTTCTTCCGCGCCTTCTGCTGCCGCTCAAGCAGCTGTGTGATTTTGGGTAAGACAGGGGCTCTTACGGTGTCTGACTCCTTGATAGGAGTAGTAGTGTTGACCGAAACCGCAGACAGTGGTTGCGAGGGTATCGGTGCACCGTCGGCGGTTGGTTCTGTGCGCACTGGAGACGCGTGGCGTGTCTGTGCGGAAGCTGCCGCGGAGGCTGCTCCTGGAGACGTACGTCTTGGTTGTCCTGCAGAAGCGTGTGGCGCTGCAGCGGACGTTGCCGTCGGCATGGGGAGGCCTGGCAAAGGCTGAAGGTGAAGTGTAGTGTCGTTGGTGTGGTCAATCAGTAGATTTGTCCAATTCGTCATGTCCTCGAGTATTTGATCCACCTTTTGTCATGCAGATCGTAAACCGTGCCTGGAAGAAGTGATCTCGTCGTCGGTGCCCCGAGAGCGTTGGGAATGCCCATCAAGGCGTTGCTCGTAGGCTCGGAGACGGGCGTTTTGTGCCTCCAGCTCACTTTCCAGACGTGTGAGACACTCCTCAACGCGTACTTTTTTTGCAGCATCTCTGTCCCGAAGGGCCTGGGAGAGCTCGGACTGCGCGTGGTCCGCCGCAGTCTTAACTTCCTCCACCCTGTCAATGAAGTGGGCGAAATCGTAAACCGTAGGAGGAGATCCCAGCTGATCAGTCTGGGCTCGTCCGACGCACAACTCTGCCAGGGCGTCCTGCGCACCAGGTAAAAGCTGCTCGATCACAGAGATCCGGTTAGCAATGGGGCTGCACGACAGCGTCGGTCGCATCAAGCCGTTGAGCGATGACTCTCCCAGTATTTTGCAATAACCGTAGCGTGGTCCATGTTTGATCGAAGATCATTGATTTGGGACTGGGCGTCGCCGAGGTAGAGGCGGTCGGTTTCGGAGCTGATCATGGATCTCATCGTGTAGGATCCTGACCGCAGAAGCGCCTGTGTCGTGGACGACCACAAGCTGATGCTCCATCTGCACAAGGTAGTTGCGCAGGTGCTCGACCGTCGCAGACCATTCACCTGAGTATGACATCTCACGGTCAACCTGAAACTGCAGCTCTCCTAAAAGACGACGATCTTCAGCGATCCTGGAATCTATGATCGCTAACGCGCCGTCGAAGTCTTGACGTAGAGCAGCAGTGTGTGCTGCGTTCGTCTGAACGCTCTGAACCAGTCCAGAGTACTGCCTGGACACGAAGGTTTCAACCTGGTCTCGCAGCTCAGCAAGGTCACCTGCAGCGGGCGTGGCCGCCGGCAGGTCGTCTGAGAGGAAGAGGTGAGGAGCGTCTGCTCCCTGGTGCACCCTCTCGCGAGGGGTGCGTGGCCTCTGAGAGGCCGCGCGCGGGCTCGATCTAGTCTCGTCGTAGGGGCCTGCGGCCTCGCGACGGTTACGCATGGACGAGCTGCGGCTAGGGCCGTGTGTGTGTGGTGTCTGACGAGGTGATGATGCCTTGGGATGCTGCGTCTGCGGCTGTGCCGCCACTGGTCTACCGAACTCCTCGAAGGCGGCCACGTGTGCCGACGCTGGGGCAGTGGCAGGGCTGGCTGGGCCAGCGCTGTTGGTCCAGAGGCGGTTAGCGCGGAAGCGCCCTGGAGTATCGGGACCAGTGGGGCTTGCGCCCGACGCAGTAGGGATTGCTCCCGACGTAGGAAGAGGAGAGGGGGGGTCGAAGGTAGGCGTGTGAAATCCTCCAATGCCTGTTCCTACTCCTTCTCCTGTCCCCCCGTGGGCGGCGCGGCGGCGAAGTTCAGCAGCTAGTCGCGCCTCGGGTCCGTCGAAGCTGGGGGGGCGTATCTGGGGCACCCACACGGTCACCTCCAAGGCTCTCCAGCTCATCACCGAGCCGTCGCGCCGTCGGAGAGCTCAGACGCGAAGCCTCGAAGGATCCCTTACGGCGCATGCGCCGTCGGGGCTCCATCGGGGCTGCGAGCGAGATCGCCGCAAGGGTAGAGTCTATTCTCTTTTTAGAAAGGAGAATCTACGCGGCGCAACTCACTTTGAGTGTCTTGAAGCTGTCCTCTCCGCTGCTCGTGCAAACATCCCACCCTCCCACCCGCAATTTGGTCGCAAGACCTCTTAAGACCGTGACGGCACGTGCCAAATTGCACTTGGCAGCGACACCGACGCCGACGACGACAGCGACAACGACGACTACGACGACGCCGACGACGACTACGACTTCGACGACGACGACCACGCCGACGCCGACGCCGACGACGACGACGCCGACGCCGACGACGACGATGACAACGCTGACGACGACGACGACGCCGACGACGCCGACGACGACGACGGCGACGATGCCGACGACGACGACGAACACGACAACGACGACGACGTCGCCAACGAAGACGACGACGACGAGGGAGAATGGAGGACGACGACGGCGACAACGACGACAACGACGAGGGAGGAGGGAGGACGGCAACGACGCGAACGACGAAGGAGGAAGGACGGCGACACCGACGACGACAACGACGAGGGAGGGAAAATGACGACGACAACGACGACGGCGACGAAATAGGAGGGACGACGACATGACGCCAACGACGGACGACGACGACGACGACGAGAAAGGAGGAAGGACGACCACGGCAATCACGACGACGGGAACAACGACGACGCCAAAGAGGACGACGACGACGGCGACGAGGAAAGACAGAGGACGACGACGGCGACGGCGACGACGACGACGAGGGAGGGAGGACGGCGACAACGACGACGACGCAAGAGCGCGCGCGCACGGTACTGTTGAACATATGTATTGCGGAACCTTGTGTTTTTGTATGTTTCTTGGACACTCGATTTTGAAGTCCGTCCGAAACCGAAGGTTGAAGGATTTCCGCATGCGCGCGCGACGACGCGCGCGCAGGAAGCCCGTGTGGTAGTATTTTCTGAAAGTATTGAAGACCCGATGGTTTCTTAAGTTAAGATTTCGCAAGAGCGCGCGCGTAAGCTTTTTTAGGGAATCCGTGTTGCGAAACCATGTGTTTTGGTATGTCGTTTGGAAACTCGATGTTGAAATCCTTCCGAAACCGAAGGTGCTTGAAGTATTCCGGCACGCGCGCGCGACGACGCGCGCGCGTGCACTTCGTCTCATTTGTTGCAGAGGACTTTTTCGAAAGCCCTGATTTTTGATAAACGAATGTGCGCGCATAGTTTTTTCCAAGGGAGCCGAAGGGGGGTAGATACCGGCTTGGCTGGGATAGCTATGATATCAAAGTTAGGATGGACGATGGGGCAGGACCATGTGTAACTAGCCATACGAAAAAGGGGGTCTTCAAGTCCGGGGGGAAGATGGTAGAACCGATCTTTTTTTTGAAACGAGAACTTATGTAATGCAATCAATCACTTGCTCAACTTGCAGCTGCCCTCTCCACTGCTCGCGCAAACATCCCACCCTCCCACCCGCAACTTGGTCGCAAGACCTCTGAAGACCGTGACGGTAGATACCGCATGGCACTTGGCAACGACACTAGCGCCAAAGACGGCAGCGACAACGACGCCGACGACGACGCCGACACCGACTACGACGACACCGACAACGTTTCCAACGACTTCGACGATGACGACAACGACGACGACGACGAAGACGACGACGACGACGCCGACGACGACGACGACGCCGACGACGACGATGACGACGATGACAACGCCGACGACGACGATGACGACGATGACAACGCTGACGACGACGATGACGACGACGACGTCGCCAACGAAGACGACGACGAGGGGGGAGGGAGGACGACGACGGCGACAACGACGACAACGACGAGGGAAGAGGGAGGACGGCAAAGACGCGAACGGCGACGAAGCAGGGAGGACGGCGACGCCGACGACGACAACGACGAGGGAGGAGGGAGGGCGGCGACAACGACGATGACGACGAACTAGGAAGGATGACGACGAGACGCCGACGACGGACCACGACGACGACGACGAGGAGGAAGGACGACCACGGCGACAACGACGACGGAAACGACGACGACGCCAAAGAGGACGACGACGACGGCGACGAAGAAAGACAGAGGACGACGACGGCGTCGACGACGCAAGAGCGCGCGCGCACGCTTTTGCTAAACATCTGTGTTGCAAAACCTTTTGTTTTTGTATGTTTTTTGGGCAGTCGATTTTGAAATCCTTCCGAAACCAAGGTTTGTGAAGGATTTTGGCATGCGCGCGCGACGGCGCGCGCGCGTGCACTTCGTCACTTTTTTGGCGAAAGGGTTCTCTCGACGGCACGCGCGCAGCGGCGTTCGAAAAGGTTTCGACATGCACGCGCGCGAACCCCGTTTGAACATCCAGAACAAATTTTTTTTGTTTCCTAAGATTTCGCAAGAACGCACGCGTAAGCTTTTTTAGGCGGTCGGTGTTGCGAAACCATGTGCGTTGGTATGTTTTTGATATTTTTGGGGAGCTCGATTTTGAAATCCTTCCGAAACCAGGTGTTTTTGAATCATTCCAGCATGCGCGCGCGAGGGCGCGGGTTCTTGAAACTTTCTGGAATTCGATTCATGGGTGCGCGCGTGTAATATGTGTTGCTACGGATGGCGGGGGGGTGGGGGGGCGATACCTGTCCCCCTGGGATAGTGTACGTTCATATTTCGGATGGACGATTGGGGCAACATCCTATGTGTTTTGCATCGGTTCCCGTGGGGGTCTATAAACCCGGGGGGTGTGGGTGGTGGAACATTTTTTGTTTTGAAAAGATAAATTGCGCGGCGCAATGTGGCACAATTGGTTTTAACAAACGAATGGACACATCCCCTGCTCCACCACACCCCCCCACACCGCCCGTTAGCTTGAAACATCACAAGGCGGTGGCCAAATGCGATTGCATGCTTGGCATTGGTTGGTGCATCCTCAGCGGCGCGCCGCCCTAGCGCGCCGCAGCGGCCAGCTAAGTTTGGCGCCGTCGACACGGCCGCGGCGTCGCATGAGCGTCTGGGCGCAACCTTGCGGGCGCACTGCGAGTAGGGCGACTTGCGCGGCGCGCGCACCATGACCACGCCGACACCGGTAGACCTGCGAAGACGAACGAGGCGATGCTGGTGACGGTGTTCGCACCGACGAATAGCGGCCAGTGGGGCGCAGATGCTGTTCAAGCCGACGGACGACGACGCGTCCTCGTCGTCGGCGATGAATGGTTTCGGAAAGAGTTTCGACGCGCGACGCGGCCGACGCGCGAGAACACGTAGATTGAAAAGGTACGTTTGACGCGATACGCGCCCCCCCCAGCACGCGCGCAAGTGCGCGCGAATGGTGGCGGCATGCAGCGCCAGAGGCCCACTAGGTAGAATGTCATGGACATGTTGAAACCCTATGATTGTCGTAAGAATCAGCAAAAGCGCGCAAGTTGTATTAGACAACTGATGTTGCGAAGCCATGTTGTTTGCACGTGGTTTGCACAGTAGGTCTAGACATCGTTGCGAGACCGAAGGCATTGGAAGGATTCCGGCATGCGCGCGCGACGACGCGCGCGCACTTCGACCCATTTGTTGCAAAGGAGTCTCGCGACGGCACGCGCGCGAGGGCGTTCGAACCATTTTGACTTGCGCGCGCGCGCGAAGCCCGTTTGGTAGAATGTTTTCTGAAACTGCTGAACAAAAACCAGTTCTTTCCTGGGGAATCCGCGAGAACACGCGCATGGTTGTATTGGAAATCCGCATTGCGAGACCCTGTTGTGTTTTTGTATGTTTTTGGACACTCGATTTTGACATTCTTACGACACCGAAGGTGTTTGAAGGATTTCGGCGTGCGCGCGCGACGACGCGCGCGCGTGCGCTTCTTCAATTTTTGCTGCAAAAAGATCTTGAACACTTTAGACTTTTGAGCAACGGGCGTGCGTACATCACGTTTTTTGCATCGGATGGCGGGGGGGTCGAAGCCGACTGAGCTGGGATGAATGAGTTTATCTAGAACGGGAGATGGGGCAGAATCATCTGTAAGCTGCAATGCAAAACGATGCACCGATAAAGCCGGCGGGTGGAGAGTCGATTACATTGTCACGTGCGGCGACCTTTGGAATGCAATCTACGCGGTGCAAGCAACGCGGTGCAATCAATGTGGTGCAGTTGATGTCTGTTCGCAATGAGTTGTCCACTCCGCAGCCCCCGCAAACATCCAACCCACCCACCCGCAACTTTGATCGCAAACCTCATGCGGCGGCGATTGCGATGAGCGCTCGGCGCTGGCTGGTGCATCTCTGCGGCTGCGCCAACCCGCGCGCGCGCAGCGGCCAGGTAGGTTGGCGCGACCGACGCGGCTGCGGCGGCGCTGACCGCTCGGCGCATCCAGGCGGGCGGGTGCGGTATCATGGAAACGTCGATAATTCTAAACACGATGCTTTTGACAGTAGCGATATTAGTGGCAATGCTGCCAGCGACGACGGCGCGGCCAGTGACGGCGCCGATGCCGATCACGCCGACGACGATGACGGCGTCTTCGCGTCAGTGATGAAGGTTTTAAAGGGAATTCGAAATGCGCGCGCGGCAGACGCGCGAAAGTGGCTCGCATGGTATTGTTTGACGCGGGTCGTACCGCCCCAGCACGCGCGCAAGGGCATTCAACCGATTTTGACATGCGCGCGCGCGCGAAGTCCGTTTGGCAACAATTTCCGATACTGTTGAAAAAAACAATGGTTTGGTTAAGAATTTGCAAAAACGCGCGCGTTTTTGTTGAAGTCCGTGTTGCGATACCCCTTTGTGCTTGTATGTTTTTTTTGGAACTCGATCTCGAAGCCCCCCCGAAACCAATTTTTTCAAAGGGTGTGTGAACATGATTCTGGCATGCGCGCGCGAAGGCGCGCGCGCGTGCACTTCGTCACATCCTCTGCAAGGGGATCTTGGAAACGAGTGTGCGCGCGTAAAATTTGTTTGGAAGGGAAACGAGGGGGGGTCGATGCCGGCCTAGCTGGGATAATCTGAATTCGCAGGTAGGATGGACATTGGGCTAGAACCCTATGTGTTTTGCATCGGTGCGCCGAGGGTCTTCAACCCCCGGGGTGGGATGGTGGTAGAACATTTTTGTTAGAAAAAACCAAAAAGGAAAGATAGTCAATCAATCACATGCTCAACTTGAAGCTGTCCTCGCCGCTGCTCGCGCAAAAATGCCACCAACCCACCCGCAACTTGGTCGCAATACCTCTTTAGACCGTGGCGGCAGGTGACCGTGAATGCGGGAGCTGTCGCACAGAGGAGTCAAACGGTCAAAATGAATTCAGCGTCGTGTTGAGAAACACGAATTATTACATACAAATTCTGCACTGGGTTACTCCCTCGGCAAGGCTCCTAAGGAGCGTGCCTCGGATTTCACCAAGATGTATATAAGAAGCCACTTGTCGTAATTAGTATAGTGGCTAAATTTTGCGCGTGCATCTACTGCTCGAGGCGAACTCTTCAACAATAAAAAGTTCAAGCAAACTCGAGCTGTGGGCCTTGCGGCCGACGTTGCTAGGTATTGCCACGCATGTAGAACTCACTGGCCCAAACACGATGGCCGTCGATTCCAATAAAGCTCGTCATGTACGCTGCCCAAGTCGTCCTTGGGTGCCAGTTGCGGAATCGAGGATTGCACAGCAGGTCGCGGATGTATACGAACTCATCGCTGTTCTCCGCGATGTACATACAGCACTCGTTGTGGTAGCTCCAATACCTTGGGCCCCACTGGCTGCCCTCGAGGTGCTGGCGCCACCGCGCCGCGTAGTCGTCGGCGGCGCGCGCCCGCTTGGCCCGCGGGGGCGTCACCGGTGCACGGGCGCCAGCGCTGCTGTCGGCTGGCTGCCAGCCGCTCGGCTGTGGGGCGGCAGCGGCGTTGCCGCGCCGCCCGACGGGCATCGCTGCCAGCGCGCCAGGGGCGCGGCTTCCAGCAGCATCGCCGCGGGCAGCGCGAGGCGGCGGCACCATGGCATCATGTGTGTGTAATAGGTGTATGTGTGGGGGTGGTATCAGGATCGGCTCCAACCCCTGAACCCTTCCCCCCATGGCCAGTTGATCCCAGGGCAGGTCCGACAGAGGCGGCTTTGGCAAGGGTGCGGCGCGTGGTTTTGTCATAAGTGCCGTCCCCACGGGGAGCGGCAATCGTGACGAGACCGCGCTCCTGCCTGGTGCCTCTGTCCATTCTACCCTCATTCAACCACCAATTCCTGCGACCGGCGAGTCCAAGTGTTTGGCTGCGGTAGTGGATGCTGCAAGCCTCCCACATGTCCTCAACGGTCCAAGGCACTTGACCGATATGGTGGAATCGGGAATCATTGAAGTAACGCTGAATGACGTTGCGGAAAGGGTGGTGCAATGGGCGGTCGTCATCGGGTTCGCCCATGAGCCTGCATTCGCTTGCAGGTGGGGAACCCGCTTCGCACCACCTGTTGTACGTCTCCTCAGCCTTTTTCGCCATCTGCCTCAATCTGTTACGCTGCGTAGCGATTGCCGAACGCTGTCCCGTGAAGTAGATCCTCGTGCCGTCGGAGATGAGGCGGGCCACTTCGTTGTGGGACAGGTTGTTCCTGATCCACTGGTTGAGCTCCTGCAGGTACGCCAGGTCGGTAGCCTCAGCGCCACCCTGTCCTGTGGCACCTACAGAGGTGCTGTATTGCCAACATATGTCACATAGAGTGTCATCGTCAGTAACAACTCCCAGAGACAGGAAACGACTGCAGTTCGTACATCGAGGGATATCACGCTGGAGGTCCTCGGGGACTCCGGACGAAGCCAGATCCCCAAGGCTGCCCCAGCGGGTGTTGTCACCGGCTCCTGAAGCAAGGGAATGGATGACCTAGCTGGTTCATTGCCACGCGATTGAGCTCGGTGGGGGGTGGGGGGTGGGTGGGGGGATTGGGGGGGGAGGTGGGTGGGGTGGAACTGGGCGGGGGGAGGAGATGTGGGGTGCGGGGTGATGTGAGGGCGGGGGTGGGGGGGTGTTGTGGTTGTGCGGTGAGGGGTGGTGTGGGGGGGGGGGGGGGGTGGTGGGGGGGGATTGGTGGGTGGAGTTGGTGAGGGTGGGGGGGGGTTGGGTGGTGTGGGGGGGGGGGGCCGTGTTGGTTGGAGGAGGGGGGTTGGGGGAGGCTCTGCGTTGGCTCGGGAAGCGACCGATCGTCCGATTCCCTCGATCTCGGTCAGCGATAAGCGATCGCCAGGCAATCCAATGTACGCAGTGGATCCGATATCCGTGACGTCTAGGTGACCGCAGGTTCTGGCCAAGTCCGCACGGATAGTTGCGGCCTCGGCCTGCAGGGTAGTCTCATTGTCGCCCTCATTGCGGTCAATATTCTTCCGATCTGCCAGGACCTGCATCATCGTTTCTTGATCTGGTGCCGCCGAGGCAATACTGCCTGGGTCCCGTGGTATCTCAACTGGAGCATATTGAGTGGCAGCGCCTGGATTATCCTGGCCAGGCGCAGCAGGTGTTGCCACCGGCTCCCATGCGGGGAAACCTGGGGGTCCATGCTTCTTCTCACATTCTGTGAAGAATGATCGAAGCGCTATGAGGGCTGGATGATGAATATGAAATATAAACATTGGCGAATTGGTTCAACTCCTGTATGCCCTCCACCAGGAAGTTCTGGTAGACCTTAGAGATCCATTGGAAGATCCCTGTGGTGGTACCAAGCACGGACTCAGGGTCGAGAAATCGCAACATCTTCTTGAAGAAGTGCCCTGCGCTGCATATGGGAAGATCCCGTGCCCAGGTATGGGTATGGTTGTAATGTATCTTGTATATCTCTGACTCGGTCCCAAATCGAAGCTGGAATCTCAAATATGATTCGATATTGTCTTGTCTGTGCAGGTTGGGACCGCCATGTACCTCGATTGCCTGGTTTATTTGGAACATCGATGACTCTATCAGCGGTGCTGATGTCCAGTAATATACCATATGGTTGTCCGATTCTTTTATCCAGTTGTTAATATATTGTGGGTGATAGTCCTTTTCTGTAATAATATGCTCTGGCGGATCAATGATGCTCTCGAAGATGGAGGTACCAGATTTCTGATCTGCCTGAATCTCGGCTGTCATCTCAGCCTCCATGGCGTCGTTGGCGGCCTCTTGTTCACTCACTACCACCTCGGAAACGTCAACGACAATGGTTGAGTGCTCGGCGGTGGTGTGCGCCACATGTTGCCGATTGCCGTCGTCGACTTCCATGGGATCTTCAGCGGGTGTTGCCGCCGGCTCCTGGTCGGATCCTGGGGTCCGAGGAGCGGTGTGGCTGGGTGGCGCGCGTGGGATACGCACTCGCTGAATAGACGGAACTCCGAAGTATGGTAGCTCGCGTGATTGCGCATGCTCCCCAATCTGGGCGCTGCATGATGAGGGTCCCCTAATCGCTACCTCCATGTGGGCATCGTCAATTTTGTCAGTACGTACTGGCA
Source organism: Prorocentrum cordatum (assembly GCA_963575745.1). Classification (NCBI taxonomy): domain Eukaryota; class Dinophyceae; order Prorocentrales; family Prorocentraceae; genus Prorocentrum; species Prorocentrum cordatum. The sequence continues at coordinate 96,532 of CAUYUJ010009757.1, forward strand.
TAGCGTAAACGATGCCCTTGAGGGGTAGGTTTTTGTTACAATACCAGATGTTTACCCATCGTAAACCGTAGTTGGGTATAGGTACCTGTACCGCAAAAAAACTTATCAAATACACCGAAATGTATGACGGGGCCGTAGATATGGCCCTTGTTCATGCGGGCTCTGGTGTTGTAGTCGCCCTTGGGGTAGTGGTTATCATAATGGTAGCAGTTGATCCGACCCCATTTTTGACGAGGATAAAGTCTCCGACACGAACGCCGTTGAAGATAGGGCGTCGGCCCCAATCTCTCTGTGTGAGTTCTGCAGTGATGGGCCTAAGGGCCGCCCTGCAGCACGACATTGCGATTAACCAATTCTTGTCCTGGTCGTTGTGTGCGCTCCTGCCAACCATGGCACGGATAATGGCCTCCTCGTCAAAGGTGTCGGGGTCGGCAATCTCATCTGCTGAATGAATGAGCGCTGCTGTCGCTGCGGCAAGGCCGGCAGGGGTCGCCCCCGGCGGGGGAGCAATGGGTTGCTGTGCCGATGACGCAGAAGCGGACTCAGAACCACTGATCTTGGCTGTCTGTATCTGCTGCAGAGGCTGTGGCGAGTAAGCCGCAGTATAAGCCTTTGCAGCGTGCATTGCCGCCGGCGCAGGTTGGTATGCGCCAGACGGCGATGGTGGAGCAATCCCAGGAGGATCGGCGATCATGTCGGCCTCCAACTCCTGGGCAACTTGTTATTTTCGTGATTGCTGCCGAGGCGGAGCGCAAATCTCGTGCTTGATGACTGGTGCTCGCTGGCGCTCCACAGGTGGGTAGTCCCAGATTGGGCCTTTTGAAGGCCGCAACTGTTTGCCGCTATCGCGGCCCCCCTTGCAACGGCGAGCGACAATAATTGCAGCAGAAGGGGCCGCGTCCTCGGTCATGATGGCGCCCTGTGCCTCCAAGCCGAAATCTGCCTCCAGGTTGGGTGGCAATATGCAGTCAATCACGATGTCCCACCTCATTTTTGTAGTGGTTGAATTTGGACGGCGGGACAAACGGTGTTGAGGATTAGGCTGCGCATCTCCTTAACGTACGTGTCTTCAACTTGAGAAATGCCTCGGTGCGCCTGCTCCTCGAGTTGCTTTCCGTCCTCTTCTGAATACGGAGATCTCTGTATCCGGGAATGATTTCCATTTTCATAATGTTGCTCAGCACGGATGTTGTGCCGTGTGGAGGTATTTTAACGTCGGTCCGATTTAGGCTTTCCCAGCCATATTCCATGGCTGGGAGGCGTGGGTTTGACCGAACTACGTCTCCTACGCCAGACGAATAGCAATGACGCTGCTCCAATCGAAGCAGCAGGGATTGCTCCTGGCGGATATTGTTTTACCGTAGATCTCAATCCTGTTTTTCTCTGGATCAATGTGCGTCTGGAACGCGCGAAAGATAAAGATCGGGTAATAACCCGTCCAGTTCTCGTATCCAGCTGGACGACCGTCTTGTATGAAGTGCGCCATGGCCGCTTCTGTGGATGTACCGCTGCTCTGATCACGACGGCCGCGGAATTTCCACTCCACCATTTCCTCGAAGCATTTCCATGTGCTGGCAAATTTCCAGCCAACCCTTGTGCGCCTCCTCCATATGTTGATTCGTCGATCAGTGAACTGATCGATGCTGAAGTGCCTGCTGTAATTCATATGGCGAAGCATAGTCGTAATATCTTTGCTCATGTACTTGGGGTCGCCGAGATATTCGTTCAATATCAAGTCGGGACCGTAATGTGTGGTGGGAGAGAAATCCATTTGTATTCTGGGAAGCAGCCAGAGCGGTCGATATCTGGAGCGTGGGTGATCACGCAGTCGTCATAATCCAACTGAGCTGCCCAATCGTTGTCGGTGATGCACTGCATGCCTCCGGGTGCGGTCGTGCCCCGAAGTGGGGGGGGGGCGCGTTGTAGTGATTATCTGGGTATTGCGCGCGAAGCTTATACTCACGAGGCGTGCATGTGTTGTCGAACGTAGAGAATTGACTCGGCTCCTCACGGCAAGAGCGCTCGCAGCAGTCCTGCCATGGAAGCACGCGCATTTTATCCAACTGCTGAGCGTGCGCAAGAACGTCGTCAGCAGGAGTTGCCTCCGGCCCCGTAGCCGTGTCAGCATCCTCTGCGGGATCTATAAGCGGTCCCGTGTCGGGGCGCGTGGCTGGCATGGCCTTCGGTGGTGGGCCCGTTGGCAAAGGCGGTCTGTTCGCGCTGGGAGGAGGTGCCGGTGTCGTCGCGGGTTCGGCTGCAGATGGTTCTGCAGCGGGCCTCGCGGCCGGCGTTGGCTCTATGTCAGAAGGTGGCGCCTCGCGTGGCGGTGCTGGCGGTGCTCTCGCTGAGGCGGCCTGCGGAACGCTTGGCGGCTCAGGCGGAACCTCGATGCGATCCAGGGCGGTCTGTTTATGCCACCCTTTGCACTGCTGGATGGCATCCGCATTGTCCAGGCAAGGTCCGACACGATGAGAATTAAGCAATGCACGCTCTTGCACGACACGCAACTGATTTGCCTCAGTGGCCTCCGCTTTATCGTCGATCTTGTCTACTAGCTGTTCATAGGCCACCCGGGTGAGGGCATGTGCATCATTGAAATAAAATTTAGTATATGATAGTCGTGTTTTTCTCTCAGCTGAATCGTAGGATGCCCAAATGCCCGGGTACGCGTCAATGAAGGAAATCAGTTTGTAGCACAGCTCCTCGTAGGCCGGACGGCATGGGTCATGATCTTTGTGTGTGTGGCGCTGTTGACGCTGATGGCGGCTCGCCTGTAGTCCCTGGGATGGGGCATTTATGCTGAACACGCTCACCAGCGGGTGTTGCCAACGGCATGGATTGCGGTAAATTGCCACTGGCGCATGAAGCCATCCAAGCACAGTGGACCATCTCTCCGGCAGCTTGATTCATCAACGTTGTGAGGCTGTGGTGCCTCTTCCACTCATCCGTCATCTTCTCGCGGAACGTGAGAGCCGCTGAGATCTCCTTGGCCTGGGTGTATGCCTGGGAGTCCGTCACGGCCTTCAGTAGTGGAGGCCGAAACGGATGTGGCTGAGAGGGTAATGATTGAACCACTGCGCAGAAATTCCGGTAGCACACAGCATCACTGAATTGAGTCGTCATCATTGCCATGCTATTGCTATTCATTTTGGCATGCCATGCCGTAGGCGTGAGCCTGTCATCGGACTCAATCCATTGATCTGCAGGAAGAACGGCGATGCCTCTGGCCTGCATGTGACGCGTGAGGTCAGCTGTCTGGTAATCGAAGTTTGGGTGCAGTCCCCAGTGTTTGGCCTTGCCTGGTCCCACTACGGCAGGGCAGCGAAAGTATTGCATCACGCCGATGAAACGTGACACATCGACCTTCACGTGCAAAGGAATGTGCTCTGGAACGCCGTCCTCACACCTGATGCGGGTGCTCTCGCGGCGTCCGTTATTGGGGGCACGATCGTGATGGCGCCGTGTGTCCAACCACTGTTGGCTGTGGGTGGCGCAGCCGATATCATTTGCACCCCAAACGAGGGAAGCATTGATGCCTCTGCAGTAGTGCCGTTGTTTTACATAGGCAGGGAAGCCTGTGCTCCAGTATTCCCAAATCTGCTCATTTCGTTTGCGCCATTCTGCCAAAGAAACATTATCATCACAACACAGTAAGGCTCGCGCATGACGAATCGAACCGATCATCACGCGCTGGTCGACCGTGCCTTCGGTCTGCAACTGTAGGATGTCTGCGATACGGTCTTCTTGCACCTGAGCGGCACGTGCACGAAGGGTTGCCATATCACAGCGGGTGTCGCCACCGGCTTCTGGCAATAAAATCAGATCCTGGCCGACTGGTGTGTCGTTCCGCTTGAAGAATTCTTTGTAATTCTCGTGCGAGAACGCCCACATCATGATGTCGTCGCGACTCATGGTTGCCAAATGCTCGAGGGTGGCTCCGTCCATAAATTCTGCTTTGTTGCGACATGGCATAAAGAGCGGTACGTGACCGACGTTGGAAGCTTTTGCGAGTTCATCGCGTCGGGTCGGGCTGTTGAGCTCATCGATGCCGTGCCCTGGGTATTTCTTGTGGTCTCCGCCCTTAGTACCTTTCTTGTTGTGCATAATCCATGTAGAGTCCGTGTATATATTAAGCAATTTGTACGCATGGCCTGAAGGGCCAAAGGCATGAATGAGGAGCATTCCCAAGTCTTCTTGTACCACGCCCATCCATCCTCGCTCGGAGAGAATGGCTTTCACCAGTCGGCCACCACAGAACGCGCTGTATTTTGCCTGGGGTAAATCCAATGGATCCAGCATGGATCCTGGAGTGGCACCAGGATCTTCGGCATCTGGGTACTCAGGAGGGTTCACACTGCCCTGCTCGCAGGGCTGCCATAGCTGGGCGCCGAGATGCGGGAGAAGTGTCCAGCCGTCAGGGTTGCCAGAAGGTGTTGCCACCGTCTGGGGATTCGAGCCGACCCCCCCCCAAAACCACCACGGTTTGTCAACCACGTGATGAGCTTTCGGGAGAATTTCCTGGGTTGGTTGAGGTCGTGAAAGGCCCGCATATCGGTGACGAGATGGTCCTCCACAGTGTGGCCGATCTGTCCTGCCACGTCGGACGTCCTGGCCATGGCAGGAGGCCGCACTGGTAGCTTGACTTGCTCTCGGTCAAGAGGATATGCATGACTCGGAGTAGGCAGTCCCTCGGCACAGATGCCTGGCGGCATGCAGTAGCCGTCCTTGTGCAGCTCGATCGTCTCGTTGACCGTAGCCTGCGCCCACTGTCCAAGCATAGCGCATCCAACCTTTGACCAATCGTTACGTAGCATCTTCCACTCTACATCCAGCATGTGAGTGGCGAGGTCCATCGGAGGGCACTTGCGATGTCCACCCAGGATTGTTGCGTTCAGATGGTCAGGCAACTTGCGGGTAACATCCTGGACAGCGGTGTTCCGTGTGAACAAGCTTGACATCATATACATGGCTTGCATCATCGAAATCCACGGGGTCGCCGTCACCGAGTTGTACTCACAATAGGCGCCGCCGCCGACAAGCCCCATTCGGTTGCCGATCACCCCAGTCACGTCCAGCGACGCGGCGCAGGTGGTCTCGACGATAGCGGTGTCGTCCGGCACGCGCAAGTGGTACTCGGCGCTGTTGTCCAGGCGGCGCCGATGAAGGAAGTGGTATCCTTCATCCCCTCCACGATGGCGGCCTGTCTGAAGATGGAACGCAGGTCCCACGCGATCATTATCATCGGCCTCGGGATTGCGGCGGGCGTCGCCGCCGACGGCCCAGCCCTCGAGGCAGAGAAGTGGGACCCGGTGCATCTCTGGAGGGGGGAAGTCGGGGGCAGAACCGATCCCCTGGACGTTCGTTTCGCGCGGTGCGAGCAAGATGCTGGTAAGCGTAATTGCTCGAGTCGGATAACAGCTGCGGGAACCGCGTGATCGTACCGCGAGAGTCCTAGATCTGTCGGGACCAAGGGGTGACGACGAGGAGTGACCAGAGCGTCTACCATGTGGCGAACGAGCCCGTGCACGAGGTTGGCGTGAGGCGCCAGCCGCGGCAAGGACACCGACATGGTACATGCGCGCATGTTGCCCCTCGTGCTCTTTTGGCCCCACGCACTGTTGTCCGCATCGTGTACCTGGCGCGCCCCAATGTTCACGATCAGTCAGTATTTGCTCGCACCGCTCCTCACGTCCATCAACCGCAGGAGGTTGGGCGATGTGCGGTAGACCGTCTGGCCTCTTGGGCCCTTCCAACGGTCGCCAAGGGTTCTTCGGAGCGCACTGCATGGGGATGATTGGGAAAATGAGCGATGTTTCCAATAAATCCCTCCAGAGATCTGCTTTCTTAGGTTCAAAATGTTAGTCATCATGTCTGCGATCTGTTCTTTAATACTTACATACTTAAGCTCGGCATGTTCAAATTGGCATGTCGCGCATATCCAATCCAAATTGATACGATGGGTGCGATGGAGATGACGAAGTGCTGGTGTACGTCCGTTTTGGACAATCTTGGTCACGGCCTGGTTGTCTTCCAGGACGATAAGATGCACTTTCGGAGAGCTGCTCGCGCGAGCAGGCTCTGGGTCCACGTGTAGCACAATACCTTCGTGGGAAATCGTACGCCTCTTTGGAGTCGTAAGTGTCTCCGACTGCAGCGGGAGCTGCCTCGGGCTAGGAGAAGATCCCCTTGCATGGGGATGCCTCGCGAGGCGATGTCTTAGGCCAGGGTTGGACATATCGTCGTAGCGACGCGCCCCAGGCAGCCTAGGCAATTGGTCTTCTCTTTGCAGGTGCTGGCAACTTCCGCCACGGCCTCCCAGAAGGAAAGCAGTGGAAGTCCCTCGAGTCGTAGTGCAGAGCCAAGAGCGACGATCTCGGACTCCGTGGAGGAGTGCGAAACGACCGTCTGTCTCTTGCACACAGCATTGACGGGGAAGAACGTATTCGGTCCAACGAGCGCCGCGAAGACGCCAGTCGTGGACTTAGAGGAAGTAATACAGTCGGCAAATGAGGCATCGGTGAAGAGCATGATGGGCAATTTGTCCTGAGTGTCACCGATCCATCCATGCAGGCAATGGGTACGAGTCGTCTTGAGGTAGCAGATGAGCCGATGAAGGCGTTTATCACACGTAGTATTCCATTTGGTGATCTCTCTGGCTAACATGCGCACTGGGTGCCAAAGATCGAAACGACAACATCGTGCCATATAGAGAATCTTCAGCAATACACCTGCCGCGTCCTGGCCGAGAATGCCCTCGTCAGAGTAATCAGACTCGGTCAAAGATGCGCCCTCGATGCCAGGAGTCTCTGCGGCGGGAAGGTCATCATAAGTGACTGTCGTGGATTGCGACGTATCAATAAGTCTTTCGATCGACCCAGCTGGGCTGGATGATCGTGACCGAGCATTGAGCACGCCAGTAGGTCTCGCGACCGACCCAGAGGAACTAGGCGATTTGGATCGCGGAGCCCTTGGGGAGTCTGACCGTTTTCGGCGTGAGCCTGGCTTTTGGGTACGCTTGGAGGCACACTCAGGGTAGCGTTCTATACATTGGTCGGTGAAGCCAAGCATATCATGTCGTATACCACGAACTTGGTTAGCTGTATGGTAGTCTTTTTCGCTGTGGGTAGGCAACGTTGGACGCATGGTAGCCATTCGCTTGTCGAAGACGTTCTGGGGAAAGTCATAAGCCTGTTGCCCACAACCAAGATGCTGAGAGTACGGAGTGGGCGGATCTAGCTCAACGCCGCTTTTGCGGATCAGATCCCAGCCAACATGGAGGTTGGCGGCGGGCCCTGCAAGTTTGAAGTCGCCCACGTATACCGAAAGTATCAAGCCCAGCTTCTTGTGTCTCCACGCGCATTCCCAACCGGGGATGGGCTCGAATCCAACGCTCTCCAAGCACGTGCGACACTTGCGTTCCCAGAACACGTCTGCCAAGGGGTGCCCGCAAAGTGCTAAGCGTAGTCGGGCCACGGGATTCTTGTATTTAGCCCAAGATGCGGGCTGACGCCACTTGGGTAGGAGAATCCAAGTATCGACCGGGTCGATCCGACCGTCTCCGTATAGTAAGGCCTGAGTGTATGCGCCTGGCGCGTCACTCTGCTTGCCTCCATAGTTTGGCGATCATGCGGTGGCGTCACAAAGCTTAGAAGCCTCAATGCGTGACGCACTAGACGCCGCATCGGCGAAGATGGCGGCCAAGCCAGTCTCGTCTTTGCCAGTGTTGCCCTGAACCACTACGCGGCCCTTGAACTCACGTAGTTCCGGAGGAACTTCCTCATGTTTCACAGAAGATAGCTCTAACATATTGAAGAAGTGAACCTTCTCCCCTGTGCGAATCGCCCCGGACTCAACATCATCTTTCTCAGCAACAATTTATATCATCCATGTCTGCTTCTTCTCAAGGCGTTCGCATCCCTTGCGTAGGGCCTCTTGTGCACGTGGCTCAGCAGCAACCTCGCGTTTATTCAGATTTCGGGTAACAAGGGCCGGGCGTGCCCATGCTGACGCAGGGAGTTTCTCTCTGTGTACCTGTGAGAAATCGGATCCACGCGGCATAGTAGGCATCGCTACCGACGGGGTGAACTTGCGGATAAGCGGGTTCGCACCCCCGAACTCATATCCCTCACTGTCGATTAGCACCAGAGTTCGCGCGACTCCAGCAGGCGATGGTAAGGGTTGGCGGTCGTATAATACTGCGGTGATGTCACGTGGTCCGCCAGGAAGTTTGGCATGCAGAAGTTCCTTGTTTGTCGCGCCCTTGGCGTCCTCGTCTCGGATGACAGCTCCGCTGCCCATATCGTAGGTAATACGGCGTTCCACGGTATTCCATGTAGGCCCACCAGCCGTGGTTCCGCGAAAGAGTTTAGCTTGTTTGTCCTGACGGGTCCACACCCTAGGGGCAGCCCGCTCGCGTGTCTCGCGGGCTTGTTTTATGTCTTCTGCATAATCGATCTCTTTCTCCTGTTGTCCTCGGGAGAAAGTCTTCCAGTGTTCGGGAAGGATGTGGTCTGGGCGCGTAGTAGCCTGCACGCGTGTCTCACGACCGCGGACCACCATTTTGCCGTCTGGCAGCATCTTGGGGAGCTCGTAGAACCGAACTAGGCCGGTCCATGGCTCACTAAGTTCTCGGTGGTCTGCGGCACTAACACCGCCCCAAACGTCTCGAAAGACACTCTCGCCCTCGAAGGTAGCAGTCGTCTCGAAGTCCCGCGCGGCATCGAGCTGATCGACGGGGACAAGAATGTTCATCACATCGTCTGTCGGTCTGAATAACTTCTTTCGCGGAGTGCGGATATGCCGGATGATGCAGTATCCACGCTGCTCCCAGTAATCCGGCTCTGGCGCTGGTGCAGCGACATCGGGGGCCGATGGGTGGGCAGCAGCAGGACTGTCGTCCAGCGGTATCATAGAGGGATCACCCCACTCTGTCGGGTAGGCAAGCGGTAGGTCAGGCAGAGGTTTGTCGCCCAAGGGACGAGAAGTAGTTGCCTTGACCTCGTCGTGTGCCTCTGGGTTGTGGTGTCGCAGGGTACCGCCCTTTACAGGGGATGTGAACTTACCGTCCGGGATGATAATGTCCTTGACCCTGTGTGCGTGACGCAGGTCGCCGTCAGGATTTCTGGCGTATGTAGCCGTGTCCAAGACGAGATAATCACCCGACCAACGCCCACCTGAGTGTAAATGGTAACCCATGAACAACCCTTCCCGAGCATTTTCTTGGAACTTTGCTGTCTCGTTGTTGATCTCGGGATTGAGGCATTTCCAAAAAAACGATCACCGAATGGTATGCAGTGCCCGGGGAAACTTCCACCACATTGGGTTTCATGTGCTGTCTTGTCTGCGTGCCCATCGCTGAGGGCGGCAACGCCCGTGGATGCGCGCGCAAAGTTATGTCCACGGCAAAAGGCCTGCATGGCCCCCTTCCACCGCTCATGTCCCAGCCCGGACATATGCAACGCAGCTCTGGCGCCCAGGATGACGATCTTGACAATGCGTTCTATCAGGCCATTCGTCTGTGGACGATGAGGAGTACTAGTGTCATGTCGCCATCCCAGCTGGCGGTGCGCTTTCAGAAGCTCTCCTGAGTCATCTGTATAGACGTGCTTCACTTTATCGTTTGCGGCGATGAATTGCTGAAAGGATGCCTTCGTTGTAGCTGCGTCTTTGTGTATGGCTGGATATGCCATGATGATGCCGGTGCATCTGTCGAGGACGACAAGTGCAGACTTGTCGCCATTTTTATCAGCGGCATCGTCCTTGGCAAAGACGACGCGGTCGGCAGTTAGCGCCTCCCCGAACTTCTTCGGGGCAAAAGCCTCGTGGGCAATGTCCTCGTCCGTGGGGGCTGCCGGTGGATGTGGTTTGCGCTGTCGTATGCGCGGGGCGTTCTGCGCCATGCTGCGAGAGCAAACCTCACAGTCTGGGTGTTTCGGACTGTGAGTCATGCAGTGCATAGGGTCGATGGGCATCTCGTCGGTTTGGAAGAACACGGCCACTATCGGAGCGTGCCTCAGCAGGCGTCGCCATCGGCAGATCCCTGATGGATGTCGACGTAGTGTCGATCGGATCTGCTTGAACCGCGCCTGGGGCATCCCCGCAGGTCTTTGTAGACCCCCCGCGTGTGTTAGGAGAACGCTGCTGCTGAGACGTGAACGAGTCGCAGTACGAAGCTTTGACTTGTCCCTTGGGGCAGTTCTCGCGGTGGAGCCGTGATTCAGAGGTTGGTGGTGACTGCGCTGGGTCCTTGCAGCACCAGCGTGTGTCATGGCAGCGTGAAGGGGAACGCTTGCGTCTGCGACGTCTTGGTGCGGGGGAGGTGCACAATCGGGGTGATTGTATCTTGACAAGATCGTGGAGGCGTAGCTCTGAAACTCGACTGCTGACGGGAACTTTGTACCACTGGCCCCCCGGATCCTGGAGCATGTGGCCCAAATCGGGGTCCCAAAGTTGCCGCAAGCCATCAACTTCAATTAATTATCCGACTGATAACGATGGACAATCTGGCAGGGCAAGAGCTGAACTCCGCAAGCCGACCTCTGGTAGTTGGATGTCGTAGTGCTCATTGACAATACGATCACCATTGGCCGTTTCCAGAATGTGTTCCTCGCGGATAGATATGCGATCAGATTCGGTCTGCGCAAGCTCGTTCTTATCCTGAATATGGTGCGCAGATCCACTGTCGAGAACGCAGGAACGTGTCAGGGCGGCTGTCGATCGCGGAGGGTCGACAGTAGGTGTCGCCACCGACTCCTGGTTCGTCTCGGATGACTCTGTGATGGAGTCGGCAGAACCTGTAATCGCAGTGGGTGTTGCCACCGACACTGTATCGTGTCGGTAGTCCTGTGGGTCCTTATACCATGATTGGGCCTCCCGTTGACAACATTGCAGAGCCTCAGCACTTTGTTGCCACCACTGCGGTCGCGGATCTGGTATCTTGACAATGTCGCCTTCGTTTGGCTTGTCGATCCACTTGTCGAGAGTGGTCTTGCCAGAACCGATGTACGGGAAGTATTCCACATTGTGTGTGTGCGTCGAAACGTATCCGGCGTCGTGGTGTGGTAGATATATTCCTGGCTTTGTGTGCGGCCATAAGGGTCTTGTCACGCATGACGCAACTACGGTCGCAGCGGCGTGGGCGGCGATTATTAATAGCAGGAGAGCGTACTCGAAACCTATGGGAGCCACGGGATGAACTGCGGCTCATGGAACGGCGGTCACGTCCTCTGTCACTGCCGGATGATCTGTCGCGGCCACGTGGGCTGCCACGTCCTCCGCCACGTCCGTCTCTCCCTCGGGAAGATGATCGTGAAGATCTACCGTATCGACCTCTCGACTGACTGCGAGAGTCGATAAATTTTCTGGAGGATGATCGAGCGCGGTCGCGTTGGCGTTTGTGGTCGCGTCGGTTGTATGACCCCCCGCATTCCGAACCCCCCCGCGTTGTGGAGAGCGTCTGCTCCCTGACCCGCGGGGTGGTGGTCGGCCACGGCTGTCCTGACGTAAATCCGTGGGCGGCTGGGGCTCCTATCAGGTGTCTTCGTACCAGCTGCGAGGTGGGCATATTTGCACTTGTCACCTTTGTGGCACTTGTTCTGGACGAAGTAACTAAACTGCGCCATGTGCGGGAAGTTGGATTTGCCACCGCGTGCGCAGGAACTGCGCTTGGCGAATCCGAAGCAGAACTGCTTCGATCCTGGCTTTTTGGAACTCGCAGGGGCCGGCGCGCTTCGGCGAGCGTTGCCGCCAGCGTTAGATGGGCGGGAAGATCTGCCGCCTCTCCCATCCCTGGGGTAGACGTGCAAAGCCTTGCAACGGTCCCCGTTCCGACAGTTGCCTTTGTTCCAGGTTGCGCAGATGTTCACCTGAGAACGGTTCTCATACTCATACCGTATTGATATATATATATATATAAACTTATTCTCTGGTTGTTTCGTTTCCAGAACGTCGAGAACACGCGGAGCCATTCGTGGGTACGATGCGGGTCGCTTACTTTCATTCGTTGGCACTCATACATGTCCTGTTTTATCCACATGTGTCGGCGAATCTGAGCGCGGATCTGAGAGTCGAGAATCTTGGGGTCGGGTGCCTCTCGGCAACCCAACAATAAAGCGTCTCATTCTGTAATGCATCGTTGCAGATCTTCGTCTCTCATCCTCAATTCTTTGAGGCGCTCAAAACCGTGTAGGTCATCATCAACCTCGGTCACCTTGTAGGACTGTAGGATGTGCCAGTATATCTGGCGTCCTTTCAGCATTCGTCCAGCTTTGTGTTCCTTGGTTTCGATGAGCCTGATCTGGAAGCGCAGGTCAGAGGATAAGATGTCGCTGAGAGCAGTGGCGAGTTTGCAATCGATGCTCTCAAAGTCACCGCTGTCTCTCACGTCATCAAAGGTACACTCGGGCTGTTCAGCCACGCATGGGAAGGCGTATGCTTTGGAGGGGCGCCCTGAAGCGGCTCCAAAGTTCTTCCGCGCCTTCTGCTGCCGCTCAAGCAGCTGTGTGATTTTGGGTAAGACAGGGGCTCTTACGGTGTCTGACTCCTTGATAGGAGTAGTAGTGTTGACCGAAACCGCAGACAGTGGTTGCGAGGGTATCGGTGCACCGTCGGCGGTTGGTTCTGTGCGCACTGGAGACGCGCGGCGTGTCTGTGCGGAAGCTGCCGCGGAGGCTGCTCCTGGAGACGTACGTCTTGGTTGTCCTGCAGAAGCGCGTGGCGCTGCAGCGGACGTCGCCGTCGGCATGGGGAGGCCTGGCGAAGGCTGAAGGTGAAGTGTAGTGTCGTTGGTGTGGTCAATCAGTAGATTTGTCCAGTTCGTCATGTCCTCGAGTATTTGATCCACCTTTTGGCGTGCAGATCGCAAGCCATGCCTGGAAGAAGTGATCTCGTCGTCGGTGCCCCGAGAGCGTTGGGAATGCCCATCAAGGCGTTGCTCGTAGGCTCGGAGACGTGCGTTTTGTGCCTCCAGCTCACTTTCCAGACGTGTGAGACACTCCTCAACGCGTACTTTTTTGCAGCATCTCTGTCCCGAAGGGCCTGGGAGAGCTCGGGCTGCGCGTGGTCCGCCGCCGTCTTAACTTCCTCCACCCTGTCAATGAAGTGGGCGAAATCGTAAACCGTAGGAGGAGATCCCAGCTGATCAGTCTGGGCTCGTCCGACGCGCAACTCTGCCAGGGCGTCCTGCGCACCGGGTAAAAGCTGCTCGATCACAGAGATCCGGTTAGCGAGGGGCTGCACGACAGCGTCGGTCGCATCAAGCCGTTGAGCGATGACTCTCCCAGTATTTTGCAATAACCGTAGCGTGGTCCATGTTTGATCGAAGATCATTGATTTGGGACTGGGCGTCGCCGAGGTCGTGTGCCTCTGATAGAGGCGGTCGGTTTCGGAGCCGATCATGGATCTCATCGTGTAGGATCCTGACCGCAGAAACGCCTGTGTCGTGGACGACCACAAGCTGATGCTCCATCTGCACAAGGTAGTTGCGCAGGTGCTCGACCGTCGCAGACCATTCACCTGAGTATGACATCTCACGGTCAACCTGAAACTGCAGCTCTCCTAAAAGACGACGATCTTCAGCGATCCTGGAATCTATGATCGCTAAGGCGCCGTCGAAGTCTTGACGTAGAGCAGCAGTGTGTGCGGCGTTCGTCTGAACGCTCTGAACCAGTCCAGAGTACTGCCTGGACACGAAGGTTTCAACCTGGTCTCGCAGCTCAGCAAGGTCACCTGCAGCGGGCGTGGCCGCCGGCAGGTCGTCTGAGAGGAAGAGGTGAGGAGCGTCTGCTCCCTGGTGCACCCTCTCGCGAGGGGTGCGCGGCCTCTGAGAGGCCGCGCGCGGGCTCGATCTAGTCTCGTCGTAGGGGCCTGCGGCCTCGCGACGGTTACGCATGGACGAGCTGCGGCTAGGGCCGTGTGTGCGTGGTGTCTGACGAGGTGATGATACCTTGGGATGCTGCGTCTGCGGCTGTGCCGCCACTGGTCTACCGAACTCCTCGAAGGCGGCCACGTGTGCCGACGCTGGGGCAGTGGCAGGGCTGGCTGGGCCAGCGCTGTTGGTCCAGAGGCGGTTAGCGCGGAAGCGCCCTGGAGTATCGGGGCCAGTGGGGCTTGCGCCCGACGCAGTAGGGATTGCTCCCGACGTAGGAAGAGGAGAGGGGGGGTCGAAGGTAGGCGTGTGAAATCCTCCACTGCCTGTTCCTACTCCTTCTCCTGTCCCCCCGTGGGCGGCGCGGCGGCGAAGTTCAGCAGCTAGTCGCGCCTCGGGTCCGTCGAAGCTGGGGGGGGGTATCTGGGGCACCCACACGGTCACCTCCAAGGCTCTCCAGCTCATCACCGAGCCGTCGCGCCGTCGGAGAGCTCAGACGCGAAGCCTCGAAGGATCCCTTACGGCGCATGCGCCGTCGGGGCTCCATCGGGGCTGCGGGCGAGATCGCCGCAAGGGTAGAGTCTATTCTCTTTTTAGAAAGGAGAATCTACGCGGCGCAACTCACTTTGAGTGTCTTGAAGCTGCCCTCTCCGCTGCTCGTGCAAACATCCCACCCTCCCACCCGCAATTTGGTCGCAAGACTTCTTAAGACCGTGACGGCACGTGCCAAATTGCACTTGGCAGCGACACCGACGCCGACGACGACAGCGACAACGACGACTACGACGACGCCGACGACGACTACGACTTCGACGACGACGACCACGCCGACGCCGACGCCGACGACGACGACGCCGACGCCGACGACGACGATGACAACGCTGACGACGACGACGACGCCGACGACGCCGACGACGACGACGGCGACGATGCCGACGACGACGACGAACACGACAACGACGACGACGTCGCCAACGAAGACGACGACGACGAGGGAGGATGGAGGACGACGACGGCGACAACGACGACAACGACGAGGGAGGAGGGAGGACGGCAACGACGCGAACGACGAAGGAGGAAGGACGGCGACACCGACGACGACAACGACGAGGGAGGGAAAATGACGACGACGACGACGACGACGGCGACGAAATAGGAGGGACGACGACATGACGCCAACGACGGACGACGACGACGACGACGAGAAAGGAGGAAGGACGACCACGGCAATCACGACGACGGGAACAACGACGACGCCAAAGAGGACGACGACGACGGCGACGAGGAAAGACAGAGGACGACGACGGCGACGGCGACGACGAGGGAGGGAGGACGGCGACAACGACGACGACGCAAGAGCGCGCGCGCACGGTACTGTTGAACATGTGTATTGCGGAACCTTGTGTTTTTGTATGTTTCTTGGACACTCGATTTTGAAGTCCGTCCGAAACCGAAGGTTGAAGGATTTCCGCATGCGCGCGCGACGACGCGCGCGCAGGAAGCCCGTGTGGTAGTATTTTCTGACAGTATTGAAGAACCGATGGTTTTCTTAAGTTAAGATTTCGCAAGAGCGCGCGCGTAAGCTTTTTTAGGGAATCCGTGTTGCGAAACCATGTGTTTTGGTATGTCGTTTGGAAACTCGATGTTGAAATCCTTCCGAAACCAAAGGTGCTTGAAGTATTCCGGCATGCGCGCGCGACGACGCGCGCGCGTGCACTTCGTCTCATTTTTTGCAGAGGACTTCTTCGAAACCCCTGATTTTTGATAAACGAATGTGCGCGCATAGTTTTTTCCAAGGGAGCCGAAGGGGGGTAGATACCAGCTTGGCTGGGATAGCTATGATATCAGAGTTAGGATGGACGATGGGGCAGGACCATGTGTAACTAGCCATACGAAAAAGGGGGTCTTCAAGTCCGGGGGAAGATGGTAGAACCGATCTTTTTTTTGAAACGAGAACTTATGTAATGCAATCAATCACTTGCTCAACTTGCAGCTGCCCTCTCCACTGCTCGCTCAAACATCCCACCCTCCCACCCGCAATTTGGTCGCAAGACCTCTGAAGACCGTGACGGTAGATACCGCATGGCACTTGGCAGCGACACTAGCGCCAAAGACGGCAGCGACAACGACGCCGACGACGACGCCGACACCGACTACGACGACACCGACAACGTCTCCAACGACTTCGACGATGACGACAACGACGACGACGACGAAGACGACGACGACGACACCGACGACGACGACGACGCCGACGACGACGATGACGACGATGACAACGCCGACGACGACGATGACGACGATGACAACGCTGACGACGACGATGACGACGACGACGTCGCCAACGAAGACGACGACGAGGGGGGAGGGAGGACGACGACGGCGACAACGACGACAACGACGAGGGAAGAGGGAGGACGGCAAAGACGCGAACGGCGACGAAGCAGGGAGGACGGCGACGCCGACGACGACAACGACGAGGGAGGAGGGAGGGCGGCGACAACGACGATGACGACGAACTAGGAAGGATGACGACGAGACGCCGACGACGGACCACGACGACGACGAGGGAGGAGGAAGGACGACCACGGCGACAACGACGACGGAAACGACGACGACGCCAAAGAGGACGACGACGACGGCGACGAAGAAAGACAGAGGACGACGACGGCGTCGACGACGCAAGAGCGCGCGCGCACGCTTTTGCTAAACATCTGTGTTGCAAAACCTTTTGTTTTTGTATGTTTTTTGGGCAGTCGATTTTGAAATCCTTCCGAAACCAAGGTTTGTGAAGGATTTTGGCATGCGCGCGCGACGGCGCGCGCGCGTGCACTTCGTCACTTTTTTGGCGAAAGGGTTCTCTCGACGGCACGCGCGCAGCGGCGTTCGAAAAGGTTTCGACATCCACGCGCGCGAACACCGTTTGAACATCCAGAACAAGTTTTTTTTTCCCCCTAAGATTTCGCCAAAACGCACGCGTAAGCTTTTTTAGGCAGTCGGTGTTGCGAAACCATGTGTTTTGGCATGTTTTTGATATTTTTGGGGGGCTCGATTTTGAAATCCTTCCGAAACCATGTGTTTTTGAATGATTCCAGCATGCGCGCGCGAGGGCGCGGGTTCTTGAAACTTTCTGGAATTCGATAAATGAGTGCGCGCGTGTAATATGTTTTGCTACGGATGGCGGGGGGGTGGGGGGGCGATACCTGTCCCCCTGGGATAGTGTACGTTCATATTTCGGATGGACGATTGGGGCAACATCCTATGTGTTTTGCATCGGTTCCCGGGGGGTCTATAAACCCGGGGGGTGTGGGTGGTGGAACATTTTTTGTTTTGAAAAGATAAATTGCGCGGCGCAATGTGGCACAATTGGTTTTAACAAACGAATGGACACATCCCCTGCTCCACCACACCCACCCACCCGCAACTTAGCTTGAAACATTCACGCGGTGGCCATTGCGATGCATGCTTGGCATTGGCTGGTGCATCTCTGCGGCCGCGCCGCCCCTAGCGCGCGCGCAGCGGCCAGCTAGTTTGGCGCCGTCGACACGGCCGCGGCGGCGCTGAGCGCTGGGCGCATCCTTGCGGGCGCACTGCGGGTCGGCGACTTGCGCGGGCGCGGTACCATGACAACGCCGACATCGGTAGACGCGATGACGATAGTGGCGATGCTGGTGACGGTGTTCGCACCGACGAAAGCGCGGCCAGTGCGGGCGCAGATGCTGATAAAGCCGACGACGACGACGGCGTCCTCGCGTCGGCGATGAAGGTTTCGGAAAGAGTTCGACGCGCGCGCGGCCGACGCGCAAGCGGCCTGCGTGGTATTCTTTGACGCGGATCGTGCCCCCCCCCAGCACGCGCGCAAGTGCGCGCGAATGGTGGCGGCATGCAGCGCCAGAGGCCCACTAGGTAGAATGTCATGGACATGTTGAAACCCTATGATTGTCGTAAGAATCCGCAAAAGCGCGCAAGTTGTATTAGACAACTGACGTTGCGAAGCCATGTTGTTTGCACGTGGTTTGCACAGTAGGTTTAGACATCGTTGCGAGACCGAAGGCATTGGAAGGATTCCGGCATGCGCGCGCGACGACGCGCGCGCACTTCGCCCCATTTGTTGCAAAGGAGTCTCGCGACGGCACGCGCGCGAGGGCGTTCGAACCATTTTGACTTGCGCGCGCGCGCGAAGCCCGTTTGGTAGAATGTTTTCTGAAACTGCTGAACAAAAACAGGTTCTTTCCTGGGGAATCCGCGAGAACACGCGCATGGTTGTATTGGAAATCCGCATTGCGAGGCCCTGTTGTGTTTTTGTATGTTTTTGGACACTCGATTTTGACATCCTTACGACATCGAAGGTGTTTGAAGGATTTCGGCATGCGCGCGCGACGACGCGCGCGTGCGCTTCATCAATTTTTGTTGCAAAAAGATCTTGAACACTTTAGACTTTTGAGCAGCGGGCGTGCGTGCATCACGTTTTTTGCATCGGATGGCGGGGGAGTCGAAGCCGACTGGGCTGGGATGAATGAGTTTATATCTAGAACGGGAGATGGGGCATAATCATCTGTAAGCTGCAATGCAAAACGATGCACCGATAAAGCCGGTGGGTGGAGAGTCGATTCCATTGTTACGTGCGGCGACCTTTGGAATGCAATCTACGCGGTGCAAGCAACGCGGTGCAATCAATGTGGTGCAGTTGATGTCTGTTCGCAATGAGTTGTCCACTCCGCTGCCCCCGCAAACATCCAACCCACCCACCCGCAACTTTGATCGCAAACCTCATGCGGCGGCGATTGCGATGGGCGCTTGGCGCTGGCTGGTGCATCTCTGCGGCTGCGCCAACCCGCGCGCGCGCAGCGGCCAGGTAGGTTGGCGCGACCGACGCGGCTGCGGCGGCGCTGACCGCTCGGCGCATCCAGGCGGGCGGGTGCGGTATCATGGAAACGTCGATAATTCTAAACACGATGCTTTTGACAGTAGCGATATAAGTGGCAATGCTGCCAGCGACGACGGCGCGGCCAGTGACGGCGCCGATGCCGATCACGCCGACGACGATGACGGCGTCTTCGCGTCAGTGATGAAGGTTTTAAAGGGAATTCGAAATGCGCGCGCGGCAGACGCGCGAAAGTGGCTCGCATGGTATTGTTTGACGCGGGTCGTACCGCCCCAGCACGCGCGCAAGGGCATTCAACCGATTTTGACATGCGCGCGCGCGAAGCCCGTTTGGCAACAATTTCCGATACTGTTGAAAAAAACAATGGTTTAGTTAAGAATTTGCAACAACGCGCGCGTTTTTGTTGAAGTCCGTGTTGCGATACCCCTTTGTGCTTGTATGTTTTTTTTGGAACTCGATCTCGAAGCCCCCCCGAAACCAATTTTTTCAAAGAGAAAGAGAGAGAGAGAGAGAGAGAGAGAGAGAGGGAGAGAGAGAGCGAGAGAGAGAGAGAGGGAAAGAGAGCGAGATAGAGAGAGAGAGAGAGAGAGGATTTCGGCACGCGCGCGTGACGACGCGCGCGCACTTCATGCTGTTTTTGCAAAAGGATTCTCGAGACGGCACGCGCGCGAGGGCGCTCGAGCGAATTCGACATGCGCGCGCGAAGCCCGTTTGGTAGCTGTTCCTGAAAATCTTGGAAAACTAACTGTTCTTCTGGTTCCGCAAGAGCGCGCGCATGTTTTTTGTTGAAAATCAGTGTTGCGAAACCCTGTGTGTTATATATAATATAATACTATATATATACATAGATTGGACACTCGATTTTGAAATCCTTCCAAAACCGAGGGTGTGTGAACATGATTCTGGCATGCGCGCGCGAAGGCGCGCGCGCGTGCACTTCGTCACATCCTCTGCAAGGGGATCTTGGAAACGAGTGTGCGCGCGTAAAATTTGTTTGGAAGGGAAACGAGGGGGGGTCGATGCCGGCCTAGCTGGGATAATCTGAATTCGCAGGTAGGATGGACATTGGGCTAGAACCCTATGTGTTTTGCATCGGTGCGCCGAGGGTCTTCAACCCCCGGGGTGGGATGGTGGTAGAACATTTTTGTTAGAAAAAACCAAAAAGGAAAGATAGTCAATCAATCACATGCTCAACTTGAAGCTGTCCTCGCCGCTGCTCGCGCAAAAATGCCACCAACCCACCCGCAACTTGGTCGCAATACCTCTTTAGACCGTGGCGGCAGGTGACCGTGAATGCGGGAGCTGTCGCACAGAGGAGTCAAACGGTCAAAATGAATTCAGCGTCGTGTTGAGAAACACGAATTATTACATACAAATTCTGCACTGGGTTACTCCCTCGGCAAGGCTCCTAAGGAGCGTGCCTCGGATTTCACCAAGATGTATATAAGAAGCCACTTGTCGTAATTAGTATAGTGGCTAAATTTTGCGCGTGCATCTACTGCTCGAGGCGAACTCTTCAACAATAAAAAGTTCAAGCAAACTCGAGCTGTGGGCCTTGCGGCCGACGTTGCTAGGTATTGCCACGCATGTAGAACTCACTGGCCCAAACACGATGGCCGTCGATTCCAATAAAGCTCGTCATGTACGCTGCCCAAGTCGTCCTTGGGTGCCAGTTGCGGAATCGAGGATTGCACAGCAGGTCGCGGATGTATACGAACTCATCGCTGTTCTCCGCGATGTACATACAGCACTCGTTGTGGTAGCTCCAATACCTTGGGCCCCACTGGCTGCCCTCGAGGTGCTGGCGCCACCGCGCCGCGTAGTCGTCGGCGGCGCGCGCCCGCTTGGCCCGCGGGGGCGTCACCGGTGCACGGGCGCCAGCGCTGCTGTCGGCTGGCTGCCAGCCGCTCGGCTGTGGGGCGGCAGCGGCGTTGCCGCGCCGCCCGACGGGCATCGCTGCCAGCGCGCCAGGGGCGCGGCTTCCAGCAGCATCGCCGCGGGCAGCGCGAGGCGGCGGCACCATGGCATCATGTGTGTGTAATAGGTGTATGTGTGGGGGTGGTATCAGGATCGGCTCCAACCCCTGAACCCTTCCCCCCATGGCCAGTTGATCCCAGGGCAGGTCCGACAGAGGCGGCTTTGGCAAGGGTGCGGCGCGTGGTTTTGTCATAAGTGCCGTCCCCACGGGGAGCGGCAATCGTGACGAGACCGCGCTCCTGCCTGGTGCCTCTGTCCATTCTACCCTCATTCAACCACCAATTCCTGCGACCGGCGAGTCCAAGTGTTTGGCTGCGGTAGTGGATGCTGCAAGCCTCCCACATGTCCTCAACGGTCCAAGGCACTTGACCGATATGGTGGAATCGGGAATCATTGAAGTAACGCTGAATGACGTTGCGGAAAGGGTGGTGCAATGGGCGGTCGTCATCGGGTTCGCCCATGAGCCTGCATTCGCTTGCAGGTGGGGAACCCGCTTCGCACCACCTGTTGTACGTCTCCTCAGCCTTTTTCGCCATCTGCCTCAATCTGTTACGCTGCGTAGCGATTGCCGAACGCTGTCCCGTGAAGTAGATCCTCGTGCCGTCGGAGATGAGGCGGGCCACTTCGTTGTGGGACAGGTTGTTCCTGATCCACTGGTTGAGCTCCTGCAGGTACGCCAGGTCGGTAGCCTCAGCGCCACCCTGTCCTGTGGCACCTACAGAGGTGCTGTATTGCCAACATATGTCACATAGAGTGTCATCGTCAGTAACAACTCCCAGAGACAGGAAACGACTGCAGTTCGTACATCGAGGGATATCACGCTGGAGGTCCTCGGGGACTCCGGACGAAGCCAGATCCCCAAGGCTGCCCCAGCGGGTGTTGTCACCGGCTCCTGAAGCAAGGGAATGGATGACCTAGCTGGTTCATTGCCACGCGATTGAGCTCTGCGTTGGCTCGGGAAGCGACCGATCGTCCGATTCCCTCGATCTCGGTCAGCGATAAGCGATCGCCAGGCAATCCAATGTACGCAGTGGATCCGATATCCGTGACGTCTAGGTGACCGCAGGTTCTGGCCAAGTCCGCACGGATAGTTGCGGCCTCGGCCTGCAGGGTAGTCTCATTGTCGCCCTCATTGCGGTCAATATTCTTCCGATCTGCCAGGACCTGCATCATCGTTTCTTGATCTGGTGCCGCCGAGGCAATACTGCCTGGGTCCCGTGGTATCTCAACTGGAGCATATTGAGTGGCAGCGCCTGGATTATCCTGGCCAGGCGCAGCAGGTGTTGCCACCGGCTC
Organism: Prorocentrum cordatum; assembly: GCA_963575745.1. NCBI lineage: Eukaryota > Dinophyceae > Prorocentrales > Prorocentraceae > Prorocentrum > Prorocentrum cordatum. The sequence goes on from CAUYUJ010009757.1 coordinate 118,554, forward strand.
CCATGCGGGGAAACCTGGGGGTCCATGCTTCTTCTCACATTCTGTGAAGAATGATCGAAGCGCTATGAGGGCTGGATGATGAATATGAAATATAAACATTGGCGAATTGGTTCAACTCCTGTATGCCCTCCACCAGGAAGTTCTGGTAGACCTTAGAGATCCATTGGAAGATCCCTGTGGTGGTACCAAGCACGGACTCAGGGTCGAGAAATCGCAACATCTTCTTGAAGAAGTGCCCTGCGCTGCATATGGGAAGATCCCGTGCCCAGGTATGGGTATGGTTGTAATGTATCTTGTATATCTCTGACTCGGTCCCAAATCGAAGCTGGAATCTCAAATATGATTCGATATTGTCTTGTCTGTGCAGGTTGGGACCGCCATGTACCTCGATTGCCTGGTTTATTTGGAACATCGATGACTCTATCAGCGGTGCTGATGTCCAGTAATATACCATATGGTTGTCCGATTCTTTTATCCAGTTGTTAATATATTGTGGGTGATAGTCCTTTTCTGTAATAATATGCTCTGGCGGATCAATGATGCTCTCGAAGATGGAGGTACCAGATTTCTGATCTGCCTGAATCTCGGCTGTCATCTCAGCCTCCATGGCGTCGTTGGCGGCCTCTTGTTCACTCACTACCACCTCGGAAACGTCAACGACAATGGTTGAGTGCTCGGCGGTGGTGTGCGCCACATGTTGCCGATTGCCGTCGTCGACTTCCATGGGATCTTCAGCGGGTGTTGCCGCCGGCTCCTGGTCGGATCCTGGGGTCCGAGGAGCGGTGTGGCTGGGTGGCGCGCGTGGGATACGCACTCGCTGAATAGACGGAACTCCGAAGTATGGTAGCTCGCGTGATTGCGCATGCTCCCCAATCTGGGCGCTGCATGATGAGGGTCCCCTAATCGCTACCTCCATGTGGGCATCGTCAATTTTGTCAGTACGTACTGGCATAGCGTAAACGATGCCCTTGAGGGGTAGGTTTTTGTTACAATACCAGATGTTTACCCATCGTAAACCGTAGTTGGGTATAGGTACCTGTACCGCAAAAAAACTTATCAAATACACCGAAATGTATGACGGGGCCGTAGATATGGCCCTTGTTCATGCGGGCTCTGGTGTTGTAGTCGCCCTTGGGGTAGTGGTTATCATAATGGTAGCAGTTGATCCGACCCCATTTTTGACGAGGATAAAGTCTCCGACACGAACGCCGTTGAAGATAGGGCGTCGGCCCCAATCTCTCTGTGTGAGTTCTGCAGTGATGGGCCTAAGGGCCGCCCTGCAGCACGACATTGCGATTAACCAATTCTTGTCCTGGTCGTTGTGTGCGCTCCTGCCAACCATGGCACGGATAATGGCCTCCTCGTCAAAGGTGTCGGGGTCGGCAATCTCATCTGCTGAATGAATGAGCGCTGCTGTCGCTGCGGCAAGGCCGGCAGGGGTCGCCCCCGGCGGGGGAGCAATGGGTTGCTGTGCCGATGACGCAGAAGCGGACTCAGAACCACTGATCTTGGCTGTCTGTATCTGCTGCAGAGGCTGTGGCGAGTAAGCCGCAGTATAAGCCTTTGCAGCGTGCATTGCCGCCGGCGCAGGTTGGTATGCGCCAGACGGCGATGGTGGAGCAATCCCAGGAGGATCGGCGATCATGTCGGCCTCCAACTCCTGGGCAACTTGTTATTTTCGTGATTGCTGCCGAGGCGGAGCGCAAATCTCGTGCTTGATGACTGGTGCTCGCTGGCGCTCCACAGGTGGGTAGTCCCAGATTGGGCCTTTTGAAGGCCGCAACTGTTTGCCGCTATCGCGGCCCCCCTTGCAACGGCGAGCGACAATAATTGCAGCAGAAGGGGCCGCGTCCTCGGTCATGATGGCGCCCTGTGCTCCAAGCCGAAATCTGCATCCAGGTTGGGTGGCAATATGCATGTCAATCACGATCTCCACCTCATTTTTGTAGTGGTTGAATTTGGACGGCGGGACAAACGTGTGAGGATTAGGCTGCGCATTCCTTACGTACGTGCTCGAACTGTAGAATGCCTCGGTGCGCTGCTCCTCGCGTTGCTTTCCGTCTCTCTGAGACGGATCTCTGTATCCGGGAATGATTTCCATTTTCATAATGTTGCTCCAGGCACGGGATGTTGTGCCGTGGTGGAGGTATTTTACGTCGGTCCATTGTAGGCTTTCCCAGCCCATATTCCATGGCTGGGAGCGTGGGTTGACCGAACTACGTCCTCCTACGCAACGAATAGCAATGACGCTGCTCCAATCGAAGCAGCAGGGATTGCTCCTGGCGGATATTGTTTTACCGTAGATCTCAATCCTGTTTTTCTCTGGATCAATGTGCGTCTGGAACGCGCGAAAGATAAAGATCGGGTAATAACCCGTCCAGTTCTCGTATCCAGCTGGACGACCGTCTTGTATGAAGTGCGCCATGGCCGCTTCTGTGGATGTACCGCTGCTCTGATCACGACGGCCGCGGAATTTCCACTCCACCATTTCCTCGAAGCATTTCCATGTGCTGGCAAATTTCCAGCCAACCCTTGTGCGCCTCCTCCATATGTTGATTCGTCGATCAGTGAACTGATCGATGCTGAAGTGCCTGCTGTAATTCATATGGCGAAGCATAGTCGTAATATCTTTGCTCATGTACTTGGGGTCGCCGAGATATTCGTTCAATATCAAGTCGGGACCGTAATGTGTGGTGGGAGAGAAATCCATTTGTATTCTGGGAAGCAGCCAGAGCGGTCGATATCTGGAGCGTGGGTGATCACGCAGTCGTCATAATCCAACTGAGCTGCCCAATCGTTGTCGGTGATGCACTGCATGCCTCCGGGTGCGGTCGTGCCCCGAAGTGGGGGGGGGGCGCGTTGTAGTGATTATCTGGGTATTGCGCGCGAAGCTTATACTCACGAGGCGTGCATGTGTTGTCGAACGTAGAGAATTGACTCGGCTCCTCACGGCAAGAGCGCTCGCAGCAGTCCTGCCATGGAAGCACGCGCATTTTATCCAACTGCTGAGCGTGCGCAAGAACGTCGTCAGCAGGAGTTGCCTCCGGCCCCGTAGCCGTGTCAGCATCCTCTGCGGGATCTATAAGCGGTCCCGTGTCGGGGCGCGTGGCTGGCATGGCCTTCGGTGGTGGGCCCGTTGGCAAAGGCGGTCTGTTCGCGCTGGGAGGAGGTGCCGGTGTCGTCGCGGGTTCGGCTGCAGATGGTTCTGCAGCGGGCCTCGCGGCCGGCGTTGGCTCTATGTCAGAAGGTGGCGCCTCGCGTGGCGGTGCTGGCGGTGCTCTCGCTGAGGCGGCCTGCGGAACGCTTGGCGGCTCAGGCGGAACCTCGATGCGATCCAGGGCGGTCTGTTTATGCCACCCTTTGCACTGCTGGATGGCATCCGCATTGTCCAGGCAAGGTCCGACACGATGAGAATTAAGCAATGCACGCTCTTGCACGACACGCAACTGATTTGCCTCAGTGGCCTCCGCTTTATCGTCGATCTTGTCTACTAGCTGTTCATAGGCCACCCGGGTGAGGGCATGTGCATCATTGGAATAAAATTTAGTATATGATAGTCGTGTTTTTCTCTCAGCTGAATCGTAGGATGCCCAAATGCCCGGGTACGCGTCAATGAAGGAAATCAGTTTGTAGCACAGCTCCTCGTAGGCCGGACGGTATGGGTCATGATCTTTGTGTGTGTGGCGCTGTTGACGCTGATGGCGGCTCGCCTGTAGTCCCTGGGATGGGGCATTTATGCTGAACACGCTCACCAGCGGGTGTTGCCAACGGCATGGATTGCGGTAAATTGCCACTAGCGCATGAAGCCATCCAAGCACAGTGGACCATCTCTCCGGCAGCTTGATTCATCAACGTTGTGAGGCTGTGGTGCCTCTTCCACTCATCCGTCATCTTCTCGCGGAACGTGAGAGCCGCTGAGATCTCCTTGGCCTGGGTGTATGCCTGGGAGTCCGTCACGGCCTTCAGTAGTGGAGGCCGAAACGGATATGGCTGAGAGGGTAATGATTGAACCACTGCGCAGAAATTTCGGTAGCACACAGCATCACTGAATTGAGTCGTCATCATTGCCATGCTATGGTTATTCATTTTGGCATGCCATGCCGTAGGCGTGAGCCTGTCATCGGACTCAATCCATTGATCTGCAGGAAGAACGGCGATGCCTCTGGCCTGCATGTGACGCGTGAGGTCAGCTGTCTGGTAGTCGAAGTTTGGGTGCAGTCCCCAGTGTTTGGCCTTGCCTGGTCCCACTACGGCAGGGCAGCAAAAGTATTGCATCGCGCCGATGAAACGTGACACATCGACCTTCACGTGCAAAGGAATGTGCTCTGGAACGCCGTCCTCACACCTGATGCGGGTGCTCTCGCGGCGTCCGTTATTGGGGGCACGATCGTGATGGCGCCGTGTGTCCAACCACTGTTGGTTGTGGGTGGCGCAGCCGATATCATTTGCACCCCAAACGAGGGAAGCATTGAGGCCTCTGCAGTAGTGCCGTCGTTTTACATAGGCAGGGAAGCCTGTGCTCCAGTATTCCCAAATCTGCTCATTTCGTTTGCGCCATTCTGCCAAAGAACCATTATCATCACAACACAGTAAGGCTCGCGCATGACGAATCGAACCGATCATCACGCGCTGGTCGACCGTGCCTTCGGTCTGCAACTGTAGGATGTCTGCGATACGGTCTTCTTGCACCTGAGCGGCACGTGCACGAAGGGTTGCCATATCACAGCGGGTGTCGCCACCGGCCTCTGGCAATAAAATCAGATCCTGGCCGACTGGTGTGTCGTTCCGCTTGAAGAATTATTTGGAATTCTCGTGCGAGAACGCCCACATCATGATGTCGTCGCGACTCATGGTTGCCAAATGCTCGAGGGTGGCTCCGCCCATAAATTCTGCTTTGTTGCGACATGGCATAAAGAGCGGTACGTGACCGACGTTGGAAGCTTTTGCGAGTTCATCGCGTCGGGTCGGGCTGTTGAGCTCATCGATGCCGTGCCCCGGGTATTTCTTGTGGTCTCCGCCCTTAGCACCTTTCTTTTTGTGCATAATCCATGTAGAGTCCGTGTATAGATTAGGCAATTTGTACGCGTGGCCTGAAGGGCCAAAGGCATGAATGAGGAGCATTCCCAAGTCTTCTTGCACCACGCCCATCCATCCTCGCTCGGAGAGAATGGCTTTCACCAGTCGGCCACCACAGAACGCGCTGTATTTTGCCTGGGGTAAATCCAATGGATCCAGCATGGATCCTGGAGTGGCACCAGGCTCTTCGGCATCTGGGTACTCAGGAGGGTTCACACTGCCCTGCTCGCAGGGCTGCCATAGCTGGGTGCCGAGATGCGGGAGAAGTGTCCAGCCGTCAGGGTGGCCAGAAGGTGTTGCCACCGTCTGGGGATTCGAGCCGACCCCCCCCAAACCACCGCGGTTTGTCAACCACGTGATGAGCTTTCGGGAGGATTTCCTGGGTTGGTTGAGGTCGTGAAAGGCCCGCATATCGGTGACGAGATGGTCCTCCACAGTGTGGCCGATCTGTCCTGCCACGTCGGACGTCCTGGCCATGGCAGGAGGCCGCACTGGTAGCTTGACTTGCTCTCGGTCAAGAGGATATGCGTGACTCGGAGTAGGCAGTCCCTCGGCACAGATGCCTGGCGGCATGCAGTAGCCGTCCTTGTGCAGCTCGATCGTCTCGTTGACCGTAGCCTGCGCCCACTGTCCAAGCATAGCGCATCCAACCTTTGACCAATCGTTGCGTAGCATCTTCCACTCTACATCCAGCATGTGAGTGGCGAGGTCCATCGGAGGGCACTTGCGATGTCCACCCAGGATTGTTGCGTTCAGATGGTCAAGGAACTTGCGGGTAACATCCTGGACAGCGGTGTTCCGTGTGAACAAGCTTGACATCATATACATGGCTTGCATCATCGAAATCCACGGGGTCGCCGTCACCGAGTTGTACTCACAATAGGCGCCGCCGCCGACAAGCCCCATTCGGTTGCCGATCACCCCAGTCACGTCCAGCGACGCGGCGCGGGTGGTCTCGACGAGAGCGGTGTCGTCCGGCACGCGCAAGTGGCACTCGGCGCTGTTGTCCAGGCGGCGCCGATGAAGGAAGTGGTATCCTTCATCCTCTCCGCGATGGCGGCCTGTCTGAAGATGGAACGCAGGTCCCACGCGATCATTATCATCGGCCTCGGGATTGCGGCGGGCGTCGCCGCCGACGGCCCAGCCCTCGAGGCAGAGAAGTGGGACCTGGTGCATCTCTGGAGGGGGGAAGTCGGGGGCAGAACCGATCCCCTGGACGTTCGTTTCGCGCGGTGCGAGCAAGATGCTGGTAAGCGTAATTGCTCGAGTCGGATAACAACTGCGGGAACCGCGTGATCGTATCGCGAGAGTCCTAGATCTGTCGGGACCAAGGGGCGACGACGAGGAGTGACCAGAGCGTCTACCATGTGGCGAACGAGCCCGTGCACGAGGTTGGCGTGAGGCGCCAGTCGCGGCAAGGACACCGACATGGTACATGCGCGCATGTTGCCCCTCGTGCTCTTTTGACCCCACGCACTGTTGTCCGCATCGTGTACCTGGCGCGCCCCAATGTTCACGATCAGTCAGTATTTGCTCGCACCCCTCCTTACGTCCATCAACCGCAGGAGGTTGGGCGATGTGCGGTAGACCGTCTGGCCTCTTGGGCCCTTTCAACGGTCGCCAAGGGTTCTTCGGGGCGCACTGCATGGGGATGATTGGGAAAATGAGCGATGTTTCCAATAAATCCCTCCAGAGATCTGCTTTCTTAGTTTCAAAATGTTAGTCATCATGTCTGCGATCTGTTCTTTAATACCTACATACTTAAGCTCGGCATGTTCAAATTGGCATGTCGCGCATATCCAATTCAAATTGATACGATGGGTGCGATGGAGATGACGAAGTGCTGGTGTACGTCCGTTTTGGACAATCTTGGTCACGGCCTAGTTGTCTTCCAGGACGATAAGATGCACTTTCGGAGAGCTGCTCGCGCGAGCAGGCTCTGGGTCCACGTGTAGCACAGTACCTTCGTGGGAAATCGTACGCCTCTTTGGAGTCGTAAGTGTCTCCGACTGCAGCGGGAGCTGCCTCCGGCTAGGAGAAGATCCCCTTGCATGGGGATGCCTCGCGAGGCGATGTCTTAGGCCAGGGTTGGACATATCGTCGTAGCGACGCGCCCCAGGCAGCCTAGGCAATTGGTCTTCTCTTTGCAGGTGCTGGCAACTTCCGCCACGGCCTCCCAGAAGGAAAGCAGTGGAAGTCCCTCGAGGTGCAGAGTCAAGAGCGACGATCTCGGACTCCGTGGAGGAGTGCGAAACGACCGTCTGTCTCTTGCACACAGCATTGACGGGGAAGAACGTATTCGGTCCAACGAGCGCCGCGAAGACGCCAGTCGTGGACTTAGAGGAAGTAATGCACTCGGCAAATGAGGCATCGGCGAAGAGCATGATGGGCAATTGGTCCTGAGTGTCACCGATCCATCCATGTAGACAATGGGTACGAGTCGTCTTGAGGTAGCAGATGAGCCGATGAAGGCGTTTATCACACGTAGTATTCCATTTGGTGATCTCTCTGGCTAACATGCGCACTGGGCGCCAAAGATCGAAACGGCAACATCGTGCCATATAGAGAATCTTCAGCAATACACCTGCCGCGTCCTGGCCGAGAATGCCCTCGTCAAAGTAATCAGACTCGGTCAAAAATGCGCACTCGATGCCAGGAGTCTCTGCGGCGGGAAGGTCATCATAAGTGACTGTCGTGGATTGCGACGTATCAGTAAGTCTTTCGATCGACCCAGCTGGGCTGGATGATCGTGACCGAGCATTGAGCACGCCAGTAGGTCTCGCGACCGACCCAGAGGAACTAGGCGATTTGGATCGCGGAGCCCTTGGGGAGTCTGACCGTTTTCGGCGTGAGCCTGGTTTTTGGGTACGCTTGGAGGCACACTCAGGGTAGCGTTCTATACATTGGTCGGTGAAGCCAAGCATATCATGTCGTATACCACGAACTTGGTTAGCTGTATGGTAGTCTTTTTCGCTGTGGGTAGGCAACGTTGGACGCATGGTAGCCATTCGCTTGTCGAAGACGTTCTGGGGAAAGTCATAAGCCTGTTGCCCACAACCAAGATGCTGAGAGTACGGAGTGGGCGGATCTAGCTCAATGCCGCTTTTGCGGATCAGATCCCAGCCGGCATGGAGGTTGGCGGCGGGCCGTGCAAGTTTGAAGTCGCCCACGTATACCGAAAGTATCAAGCCCAGTTTCTTGTGTCTCCACGCGCATTCCCAACCAGGGATGGGCTCGAATCCAACGCTCTCCAAGCACGTGCGACACTTGCGTTCCCAGAACACGCCTGCCAAGGGGTGCCCGTAAAGTGCTAAGCGTAGTCGGGCCACGGGATTCTTGTATTTAGCCCAGGATGCGGGCTGACGCCACTTGGGTAGGAGAATCCAAATATCGACCGGGTCGATCCGACCGTCTCCGTATAGTAAGGCCTGAGTGTATGCGCCTGGCGCGTCACTCTGCTTGCCTCCATAGTTTGGCGATGATGCGGTGGCGTCACAAAGCTTAGAAGCCTCAATGTGTGACGCACTAGACGCCGCATCGGCGAAGATGGCGGCCAAGCCAGTCTCGTCTTTGCCAGTGTTGCCCTGAACCACTACGCGGCCCTCGAACTCACGTAGTTCCGGAGGAACTTCCTCATGTTTCACAGAAGATAGCTCTAACATATTGAAGAAGTGAACCTTCTCCCCTGTGCGAATCGCCCCGGAGTCAACATCATCTTTCTCAGCAACAATTTATATCATCCATGTCTGCTTCTTCTTAAACCGTTCGTATCCCTTGCGTAGGGCCTCTTGTGCACGTGGCTCAGCAGCAACCTCGCGTTTATTCAGATTTCGGGTAACAAGGGCCGGGCGTGCCCATGCTGACGCAGGGAGTTTCTCTCTGTGTACCTGTGAGAAATCGGATCCACGCGGCATAGTAAGCATCGCTACCGACGGGGTGAACTTGCGGATAAGCGGGTTCACACCCCCGAACTCATATCCCTCACTGTCGATTAGCACCAGAGTTCGTGCGACTCCAGCAGGCGATGGTGAGGGTTGGCGGTCGTCTAATACTGTGGTGATGTCACGTGGTCCGCCAGGAAGTTTGGCATGCAGAAGTTCCTTGTTTGTCACGCCCTTGGCGTCCTCGTCTCGGATGACAGCTCCGCTGCCCATATCGTAGGTAATACGGCGTTCCACGGTATTCCATGTAGGCCCACCAGCCGTGGTTGTGCGAAAGAGTTTAGCTTGTTTGTCCTGACGGGTCCACACCCTAGGGGCAGCCCGCTCGCGTGTCTCGCGGGCTTGTTTTATGTCCTGCATAATCGGTATCTTTCTCCTGTTGTCCTCGGGAGAAAGTCTTCCAGTGTTCGGGAAGGATGTGGTCTGGGCGCGTAGTAGCCTGCGCGCGTGTCTCACGACCGCGGACCACCATTTTGCCGTCTGGCAGCATCTTGGGGAGCTCGTAGAACCGAACTAGGCCGGTCCATGGCTCACTAAATTCTCGGTGGTCTGCGGCACTAACACCGTCCCAAACGTCTCGAAAGACACTCTCGCCCTCGAAGGTAGCAGTCGTCTCGAAGTCCCGCGCGGCATCGAACTGATCGACGGGGGCAAGAATGTTCATCACATCGTCTGTCGGTCTGAATAACTTCTTTCGCGGAGTGCGGATATGCCGGATGATGCAGTATCCACGCTGCTCCCAGTAATCCGGCTCTGGCGCTGGTGCAGCGACATCGGGGGCCGATGGGTGGGCAGCAGCAGGACTGTCGTCCAGCGGTATCATAGAGGGATCACCCCACTCTGTCGGGTAGGCAAGCGGTAGGTCAGGCAGAGGTTTGTCGCCCAAGGGACGAGAAGTAGTTGCCTTGACCTCGTCGTGTGCCTCTGGGTTGTGGTGTCGCAGGGTACTGCCCTTTACAGGGGATGTGAACTTACCGTCCGGGATGATAATGTCCTTGACCCTGTGTGCGTGACACAGGTCGCCGTCAGGATTTCTGGCGTATGTAGCCGTGCCCAAGACGAGATAATCACCCGACCAACGCCCACCTGAGTGTAAATTGTAACCCATGAGCAACCCTTCCCGAGTATTTTCTTGGAACTTTGCTGTCTCGTTGTTGATCTCGGGATTGAGGCATTTCCAAAAAAATCGAGCACCGAATGGTATGCAGTGCCCGGGGAAACTTCCACCACATTGGGTTTCATGTGCTGTCTTGTCTGCGTGCCCATCGCTGAGGGCGGCAACGCCCGTGGATGCGCGCGCAAAGTTATGTCCACAGCAAAAGGCCTGCATGGCCCCCTTCCACCACTCATGTCCCAGCCCGGACATATGCAACGCAGCTCTGGCGCCCAGGATGACGATCTTGACAATGCGTTCTATCGGGCCATTCGTCTGTGGACGATGAGGAGTACTAGTGTCATGTCGCCATCCCAGCTGGCGGTGCGCTTTCAGAAGCTCTCCTGAGTCATCTGTATAGACGTGCTTCACTTTATCGTTTGCGGCGATGAATAGCTGAAAGGATGCCTTCGTTGTAGCTGCGTCTTTGTGTATGGCTGGATATGCCATGATGATGCCGGTGCATCTGTCGAGGACGACAAGTGCATACTTGCCGCCATTTTTATCAGCGGCATCGTCCTTGGCTAAGACGACGCGGTCGGCAGTTAGCGCCTCCCCGAACTTCTTCGGGACAAAAGCCTCGTGGGCAATGTCCTCGTCCGTGGGGGCTGCCGGTGGATGTGGTTTGCGCTGTCGTCTGCGCGGGGCGTTCTGCGCCATGCTGCGAGAGCAAACCTCACAGTCTGGGTGCTTCGGACTGTGGGTCATGCAGCGCATAGGGTCGATGGGCATCTCGTCGGTTTGGAAGAACACGGCCACTATCGGAGCGTGCCTCAGCAGGCGTCGCCATCGGCAGATCCTTGATGGATGTCGACGTAGTGTCGATCGGATCTGCTTGAACTGTGCCTGGGGCATCCCCGCAGGTCTTTGTAGACCCCCCGCGTGTGTTAGGAGAACGCTGCTGCTGAGACGTGAACGAGTCGCAGTGCGAAACTTTGACTTGTCCCTTGGGGCAGTTCTCGCGGTGGAGCCGTGATTCAGAGGTTGGTGGTGACTGCGCTGGGTCCTTGCAGCACCAGCGTGTGTCATGGCAGCGCGAAGGGGAACGCTTGCGTCTGCGACGTCTTGGCGCGGGGGAGGTGCACAATCGGGGTGGTTGTATCTTGACAAGATCGTGGAGGCGTAGCTCTGAAACTCGACTGTTGACGGGAACTTTGTACCACTGGCCCCCCGGATCCTGGAGCATGTGGCCCAGATCGGGGTCCCAAGGTTGCCGCAAGCCATCAACTTCAATTAATTATCCGACTGATAACGATGGACAATCTGGCAGGGCAAGAGCTGAACTCCGCAAGCCGACCTCTGGTAGTTGGATGTCGTAGTGCTCATTGACAGTGCGATCACCATTGGCCGTTTCCAGAATGTGTTCCTCGCGGATAGATATGCGATCAGATTCGGTCTGCGCAAGCTCGTTCCTATCCTGAACATGGTGCGCAGATCCACTGTCGAGAACGCAGGAACGTGTCAGGGCGGCTGTCGATCGCGGAGGGTCGACAGTAGGTGTCGCCACCGACTCCTGGTTCGTCTCGGATGACTCTGTGATGGAGTCGGCAGAACCTGTAATCGCAGTGGGTGTTGCCACCGACGCTGTATCGTGTCGGTAGTCCTGTGGGTCCTTATACCATGTTTGGGCCTCCCGTTGACAACATTGCAGAGCCTCAGCACTTTGTTGCCACCACTGCGGTCGCGGATCTGGTATCTTGACAATGTCGCCTTCGTTTGGCTTGTCGATCCACTTGTCGAGAGTGGTCTTGCCAGAAACGATGTACGGGAAGTATTCCACATGGTGTGTGCGTCGAAACGTATCCGGCGTCGTGGTGTGGTAGATATCTTCTTGGCTTTGTGTGCGGCCATAAGGGTCTTGTCACGTATGACGCAACTACGGTCGCAGCGGCGTGGGCGGCGATTAATAGCAGGAGAGCGTGCTCGAAACCTAGGGGGGCCACGGGATGAACTGCGGCTCATGGAACGGCGGTCACGTCCTCTGTCACTGCCGGATGATCTGTCGCGGCCACGTGGGCTGCCACGTCCTCCGCCACGTCCGTCTCTTCCTCGGGAAGATGATCGTGAAGATCTACCGTATCGACCTCTCGACTGACTGCGAGAGTCGATAAATTTTCTGGAGGATGATCGAGCGCGGTCGCGTTGGCGTCTGTGGTCGCGTCGGTTGCATGGCCCCCCGCATTCCGAACCCCCCCGCGTTGTGAGAGCGCCTGCTCCCTGACCCGCGGGGTGGTGGTCGGCCACGGCTGTCCTGGCGGAAATCCGTGGACGGCTGGGGCTCCTATCAGGTGTCTTCGCACCAGCTGCGAGGTGGGCATATTTGCACTTGTCACCTTTGTGGCAATTGTTCTGGACGAAGTAACTAAACTGCGCCATGTGCGGGAAGTTGGATTTGTCACCGCGTGCGCAGGAACTGCGCTCGGCGAATCCGAAGCAGAACTGCTTCGATCCTGGCTTTTTGGAACTCGCAGGGGCCGGCGCGCTTCGGCGAGCGTTGCCGCCAGCGTTAGATGGGCGGGAAGATCTGCCGCCTCTCCCATCCCTGGGGTAGGCGTGCAAGGCCTTGCAACGGTCCCCGTTCCGACAGTTGCCTTTGTTCCAGGTTGCGCAGATGTTCACCTGAGAACGGTTCTCATACTCATACCGTATTTATATATAAAAATATATAAAAACTTATTCTCTGGTCGTTTCGTTTCCAGAACGTCGAGAACACGCGGAGCCATTCGTGGGTACGATGTGGGTCGCTTACTTTCACTCGTTGGCACTCATACGTGTCCTGTTTTATCCAAATATGTCGGCGAATCTGAGTGCGGATCAGAGAGTCGAGAATCTTGGGGTCGGGTGCCTCTCGGCAGCCCAACAATAAAGCGTCTCATTATGTAATGCATCGTTGCAGATCTTCGTCTCTCATCCTCAATTCTTTGAGGCGCTCAAAACCGTGTAGGTCATCATCTACCTCGGTCACCTTGTAGGACTGTAGGATGTGCCAGTATATCTGGCGTTCTTTCAGCATTCGTCCAGCTTTGTGTTCCTTGGTTTCGATGAGCCTGATCTGGAAGCGCAGGTCAGATGAAAAGATGTCGCTGAGAGCAGTGGCGAGTTTGCAATCGATGCTCTCAAAGTCACCGCTGTCTCTCACGTCATCAAAGGTACACTCGGGCTGTTCAGCCACGCATAGGAAGGCGTATGCTTTGGAGGGGCGCCCTGAAGCGGCTCCAAAGTTCTTCCGCGCCTTCTGCTGCCGCTCAAGCAGCTGTGTGATTTTGGGTAAGACAGGGGCTCTTACGGTGTCTGACTCCTTGATAGGAGTAGTAGTGTTGACCGAAACCGCAGACAGTGGTTGCGAGGGTATCGGTGCACCGTCGGCGGTTGGTTCTGTGCGCACTGGAGACGCGTGGCGTGTCTGTGCGGAAGCTGCCGCGGAGGCTGCTCCTGGAGACGTACGTCTTGGTTGTCCTGCAGAAGCGTGTGGCGCTGCAGCGGACGTTGCCGTCGGCATGGGGAGGCCTGGCAAAGGCTGAAGGTGAAGTGTAGTGTCGTTGGTGTGGTCAATCAGTAGATTTGTCCAATTCGTCATGTCCTCGAGTATTTGATCCACCTTTTGTCATGCAGATCGTAAACCGTGCCTGGAAGAAGTGATCTCGTCGTCGGTGCCCCGAGAGCGTTGGGAATGCCCATCAAGGCGTTGCTCGTAGGCTCGGAGACGGGCGTTTTGTGCCTCCAGCTCACTTTCCAGACGTGTGAGACACTCCTCAACGCGTACTTTTTTTGCAGCATCTCTGTCCCGAAGGGCCTGGGAGAGCTCGGACTGCGCGTGGTCCGCCGCAGTCTTAACTTCCTCCACCCTGTCAATGAAGTGGGCGAAATCGTAAACCGTAGGAGGAGATCCCAGCTGATCAGTCTGGGCTCGTCCGACGCACAACTCTGCCAGGGCGTCCTGCGCACCAGGTAAAAGCTGCTCGATCACAGAGATCCGGTTAGCAATGGGGCTGCACGACAGCGTCGGTCGCATCAAGCCGTTGAGCGATGACTCTCCCAGTATTTTGCAATAACCGTAGCGTGGTCCATGTTTGATCGAAGATCATTGATTTGGGACTGGGCGTCGCCGAGGTAGAGGCGGTCGGTTTCGGAGCTGATCATGGATCTCATCGTGTAGGATCCTGACCGCAGAAGCGCCTGTGTCGTGGACGACCACAAGCTGATGCTCCATCTGCACAAGGTAGTTGCGCAGGTGCTCGACCGTCGCAGACCATTCACCTGAGTATGACATCTCACGGTCAACCTGAAACTGCAGCTCTCCTAAAAGACGACGATCTTCAGCGATCCTGGAATCTATGATCGCTAACGCGCCGTCGAAGTCTTGACGTAGAGCAGCAGTGTGTGCTGCGTTCGTCTGAACGCTCTGAACCAGTCCAGAGTACTGCCTGGACACGAAGGTTTCAACCTGGTCTCGCAGCTCAGCAAGGTCACCTGCAGCGGGCGTGGCCGCCGGCAGGTCGTCTGAGAGGAAGAGGTGAGGAGCGTCTGCTCCCTGGTGCACCCTCTCGCGAGGGGTGCGTGGCCTCTGAGAGGCCGCGCGCGGGCTCGATCTAGTCTCGTCGTAGGGGCCTGCGGCCTCGCGACGGTTACGCATGGACGAGCTGCGGCTAGGGCCGTGTGTGTGTGGTGTCTGACGAGGTGATGATGCCTTGGGATGCTGCGTCTGCGGCTGTGCCGCCACTGGTCTACCGAACTCCTCGAAGGCGGCCACGTGTGCCGACGCTGGGGCAGTGGCAGGGCTGGCTGGGCCAGCGCTGTTGGTCCAGAGGCGGTTAGCGCGGAAGCGCCCTGGAGTATCGGGACCAGTGGGGCTTGCGCCCGACGCAGTAGGGATTGCTCCCGACGTAGGAAGAGGAGAGGGGGGGTCGAAGGTAGGCGTGTGAAATCCTCCAATGCCTGTTCCTACTCCTTCTCCTGTCCCCCCGTGGGCGGCGCGGCGGCGAAGTTCAGCAGCTAGTCGCGCCTCGGGTCCGTCGAAGCTGGGGGGGCGTATCTGGGGCACCCACACGGTCACCTCCAAGGCTCTCCAGCTCATCACCGAGCCGTCGCGCCGTCGGAGAGCTCAGACGCGAAGCCTCGAAGGATCCCTTACGGCGCATGCGCCGTCGGGGCTCCATCGGGGCTGCGAGCGAGATCGCCGCAAGGGTAGAGTCTATTCTCTTTTTAGAAAGGAGAATCTACGCGGCGCAACTCACTTTGAGTGTCTTGAAGCTGTCCTCTCCGCTGCTCGTGCAAACATCCCACCCTCCCACCCGCAATTTGGTCGCAAGACCTCTTAAGACCGTGACGGCACGTGCCAAATTGCACTTGGCAGCGACACCGACGCCGACGACGACAGCGACAACGACGACTACGACGACGCCGACGACGACTACGACTTCGACGACGACGACCACGCCGACGCCGACGCCGACGACGACGACGCCGACGCCGACGACGACGATGACAACGCTGACGACGACGACGACGCCGACGACGCCGACGACGACGACGGCGACGATGCCGACGACGACGACGAACACGACAACGACGACGACGTCGCCAACGAAGACGACGACGACGAGGGAGAATGGAGGACGACGACGGCGACAACGACGACAACGACGAGGGAGGAGGGAGGACGGCAACGACGCGAACGACGAAGGAGGAAGGACGGCGACACCGACGACGACAACGACGAGGGAGGGAAAATGACGACGACAACGACGACGGCGACGAAATAGGAGGGACGACGACATGACGCCAACGACGGACGACGACGACGACGACGAGAAAGGAGGAAGGACGACCACGGCAATCACGACGACGGGAACAACGACGACGCCAAAGAGGACGACGACGACGGCGACGAGGAAAGACAGAGGACGACGACGGCGACGGCGACGACGACGACGAGGGAGGGAGGACGGCGACAACGACGACGACGCAAGAGCGCGCGCGCACGGTACTGTTGAACATATGTATTGCGGAACCTTGTGTTTTTGTATGTTTCTTGGACACTCGATTTTGAAGTCCGTCCGAAACCGAAGGTTGAAGGATTTCCGCATGCGCGCGCGACGACGCGCGCGCAGGAAGCCCGTGTGGTAGTATTTTCTGAAAGTATTGAAGACCCGATGGTTTCTTAAGTTAAGATTTCGCAAGAGCGCGCGCGTAAGCTTTTTTAGGGAATCCGTGTTGCGAAACCATGTGTTTTGGTATGTCGTTTGGAAACTCGATGTTGAAATCCTTCCGAAACCGAAGGTGCTTGAAGTATTCCGGCACGCGCGCGCGACGACGCGCGCGCGTGCACTTCGTCTCATTTGTTGCAGAGGACTTTTTCGAAAGCCCTGATTTTTGATAAACGAATGTGCGCGCATAGTTTTTTCCAAGGGAGCCGAAGGGGGGTAGATACCGGCTTGGCTGGGATAGCTATGATATCAAAGTTAGGATGGACGATGGGGCAGGACCATGTGTAACTAGCCATACGAAAAAGGGGGTCTTCAAGTCCGGGGGGAAGATGGTAGAACCGATCTTTTTTTTGAAACGAGAACTTATGTAATGCAATCAATCACTTGCTCAACTTGCAGCTGCCCTCTCCACTGCTCGCGCAAACATCCCACCCTCCCACCCGCAACTTGGTCGCAAGACCTCTGAAGACCGTGACGGTAGATACCGCATGGCACTTGGCAACGACACTAGCGCCAAAGACGGCAGCGACAACGACGCCGACGACGACGCCGACACCGACTACGACGACACCGACAACGTTTCCAACGACTTCGACGATGACGACAACGACGACGACGACGAAGACGACGACGACGACGCCGACGACGACGACGACGCCGACGACGACGATGACGACGATGACAACGCCGACGACGACGATGACGACGATGACAACGCTGACGACGACGATGACGACGACGACGTCGCCAACGAAGACGACGACGAGGGGGGAGGGAGGACGACGACGGCGACAACGACGACAACGACGAGGGAAGAGGGAGGACGGCAAAGACGCGAACGGCGACGAAGCAGGGAGGACGGCGACGCCGACGACGACAACGACGAGGGAGGAGGGAGGGCGGCGACAACGACGATGACGACGAACTAGGAAGGATGACGACGAGACGCCGACGACGGACCACGACGACGACGACGAGGAGGAAGGACGACCACGGCGACAACGACGACGGAAACGACGACGACGCCAAAGAGGACGACGACGACGGCGACGAAGAAAGACAGAGGACGACGACGGCGTCGACGACGCAAGAGCGCGCGCGCACGCTTTTGCTAAACATCTGTGTTGCAAAACCTTTTGTTTTTGTATGTTTTTTGGGCAGTCGATTTTGAAATCCTTCCGAAACCAAGGTTTGTGAAGGATTTTGGCATGCGCGCGCGACGGCGCGCGCGCGTGCACTTCGTCACTTTTTTGGCGAAAGGGTTCTCTCGACGGCACGCGCGCAGCGGCGTTCGAAAAGGTTTCGACATGCACGCGCGCGAACCCCGTTTGAACATCCAGAACAAATTTTTTTTGTTTCCTAAGATTTCGCAAGAACGCACGCGTAAGCTTTTTTAGGCGGTCGGTGTTGCGAAACCATGTGCGTTGGTATGTTTTTGATATTTTTGGGGAGCTCGATTTTGAAATCCTTCCGAAACCAGGTGTTTTTGAATCATTCCAGCATGCGCGCGCGAGGGCGCGGGTTCTTGAAACTTTCTGGAATTCGATTCATGGGTGCGCGCGTGTAATATGTGTTGCTACGGATGGCGGGGGGGTGGGGGGGCGATACCTGTCCCCCTGGGATAGTGTACGTTCATATTTCGGATGGACGATTGGGGCAACATCCTATGTGTTTTGCATCGGTTCCCGTGGGGGTCTATAAACCCGGGGGGTGTGGGTGGTGGAACATTTTTTGTTTTGAAAAGATAAATTGCGCGGCGCAATGTGGCACAATTGGTTTTAACAAACGAATGGACACATCCCCTGCTCCACCACACCCACCCACCCGCAATTTAGCTTGAAACATTCACGCGGTGGCCATTGCGATGCATGCTTGGCATTGGTTGGTGCATCTCTGCGGCCGCGCCGCCCCTAGCGCGCGCGCAGCGGCCAGCTAGTTTGGCGCCGTCGACACGGCCGCGGCGGCGCTGAGCGCTGGGCGCATCCTTGCGGGCGCACTGCGAGTCGGCGACTTGCGCGGGCGCGGTACCATGACAACGCCGACACCGGTAGACGCGATGACGATAGTGGCGATGCTGGTGACGGTGTTCGCACCGACGAAAGCGCGGCCAGTGCGGGCGCAGATGCTGATCAAGCCGACGACGACGACGGCGTCCTCGCGTCGGCGATGAAGGTTTCGGAAAGAGTTCGACGCGCGCGCGGCCGACGCGCGAGCGGCCTGCGTGGTATTCTTTGACGCGGATCGCGCCCCCCCCAGCACGCGCGCAAGTGCGCGCGAATGGTGGCGGCATGCAGCGCCAGAGGCCCACTAGGTAGAATGTCATGGACATGTTGAAACCCTATGATTGTCGTAAGAATCAGCAAAAGCGCGCAAGTTGTATTAGACAACTGATGTTGCGAAGCCATGTTGTTTGCACGTGGTTTGCACAGTAGGTCTAGACATCGTTGCGAGACCGAAGGCATTGGAAGGATTCCGGCATGCGCGCGCGACGACGCGCGCGCACTTCGACCCATTTGTTGCAAAGGAGTCTCGCGACGGCACGCGCGCGAGGGCGTTCGAACCATTTTGACTTGCGCGCGCGCGCGAAGCCCGTTTGGTAGAATGTTTTCTGAAACTGCTGAACAAAAACCAGTTCTTTCCTGGGGAATCCGCGAGAACACGCGCATGGTTGTATTGGAAATCCGCATTGCGAGACCCTGTTGTGTTTTTGTATGTTTTTGGACACTCGATTTTGACATTCTTACGACACCGAAGGTGTTTGAAGGATTTCGGCGTGCGCGCGCGACGACGCGCGCGCGTGCGCTTCTTCAATTTTTGCTGCAAAAAGATCTTGAACACTTTAGACTTTTGAGCAACGGGCGTGCGTACATCACGTTTTTTGCATCGGATGGCGGGGGGGTCGAAGCCGACTGAGCTGGGATGAATGAGTTTATCTAGAACGGGAGATGGGGCAGAATCATCTGTAAGCTGCAATGCAAAACGATGCACCGATAAAGCCGGCGGGTGGAGAGTCGATTACATTGTCACGTGCGGCGACCTTTGGAATGCAATCTACGCGGTGCAAGCAACGCGGTGCAATCAATGTGGTGCAGTTGATGTCTGTTCGCAATGAGTTGTCCACTCCGCAGCCCCCGCAAACATCCAACCCACCCACCCGCAACTTTGATCGCAAACCTCATGCGGCGGCGATTGCGATGAGCGCTCGGCGCTGGCTGGTGCATCTCTGCGGCTGCGCCAACCCGCGCGCGCGCAGCGGCCAGGTAGGTTGGCGCGACCGACGCGGCTGCGGCGGCGCTGACCGCTCGGCGCATCCAGGCGGGCGGGTGCGGTATCATGGAAACGTCGATAATTCTAAACACGATGCTTTTGACAGTAGCGATATTAGTGGCAATGCTGCCAGCGACGACGGCGCGGCCAGTGACGGCGCCGATGCCGATCACGCCGACGACGATGACGGCGTCTTCGCGTCAGTGATGAAGGTTTTAAAGGGAATTCGAAATGCGCGCGCGGCAGACGCGCGAAAGTGGCTCGCATGGTATTGTTTGACGCGGGTCGTACCGCCCCAGCACGCGCGCAAGGGCATTCAACCGATTTTGACATGCGCGCGCGCGCGAAGTCCGTTTGGCAACAATTTCCGATACTGTTGAAAAAAACAATGGTTTGGTTAAGAATTTGCAAAAACGCGCGCGTTTTTGTTGAAGTCCGTGTTGCGATACCCCTTTGTGCTTGTATGTTTTTTTTGGAACTCGATCTCGAAGCCCCCCCGAAACCAATTTTTTCAAAGAGAAAGGGAGAGAGAGAGAGAGAGAGAGAGAGAGAGAGAGAGAGAGAGAGAGAGAGAGAGAGAGAGAGAGAGAAAGAGAGAGAGAGAGAGAGAGGGGGGGAGAGAGAGCGAGAGAGAGAGAGAGAGAGAGAGAGAGAGAAAGAGAGCGATATATATATATATAGAGAGAGAGAGAGAGAGAGAGAGAGAGAGAGAGAGAGAGAGAGAGGATTTCGGCACGCGCGCGTGACGACGCGCGCGCACTTCATGCTGTTTTTGCAAAAGGATTCTCGCGACGGCACGCGCGCGAGGGCGCTCGAGCGAATTCGACATGCGCGCGCGAAGCCCGTTTGGTAGCTGTTCCTGAAAATCTTGGAAAACTGATTGTTCTTCTGGTTCCGCAAGAGCGCGCGCGTGTTTTTTTGTTGAAAATCAGTGTTGCGAAACCCTGTGTGTTATATATATATATATATATATATATATAATATATATATATATATCCATAGATGGGACACTCGATTTTGAAATCCTTCCAAAACCGAGGGTGTGTGAATGATTCTGGCATGCGCGCGCGAAGGCGCGCGCGTGCACTTCGTCGCATCCTCTGCAAGGGGATCTTGGAAACGAGTGTGCGCGCGTAAAATTTGTTTGGAAGGGAAACGAGGGGGGGTCGATGCCGGCCTAGCTGGGATAATCTGAACTCGCAGGTAGGATGGACATTGGGCTAGAACCCTATGTGTTTTGCATCGGTGCCCCGAGGGTCTTCAACCCCCGGGGTGGGATGGTGGTAGGACATTTTTTTGTTAGAAAAAAACCAAACAGGAAAGATAGTCAATCAATCACATGCTCAACTTGAAGCTGTCCTCGCCGCTGCTCGCGCAAACATGCCACCAAACCACCCGCAACTTGGTTGCAATACCTCTTTAGACCGTGGCGGTAGGTACCACATGGCACTTGGCAGCGACACCGACGCCGACGACGGCAGCGACAACGACGACGACGACGCCGCCGACGCCGACTACGACGACGCCGACGACGTCCCCAACGACTTCGACGACGACGACGACGACACCGACGACGACGACGCCGACGCCGACTACGACGATGACAACGCCGACGACGACGACGCCGACGCCGACGACGACGACGCCGACGACGACGAAGACGACGACGACGACGACATCGCCAACGAATATGGCATCGGCGACGAGGACGAGGGAGGACGACGACGGCGGCAACGACAACGACGAGGGAGGAGGGAGGACGGCGACGACGCGAACGACGATAAAGGAAGGAGGACGGCGACGCGGACGACGACAACGACGAGGGGTAGGGAAGACGACGACGACAACGACGGCGACGAAATAGGAAGGACGACGACGGGACGCCGACGACGGACGACGACGACGACGACGAGGGAGGAGGAAGGACGACCACAGCGACAACGACGACGGAAACGACGACGACGCCAAAGAGGACGACGAGGACAACGACGAGGAAAGACAAAGGCCGACGACGGCGACGACGACGACGACGACGACGAGGGAGGAGGGAGGACGGCGACGACGACGATGACGCAAGAGCGCGCTCGCACGTGTTTTTTGTTTGATCATCCGTGTTGCAAACCCTGTAATTTTGCATGTGTTTTGGACAACTTGTTTTTTTAACCCCTTCCGAAAACGAGGGTTGTTTTAAAGATTTCGGCACGCGCGCGACGACGCGCGCGCAGTTCGCCACATTGGTTGCAAGGGATTATCGCGACGGCACGCGCGCAAGGGCGTTCGAAAGACTTCGACGTGCGCGCGCGAAACGCACGTTTGGACGTATCTTGAAACCAAAAAGTCTCTTCAGATTTCGCAAGAGCGCGCGTATTTTGCCATTTAGAAAATCAGCGTTGCGAAACCATGTTTTAGCACGTTTCTTTTTGAAGCTCGATTTCAACATCCTTCCGGCGCCTTAGGTTTTGAAGGATTTCGGCATGCGCGCGCGGCGACGCGCGCGTGTGCACATCGCCAATTCTTCGTAAGAGCTGATGGGCAATTTGTGGTTTGTGATAAACGAGTGCGCGCGCATAGAATGTTTTGCAGAGGATGGCGGGGGGGGTCGATACCGCCCGCCCTGGGATTTTGTAGATTCATATTTCGGATGGACGATGGGGTCGAACCCTCTGTGTGTTTGAATCGGTTCCCAGGGGGGGTTTAACCCCGGGGGGGTGGGGTGGTAGAACCTACTCTCTTTTCAAACAAGAAAATTAACTTGTCGAACTTGACACCCCACTGCTCGCGCAACCATCCCACCCACCCAACCGCAACTTGATGTGCAAAACCCATTCAGGCGCGATTGCGATGGGTGCTGGGCGTTGGCTGGTGCATCTCTGCGGCCGCGTTAGCCCGCGCATGCTCGCGCGCGCAGCTGCCAGCTAGTTTGGCGCGACCGACGCGAACGCGGTGGCGCTAGCCGCTCGGCACATCCCAGCGGGCACTTCAGTGCGAGTCGGCGACTTGGGCGGGCGCGGTATCATGGCAACGTCGATGATTGTAGACACGATGATTTTGATAGTAGCGGTGCGTCGACAATTGTAGACGTGATGATGATAGTAGCGATGCCGGCGACGATGCCGACAGCGAGGACGAGGCAGCCAGTGACGGCGCCGATGCTGAGCACACCGACGATAATGACGACGTCTTCGCGTCGGCGATGGAGATTCTGGGAAGAATTCGACATTCGCGCGCGGCAGACGCACGAGAGTGGCTCGCGTGATATGATTTGACACGGATCCTGCCACCCCAGCACGCGCACAAGGGAGTTAGAACGATTTCGACGTGCGCGCGCGAAGCCAGTTCGGTGGCACTTTATGAACATGTGGTAAAACCTATGGTTTTCTTAAGAACTTGCAAGAGCGCGCACGCACGTTTTTGTTGAACATGCGTGTTGCGAAACCATGTGATGTCTGTTTTTTTGACACTCGATTTTGACACCCGACCGAAACCGAAGGTTTTTGAATGATTCCGGAATGTGCGCGCGACGGCGCGCGCGTGCGCAGTTCGTCCTTTCTGCAAGTGATGGTTGAAAACTCAAGATTCTTGATGAACAGATTTGCGCGCATGCTATTTATGCAAAAGATGGCGGGGGGGGGGGGGGGCGATGCCGGCCTGGCTGGGATAGCCTGAATTCACAGCTCGGATGGGATGGGCGATGGGGCAGAATCCCATGTCAATTGCAATTCGAAGCAATGAATCGATCGATAAGTCCGGGGGGGGGGGTGGTAGAACCGATTTGTTTTTAATTTTTTCCTTTACAAAAACCAAAAAACTGGAAATTGATTTTGACTGGTGAGTAGACGCATCCCACGCTCTTCTAACCATCCCACTCACCCACCCGCAATTTGGTTTGCAAAATTCATGCGGTAGAGATTGCGATGCATGCGCGGCGTTGGCTGATGCATCTCTGCGGCCGCGCCAACCCTCGCACGCGCGCGCAGCGGCCAACTGGTTTGGCGCCGCCAACGCGGCTTCGGCGGCGCTGGCCGCTGGGCGCACCCCAGCGGGCACATCGCTGCGAGTCGGCAACTTGGGCGGGCGTGGTATCGCGGCAACGCCGGCTTCGGTAGACGCGATAATGACAGTGGCGATGCTGGTGATGATGTTCGCACCGACGAGGGCGCGGCCTGCGTGGGCGCCGATGCCGATCGCGCCGACGACGGTCACGGCGTCCTCGCGCGCGAGGTCGCGCGAATGATGTCGGCATGCGGCGCCGGAAGCCCGTTTGGCAGAATTCAATGAACATGCTGGACAGCCTATGGTTTTCTTATGAATTCGCAAGAGCGCGTGAGCAAAATGTTTTATGCTGAAAAGCTGATGTTACGATGCCACATTTTTTCTCTGTGTTTTGGGCGTTCGGTTGGAATGTCGCTATGTGGCCGAAGCGTTTTGAAGGACTTCGGCATGCGCGCGCGGCGACGCGCGCGCGCACTTCGCCCCGTTTGTTGCGGAAGATTCTCGAGACTGCACGCGCGCAAGGACGTCCGAGCGATTTCGACGCGCGCGCGAAGCACGTTTGGTAGCATGTTCTGGAGAGGTTGAAAAACCTAGCGTTGAATTCACAAGAACGCGCGCGCTTTATTGAACATCCGCGTTGCGATACCCTGCCTTTTAATATAAAATTCTGGTCGCTAGATTTTGGTACCCGACCCAAACCGCAAGTTTTTAAAGAATTTCGGCATGCGCGCGTGACGACGCGCGCGCGTGCACTTCGCCCCCATTTTTTATAATAATAATAAAAAAAAAAAAAAAGCTTTTGATGACGCGAATTTTGATGCGCGAATGTGCGCGCATACTATATTTGTTGCAAAGAGTGGCGGGCGGGGGATGGTCGAGCCCGGCTCGGCGGGGGCGGCGTGAACTCGCGCCTCGGGTGGGCGACGGGGCAGAATCGCATTTAAATTGCAACGCAGAAAGGTGCGCCGATGAAGGCGGGGGGCGGGGGGGGGAGTCTATGTGCCATCTCTCGTAAAAAAGAAAATCTACGCGGTGCAATTGAAGACCCTGCGCCGCGCTTGACCACCTCCACTGCTCGCGCAAACATCCCGCCCACCCACCCGCAACTTGGTTTGCAAGACCTATGCGGCGGCGGTTGCGACGAGTGCTTGGCGTTGGCTGGTGCATCTCTGCGGCCGCGCCAGCCCGCGCATGCGCGCGCGCGGCAGCCAGCTAGTTTGGCGCGTTCGACGCGGCCGCGGTAACGCTGACCGCTGGGTGCCTCCCAGCGCGCACTTGAGTGCGAGTCGGCAACTTGGGCGGGCGCGGTAATATGGCAACGTCGACGAGGGTAGACACGGTGCAGATAGTAGCGACGCTGGTGGCGTTGCTGACCGCGCCGACCCAAGCGCGCAGCAGCCGGCTAGTTTGGCGCGACCGACGCGGTCGCGGTGGCGCTGACTGGCGGGCGCGTCCAAGCGGACACTTCAGTGCCAGTCGGCGACTTGGGCGGGCGCGGTATCATGGCAACGTCAACAACGGTGGGCACGATAATGGTCGTAGCGATGCCGGTGGCGATGTTGACGCCGACGACGGCGCGGCCAGTGCGGGCGCAGATACTGATCAAACCGACGACGATGACGGCGCCCTCGCGTCGGTGATGAAGGTTTTGGACAGAGTTCGACATGCGCGCGCGGACGGCGCGCGAGACTGACCCGCATGATATTCTGTGACGCGGATCGCGCCCCCCCAGCGCGCGCGCATGGGCGTGCGAATGACTTCGGCATGCGGTGCCAGAAGCTTGTTTGGCATGTTGAAGAACCGATGGTTTTCTGAAGAATTCGCAGGGAGCGAGTTTTTGAACACTGTGGTTACGAAACCATGGTATTCCATATGATGTTGGGCACTCGGTTTTGAAATCGCTGCGGCACCTGAGGTTTTTGACGGATTTCGGCATGCGTGCGCGCCGACGCGCTCGCGCGTGAACTTTGTCTTTTCTGTTGCACAGGATTCTCGCGACGGCACGCGCGCAAGGGCGTTCGAACGAGTTCGAGATGCGCGCGCGCGAAGCCCGTTTGGTAGCATCTATGAAGATAAAGCGCCGATTGTTTTCGCAAGAATTCGCAAGGCGCGCGCGCCAATTTGTTTTGCAAGCCCGTGTTGCGAAACCATGTGTTGTTCTATGCTTTTGGGACACTTGATTTTGCAATCCTTACGAAACCGTAAGTTTTGGAAGGATGTCGGCATGCGCGCGCGACGACTCGCGCCTGTGCACTTCGTCATCTTGCCTTGCAAACGGATTCATGCAAACTTTTGATTCTGGAAAAACGAGTGTGGCGGGGGGGATACCAGCTCGGCTGGGATAGTACGGGTTCGTATTTCGGATGGGCGATGGGGCAGAATCGTATGCACATTGCAGTGCCAAAACGGGGGCGGATAATCCCGGGGGGGTAGCCGCGGCAACCTATGTGATGCACTCTCTGCGCGGTGCAATCTATATAACGCAATCTCCGCGGTGCAATTTATGCGATGGCGACGGCGGCGACTGGCGGCACCGCCCGCGAAAGCCGCCACTCGCCCCGAGCGGCGGCGACGGCGACGGCGACGGCGACGGCGGCGACGGGCGGCACCGCCCGCTAAAGCCGCCACTCCCCCCGAGCGGCGGCGACGGCGACGGCGACGGCGACGGCGGCGACAGGCGGCGAGGCGACGAAAAGACGGCATTGGTCCCAGATGGTTAAGACAAGTAGGACCCCCCCTCACTGCAAACACTGTTTTGGGGAAGAACGTAATCAAGTCTGCTCACAGCCCCGTCTGAAACAAAAACAAGTGTTTTGCACATGTCCAGCCGTGTTTCCAGCCCGCTAGTCGACGCTAATCGACGCTAGCTCGACGCTAATCGACGCTAGCCGTCGCTAAACCGACGCTATCTCATCGACTCCCATACGCTAGTCGACGCTAATCGACGCTAGATATGCAGTTCACAGGGTGCGGCATGTTCCGATTTGCTACCTAACATGGTCATTTGGCCGGACGGGGCCAGATTGAGCCCTGGATCGAAAACGATACTAAGCGGGATTCATCCGGATTGGCCAGGGTCCAGCCGGACTGAGCGGGATAAGGCCAGGTTCGGCCCATCCTCAGCCAGGGATATGCCAGCGCCGATTCAATGTTGAACCTCTTGCGAAGTGTATCCTAAGCTGGAGGTTCGAAATTGATAGCGGCCAGGGGGGGTCTGTACTGGTTGGGGCCTATCGGCCAAGAAGAAAAAGTGACGCCAAATCCGGTCAGAATCGGTGCCTGGACCATTCTATGGGTCCATCTGTCGGGGATGGACAGACGTCCCTTTAGTAAAACGTGGTTTAGTGAAAACGACCTCGGGCCCAAACCTGGCGGGCGCAAGCCTGGAAAATAACGGCCGCGGCGCCCTCTCGAGAACCGAAAACGGACAATTGACTAATCGACGTGTCACTGTTGGGAGGTCTGTCCATCCCCGAATCTGGTGCATTTCTTCAATCCGGGTCCGTTTGTCACGGCCGCGGGCCCCGAAAACGGCCCCCGAGAGGCTGAGGACGGAAGAAGTCCATGCCGACCCCATGACCTCGATCCTGCCCGCCGCCCTTCCTGCTGGCCTGGGGCGGATGCTGGGCCACCCCAGACCCCCAGACGTCTCCAAGTTCGATATCCTGGAGGAAGGCGTGGGGGCGGCGCCCGCCTCGGCGGAGCGTGCGGCCGCGGGCGGGGCCACTGTGACCTCGGACTCGGTGGGCCCGCCGCAGGCGCAGAAGCGCAGCTTGACCAGGACGGACTGGGGGGCGCGGGCCCGGAGGCGATCGCCGTTGCCGTCGGCTTCGTCGTCTCCGCCGTCGTCGAGGATGCCGATGTCGAGGACGACGTCGTCGTCGAGTTCGTCGTCGGAGAGATATCATGACGGAACTGTTTCGCTTTCTCCGGCCCCGCCCCTGGGGTTCCTCACTTGGCCCCGGGGCCGTCAACAAAAACGACTCAAGATGAGAAGCCGGATGTCGAGGACGGGTCGAGACCTCTGGGGGTCGACGTGGCGAGCCAAATTATGACGTCGGCGGCCTGGGAGTCAAAATCCCCGAACTTTGCGCATCGCGCCGCCCACTTGAAGAAGGGCGACCGCTCTGACACGGGCCGGGATGCACGAACCGTGGTTATCTTCGCGCCCCCGCGAGCCATTGCGGCCTGTATTTGTGGATGCTTGAAGCCCCTGGGTGCCCCCGCCCTCGGCCCTCGCCAAGGGACCGGGGGGGGGGGAACCACTTCTATAGAGGCCTCCTAAGTGGGGTCCGAGCAGATCGGGTCGAAGGCCCTCGGCACTCGCCAAGGGACCGAGGGGGGGGGGGGAATCACTTCTATAGAGGCCTCCTAAATGGGGTCCGAGTAGACGGGGTCGAAGGACCGCGCCGCATCGCCAATGCGTCGGCGATGCATCGGCGACGTCGGCGATGCATCGCCGACGTCGGCGTGCAGAAAGTGGGCCACATCGAGCCGCATCGGCGATGCATCGGCGATGCGGCGCGAACCTCAGGCCCCATCTACTCCGACCCCGTGTGTGTGTGTGTGTCCCCCTCTCACTGCAGTCAGCCCGAGGACAGCCTGAGGAGTGCCAGGCGACAACGCCGATGCTGTCACTCACCCCCGCTAGACTGTGGTGCTACCCCCGAGCCCCCAGGGGCGCACCAGAGACACTTCGATCTGGCGAGAGGGAGGGTGCAGGCGCCGGCGGCGGCCACCGCGTGGGAGACGACGCCCGGACTCCCCCCCGCCGCGCCCAGGTGGGCCCCCGTCTCGCGGCTGCGTCCCTTGCCGAGAGCTCTCCTGGGGCGCCCGACTCGTTCCGCCCTCCGCCTCCTCCTCCTCCTCTTCCTCCTCCTCCTCCTCCTCTTCATCCTCCTCCTCCTCCTCCTCGTCCCGTATCCTCCTCCTCCTCCTCCTCTTCCTCCTCCTCCTCCTCCTCCTCCTCCTCCTCCTCCTCCTCTTGGCGAATTGGCCCCCGAATGCTCGCGTCGCCGACAGCTCTCCCGGGGTGCCGGTGCCGGCGTGCTGTGACGCTGGAGGGAAGCAGAAGCTTCACGAGGAGCCCGCTGGACTCCAGGCCGAGAGCAACGCCCAGGGGTCCCAGGGGCCGCCCCCCTACGCCGCTACGCTACGCGCCC
Organism: Prorocentrum cordatum; assembly: GCA_963575745.1. Lineage (NCBI taxonomy): Eukaryota > Dinophyceae > Prorocentrales > Prorocentraceae > Prorocentrum > Prorocentrum cordatum. Next base: position 147,352 of record CAUYUJ010009757.1, read on the forward strand.
CCCCCCCCCCCCGGCGGAGGGGGCGAGAAGCAAGCGACGTCAGACAGCACTTGCGATCCTCGCCCTCAGGCGGCAGCGGGCCCTGCGTGCGCCGGGGCGCTTCCGCTACGGAATGCGCCTCCGGCTGCAGGGAGGGCCCGTTCATTCTCCAATCGTGCGCCCATTCGGCGCCCCCCCCCTCCCCTTGCAGCCATCATGCATTCTCTCATCGTGCACCTATCCGGTGCCCCCCCCCGTCTCACTGCAGCCAGCCCGAGGACAGCTTTAGGAGTGCCAGGCGACGGCGCCGACGCTGCCACTTCCCCCCGCCAGGCTACGGTGGTACCCTCGAGCCCCGATGGGGCGTTCACGAGTAGCGAGACGGAGGGCCCCGGTGCCTTGGCGGCAGCCACCACGCGGGAGACGACGCCCGGACTGCCCCTGGCCACGCCCAGGAGCAAGGGCAGGGCGGCCCCCTTTCTCGCCGCTGTGCCACTCGCCGGAAGCTCTCCCGGGGCGCCTGGCTCGTCCCGGCGGGCGACTGCCCCCCCCGAGTTGCCTTTCGACTGCGCGCGTCGCTGAGAGCTCTCCCGGGGTGCCCGACTCGCCCCGACAGGCGGTGGCCACCGCGTGCCGCCCCCCCCCCCAACAGAGGAGATGACAGACAAGGAAAATCGGCTGTGGGGGCCGCCAGCGTACCCCCAACTCCCCTGACCTTCCAGGAGGGCTAAAAAATAGCACGCGACTTAAAAACCTATCCAAGAGCTATTATATGTCTTGGTTTTAGGCTGTTTCGTTTCGTGTTTTAGGTTTTTAGGCCTCCCGTGCTAAAAAATAGCTCTCTGGAAGGTCAGGGTCAGTCGCCATCATCCCATCGGGGCCCTCTCCACGCCGCGGCGCCCCTTGCCGAGAGCTCTCCTGGGGCGCCCGACTCGTCCTGGCCCGCGACGGCCTCGCCGAGTTGCCCCCCCGGTTGGAAAGGAGCATATTCAGAAGGCCGAGGGCCCCGGTGACGGGTGGCAGAAGAGGTTTGCGGCGAAGACCACTAACAACCCCACGGCCAGAGCTCCCCTGGCGGAGGAGGCGGGGAGCAGGCGTTGGGTACGGGGGCCGCTGACGACCCCCCAGCCGCGGCCGCCTGCATCGATGCGAAGCAGCGCTGCCCCCACGGCGGATAAACACCCCCTGTGCCAGGACCGCCCCTACCAGAACCGCATCGCCCCAGACTCGGCAGTCTACTGGGCCCTCTCCCCCCGGGGTCTCGCTGGGCCCGACTCTTGTTCGGTGACGCCTCGGCTAGGACGCGTGGTGGCACTAGGGTTGCTGGCCCAGGGAGAAGGTCTTCTTCGCCACGGAAAGATTGCGGCTGGACATTGGTACCCCAGTTCGCCGTCCCACGCGTGTGGATAGCGTGCCGCTGCCCAGACGGGACGGCGCCTGGCGCCGCACCGTGCGTCCCGCCGAGGCTGCGCTCGCCCGGCCGCAGGGCAGCGCCGGCGGGCATCGCGCTTGGCCCCCCCCTCCTTCCACGGTCACTTCGCCGAACCCCCCCGTCCATGTGGCGATGGATGCTGGCAGCTCAAGCGCCGAGGATTACCGCGGCACCCCCCAGGGCGGGGAGAGTGCCACCCCTGTCTCGGGTGTCCTTTGCCGCGACCCCCCTCAATGCCAACGGGGCCCTGGCCGCCACAATGAAGGACATGCAGCGAGCCGGCGGCGGACCCAGTGCGGCCTGGGCCTTCGTTGCTCTCAGCGAGGTGAGGGCAACAGGGGCTCCAGCCGACGCGGCGCCGTTTTCCTTCGCAGCTTTCTCCGCTCCCTGGCCTCGTCGCCTCCCTGATTCTGCGGTTGCACCGGCGGGCCGCAGCAAGCCTTCCATGCGCCGTGGCGCTTTTGCGACGGTTGCGCCCCTAGCCGCAGGGAGTGCTCCGTAACCGTCTTTGCACATATTCAGTGGCTCCCCTTTTGCTTGGTTTTCAGGCCTCGCATCCATCCACCGGTTACTGTTGTGCTGGTCGCTGCCGCTCTTCTGCGGCGCCTTGCCAAGCCATCGCAGCTTGCGCCTAATAGGCCCTCTGGTCTCGGCGCACGTCCCGTTCCATTGGCCTCCCTGGACCACGTCGCTGCCCCTATTGGCGTGGTCCTCTCAACTGCTCCGCCCGCCTTCCCTTGCGCCCCCAGCTCCGTGCCGCACCCCGGTGTGGTTCCGCTTCTGGGTCGCCATTCTCCGTCACCCTGCGCCTCGTTGTTCCTCCTGGTCTCGGCGCTCCCCACCGTTGCCGATGTTCGGGGTGCTCTCTCCTCGGCAACGGGCCGGGGCTCTGCTTTGCTCTTCCTGCTCCCCCTACCGCCGCCCTTCCGCGGGTTGCCCGCTCCCGCTTCGGCTCTGTGCCGCTCACTGCTGCGCGGCGCCGTCGATTGCCATCCACCCCTCCCTGCCCGCGCCTCGCAGGCCCGCAGGTCTCGGCGCTTCGGTTCATCCGTGGACCGTGCCTTGGTTCACTGGGTTGGGGCTCTGCTACATCGCGCTCTTCATCCGCAGCTGCAGCGCAGTGCTGCCCCCCACTTCGGCCTCAGCCCTGTTCAGCTCAATGCTGCTCAGTGCCGGCGCTGGTTCCCACTTGCGGCGATCCGCCCCGCCGCAGTCGGCAGCCCATGCGGGCCTCTCCGCCCTCCACCTCCCCGCACGCGCTTGTAGGCCGGCAGGTCTTGGCGCACTGGCTCATTTCTGGACTGTGCTCGGTTCTTGGGTCGGGCCCTGTTTCGTTGTCTTTTGCACCACCACGTGCAGCTCCATGCTGCCTCCCCCCAACTTCAGCCCAATGCAGCCCAGTGCAGCTCAGTTCCGACGCTGGTCCCCCCATTCGGCGCTCCCCCCGCCGCAGCCTGCAGCTCTGAGTGGCTCGGGTTCCTCTCTCCTGTCGCGGCGGGGCTCCTCCTCCTCCTCCTTCCGTGCATCGCGACCTTAATTTGCATACAGCGTTCCCCCTGCTGCCAATCCGCCAGATCAGTCACCCTCTGCCCAGCCGCCGACGCAACATCATGTGTGTCGGGCCTTTGCGTGTTTTCGTTATCTTGCTTCGTGCAGAGCACCAAGTCAGTGCGAGCAAGTTGTTTGCGGACAGCCGCGTCCCATAGCACCTTCCCCTTCCCCCGGCGCTCGCCTCCCCCGCCCGCCCCCCAGGCGTTCCCTCCCAACCCAACCTGGCGCACGCCCGAGCGCGGTGCCGGATTCGCGCGGAAGCGCAACTGGATAAACTCCAAGACGTAATGGTCTCTCCATCCCTCTTCCCTGTGCACAACTACTCCCAAGTCACCTCCGGACGTGAAGGTCAGGCGGGCCAAGCGTTCTACCTGAGACCTCCTCGCCATTTCTGATATTGAAGCCTGACCTTTGGCACAGCTTTACGGATATGGGGGGGGACGTGAGGCGGCCCAAGCGTTGTACCTGAGACCTCCTCGCCATTTCGGATCTTGAAGCCTGACCTCTGGCACAGCTTTACGGATATGGGGGGGGTCCACATGTGCCTCTCGCCCCAGCGCCGCGCGCATTCGTCCTAAACGTTCGTAGCAGTTACATCGGTGGGTCACAGGTGGTTTTCAACAGGTGATTCTCGCCGAAACGCCGCTCACATATGCCTTGAACGATTGCGCCAGTTTCATGGACGGAGGGGGGAATCCCACCAGCCCTCTGGGCGTCGGTGGTTTAACGAGTTTCCTCTTCCACCCCTCCCTCTTCCCGTTCGGGGAAGGGTTTACCCCTCCCCCTACCCCCTCCCCACTGACCTGGACAGGAGGGGCGGGGAGCGGTCAGAGCGTCCAAAACGGCCTCGGCGAGGAAGCCAAAAACATTGATTGTACTATGGTTCTGGCCCCATTTGGGCCTTCTCAGGGGGCAACGCTAATTAAGGTTCCCCTCTTCTTTGATCGATTTCCTCCACGATGGCCGCAAGAGGCCCCCAGGATGCCCCAAGAGGCCGCAGGATGGCCCCAAGATGGCCCCAAGAGGCCCCCCAAGAGGCCCCCAGGAGGCCCCCAAGAGACCCCCAAAAGGCCCCAAGAGGCTCCAAGAGGCCCCAAGAGGCCCCCAGGAGGCCCCAAAGAGGATCCCGAACGGCCCACAGAGGCCCCCCCGAGGCACCCAAGACGCCGAAAAGCCCCTCAGGACGACCCTCTACTCGCCTGGGCGTCGTTTCTGGACGGGCTGGTGGGGATTATATATATATATATATATATATATATATATATAATATATATATATATATATATAAAAAAAAAACAAAAAATATCCCGGCAAAGCAACCTAACAGCGATGTGTAGGAGCATATCTGGAAGCATTCCCCTTAAGATTCAGATGAGAATCCAGTTGTAGAATTCTGCTGTTCTCGCAGTCGTAGTCGCATTCGCGATGACAGTCGCAGTGGCAACGGCAGTCGCAGTCACAGCCTCAGCCTCAGCCTGCCTCAGCCTCAGCCTCAGCCTGCCTCAGCCTCAGCCTGCCTCAGCCTCAGCCTCAGCCTGCTTCAGCCTCAGCCTCAGTCTGCCTTCCTCGGCCTCAGCCTCAGCCTGCCTCAGCCTCAGCCTCAGCCTCAGCCTGCCTCAGCATCAGCCTGCCTCAGCCTCAGCCTCAGCCTCAGCCTGCCTCTGCCTCTGCCTCAGCCTGCTTCAGCCTCAGCCTCAGTCTGCCGTCGGCCTCGGCCTCAGCCTCAGCCTGCCTCAGCCTCAGCCTGCATCAGCCTCAGCCTCAGCACGAAGCGACCCAGCTAGAAGGACAAAGCGCTGAATGTACACCGATGTGTTCGACGACTGCGTATGTAATGATGTGACGATATACAGACTGAGCCCTTCGTGAATGTCTACATGTTTTTCTGACGCCTACAAACGGCGCTGACGTGTGTGAGAAAATTGTCCGCGCAGCAAAAGCCGGCGAAGCGTGCGGGAGCTCGCATGCTGAGACAGACTACGTCTGCAGACCGCCAGCTGCAAAAGGTTGCGAGCGGTTCTTGGAAGATGTTTACGGAACGGAGCTACGGTGTCTGAAAACATTGGCATCGAAGCGAAGAGCCTCGGAGCCCTGCAGCCTGAGAAACACCGCAGGAACTCGCATACTGAAAAGGAATGCATTGCAAACCGCACGTTGGGAACCCTGCAGGCTGAGAAGCACCGCAGGATGTCGCATGCTGAAAAGCACTTGTACTGCAGAGCGCAAGCTGCGAAACCTGCAGGCTGAGAAGCACCGCAGGAACTCGCATGCTTTCGAACACTACTGCTCGAGACCGCAGCTGGAGAGCGGCAGACCGCAGGCTGAGAAGCACCGCGGGCAGGGAGACTTGCAAAACTCAGATGTCCTGATCGTCTTGGAGGAAGTCACGCCAGTCCGGCGGCTGCCAAGAATCGATGATGCTCCTGGAGCCACCGCCCGTGCTGCCGCCGATGTCCAGGTAGTCGCCATCGGCCCTGAACAGACGGCCGTGCCCCAACGCCAGAATCGCTTGGTTGCGGATTTGAAGCAGCGCTCCGCTCTCAAACATCTGCAACACGTCCAGCTGCCTGCGCGTGAAGTTCGGCTTTGGCTGGCCAGCCTGGGCAGACAGATGGCGGGAAAGCCGCTCCCCCTCGTTGTAGCGCGCGATGGCCTCGGCCTTCTGGTGGTGCAGCCGGCGCCGCTGTTGCCGCAGAGCTTCCTCGGGAACTGCTGCATCACGGCCCTCACTGTGATCAGCTTGCAACGCTTGCGTTAGCCAATCAACGTCGAAGCGCCCTGAGAAGGCCAGCACCTCCCAGATCTGTTTGGTACCGGCCACACGTTGCAAATGGCGATGCCACCGCTTACGCTTCTGGTCTTTCACAAACTTGGCGACGCTACCCAGACCTGCACCCTTGGCCTGGCCACCTTTTCCCGCAGGCTGAGAAGCACCGTGAGAACCTTTCTTACCGCCTGGCCCTTTGTTAGGACCCTGCGGAACCGCATGGCCCCCTTGTGGCGCAGACTTGCCTCTCGCTTTTCCCTTTTCGACATCCCGTTCCTGAAGCGCACGCTGCTGCCGCGACTGCTCGTACTGGTCGCGAGCTACTCTGACCAATTCCTGGCGCTCAGGCTCCGTGAGAACGTAGCGCATGTCGTCGATGTTCTTGCTCCGCAGAAAGTCATGTCGAAGCTTAAGGACAGAGAGAATGGCTCGGCCAGTCTCCTCCTGAGACGCAAAGGCCGCGTCATATTCCGAGCCAGGCTGAGGAGCGCCAGCTGGATCAGTGTCCGCTGGCTCCGTGGACTTCCTCTTTTTGAAAAGCAAGAGACTGAGATGATGGAGGACTTTCGGATCGTACTCCTCGTCGTACCTGTCGTCCCAAAGCTGCCTCAGCTCCCTGTGCAAGTCGTTCGCGCGATTCTGAACGACATCCTCGACGTAGTCGGGATCGCCCGGTGAAGTCGGTGAAAGCGGAGGAGTAGAACTCGGCGACCGATCCCAATGCACAGAAGACTCGGCGTCCGCCTGTACGCTGACGTCGGCGTCGGAGACGTTTTCGACGACAATCTTCCGCCTCTTGCTCTCCCCAGGCTGAATAGCACCAGGGAGAGTGAGCACAACCGCCACCGCATCGTGTGCGTCGTTGCGCATGCCACGATCCGTAAAAGACGCGCCAACGGCAATGGAGCAGAAACGGGCGACTGCTCCGCAGACCGCGACGTGGTCGCCTTTGAGGTCGGCCGGAGTGGCATGGACCTCCCAGAGCTTCTCGTCGTTCTGCTGGCGCTGGTAAGCCTCCCGCGCCTCCTGGAAAGTGAGGTTGTCGTCGCCGACTACAAGCAGAACGACTGCCTGGCTCAGATTCTCAAGAATCTTTCCCAGGCAGTCCAGGTGCAAGCGGAGATTGCGAACTGTCCGCTTTCGAGTCTGGATGGTCGGCGGTTTCTTGCCGCACACGATGTGCATGTTGGCGATCACCACGTGGAACTTGTCATGGCCTGGTTTGTTCACCTCAAAATGTGAAATAACAGCATCAATCTCTCGGCCGCTAGGAGGCCTGTAAACTTTGCTGTCTTCGCACAGAGTCAGTTCCGCAGGCTGAGAAGCACCGCGGAACCCCCAGAGAGTCAAGTAGTTGTCGACCTCCGAGAAGCGAATGCCATCACCGAAAGGCTTACTGAGGATCTCTGTCACGTTGATCCCTGCTCGGCGAAAGCCTTCACGGAACGCACCGACCTCGCAGCCACAGACAATATCAGCATCAGCGGTCTCCACTATCGTGGCGCACACCCTTCCGAAGTTAGCGCAGTGAGTGGCCGCCTGCTTACCAGTCATCATGCCCTGCTCGAACCCGAAATTGAACGAGGCGACCGTGAAAGACGCAGGCTGCACAGCGCCAGAACCAGGCGTCTGTCCACCTTCCTCCGCAGGCTGAGAAGCACCGCGAGGCGGCGCAGGCTGAGAAGCACCGCGAGGCGGCGACACTTCGGACGAGCCTCGCGGAGCAGAGGCTGCGGATGAACGTTGGGTATGGGGGTACGGCCAGGGGAACGCCATTGCAATCGAAACTGAGTGGACTGCAGTGAGTGAATGCAGTGGCACGATTGAATGCAGTGGACTGCAGTGTCACTAGCAATTCCTGAACCAAACACGGCTGTGGCGGAAGGACTACGAAGCGTCTGGCTATTCAAAATGTGGCCCGGGAATGTAGTTCTGGGAACTCGAAGACCAGGAAGTGGCCTACAGTTGGCTCCGGGCATCCAAAATGTGGCCCGGGAATGGAATTCTGGGAACTCGAAGAGCACGAAGTGTGTGACTGTTGCATCCGGCCCTCCAGAATGTGGCCCGGGAATGGCGTTCTGGGATGTCGAAGAGCACGAAGTGTGTGACTGTTGCATCTGGTTATTCTAAATGTGGCCCGGGAATGGCGTTCTGGGATCTCGAAGAACACGAAGTGTGTGACTGTTGCATCCGGGTATTCAGAATGTGGCCTGGGAATGGAGTTCTGGGAAGTCGAAGAGCACGAAGTGTGTGACTGTTGGTGAAAAACGAGCCCGGCACCCTGCCGCCCGGCAACTCCCCAACACCTGCCCGGACCCCCCTGTGGAGTGATCTGTGAGCTCTTTTGAGTCAACTAGAAACCTATCAGTCTTCGCTGTTAGGTAAAAAAAAATTATCCCGGCAAAGCAACCTAACAGCGATGTGTAGAAGCATATCTGAAAGCATTCCCCTTAAGATTCAGATGAAAATCCAGTTGTCGAATTCTGCTGTTCTCGCAGTCGTAGTCGCATTCGCGATGACAGTCGCAGCGGCAACGGCAGTCGCAGTCACAGCCTCAGCCTCAGCCTGCTCCTCTTTCTCCTGCTCCGCCTCTTCCTCCTGCTCGTCCTCGTTCTCGTCTCCTCGTCTTGCTCGTCCTCCTCCTCCTGGTGCTCTCTCCTCCTCCTCCTCCTCCTCCTCCTCCTCTCCCTCAGCCTCAGCCTCCTCCTCCTCCTCCTGCCTCCTCCCCTCCTCCTCCTCCTCCTCCTCCTCCTCCTCCTCCTCCTCTTCCTGGTCGTCCTCGTTCTCGTCCTCCTCGTCTTGCTCGTCCTCCTCCTCCTGGTGCTCTCCTCCTCCTCCTCCTCCTCCTCCTCCTCCTCCTCCTCCTCCTCCTCCTCCTCCTGGTGGTCCTCGTTCTCCTCCTCCTGGTGCTCTCCCCCCCCCTCCTCCTCCTCGTCCTCCTCCTCCTCCTCGTCCTCCTCCTCCTCCTCTCCTCCTCCTCCTCCTCCTCCTCCTCCTCCTCCTCCTCCTGGTAGTCCTCCTCCCTCCTCCTCCTCCTCCTCCTCCTCCTCCTCCTCTTCCTGGTCGTCCTCCTCCTCCTGGTCGTCCTCCTCCTCCTGCTCGTCCTCCTCCTCCTCCTGCTCGTCCTTCTTCTCCTGCTCCTCCTGCTCCTCGTCCTGCTCCTGCTCGTCCTCGTAATGTGGCCCAGGAATGGGAGTTCTGGGAAGTCGAAGAGCACGAAGTGGCCTACAGTTGGCTCCGGGCATTCAAAATGTGGCCCGGGAATGGAGTTCTGGGAACTCGAAGAGCACGAAGTGGCCTACAGTTGGCTCCGGGCATTCAAAATGTGGCCCGGGAATGGAGTTCTGGGAATCGAAGAGCACGAAGTGGCCTACAGTTGGCTCCGGGCATCCAAAATGTGGCCCGGGAATGGAGTTCTGGGAACTCGAAGAGCACGAAGTGTGTGACTGTTGCATCCGGCCCTCCAAAATGTGGCCCGGGAATGGAGTTCTGGGAACTCGAAGAGCACGAAGTGTGTGACTGTTGCATCCGGCCCTCAAATGTGGCCCGGGAATGGCGTTTTGGGATCTCGAAGAGCACGAAGTGTGTGACTGTTGCATCCGGGTATTCAGAATGTGGCCTGGGAATGGAGTTCTGGGAAGTCGAAGAGCACGAAGTGTGTGACTGTTGGTGAAAAACGAGCCCGGCACCCTGCCGCCCGGCAACTCCCCAACACCTGCCCGGACCCCCCTGTGGAGTGATCTGTGAGCTCTTTTGAGTCAACTAGAAACCTATCAGTCTTCGCTGTTAGGTAAAAAAAAACGCAAGATGCAGTCCAGGTGCCATGACAGCCCCTGAACGGGCATGCAGGTGCGTCCAACAGGCCTGAGGTAGGCACCGAGACCACCAATCGCAGCCAAAATGGCGCGAAACGTTCCAACGTCCAAGAGCGAACAAGGGAACGGCCGAGGACGCCAGCCCCAGCCTGTCGGGTAACACAGAGGTCGGGGTGGTAGGTCCAACGAGGATCCCGACTGCGGCAGCGAGCCGCGGCGTCAGCGACATCAAGGTGCATCCATGTTCCGAAAAGACAACCACACCAAGACGTATCGGCCCAGACCCAACGGGTGGAAGGGCACCGAATGCACGCTCCCGTCGAAACGCGGCGTGTGCACGGCACAGTGTCACAGTGCAGTCCAATGAGGCGGAGAGCACGGGCGGAACGAGACTGTGTATACCCAGGCAAGTCCCACAAAGCCACTGCTCCAAGGTCGCGGTAGGAAGCCGTCCAGCAATTACGTCCAGAGGGCACCGATCCAAGGAGCCTGCAGGGTACCACAGGCCGACTGGGGACAGGTAGCAACTGAAGAGCAGGCGGCGAGCCAGTCGCAACGTAAGAAGCGCATCCAGGGTGTGGAGAGTGCTGACTAGACAGAACATCCACACCTGAGATGCGACAGCCCAGATCCGACGAGTGGAAGGTAAGGAAGGGCACGATGCACGGCAGACCCCTAGGAGTGTGCACATCAAAGGTGGCCCAGCGATACCCATCCGAGTCGTCTAGCACAGAGGGACGAGGACGTCTTGTACCCGAGACGTGTCCCACAGAGCCAACGGATCCAGGGTGACGGCGGAAGGCTGGTGGGGATACGCGAAGCGTCTAGAATTCAACAGGAGGCTCTCGCCTTCTCCTCTCGCGCATTCTACTCAAAGTTGGCAGTAGCTACGACGCTGGAGGGCGGCTCCTTTTCATTCGAACTGTTTTTTTTCGATTTAGCGCTGCATGCGTTTGTCTCAAACAGTTAAAACCGTTTTGTGGAGGAGCACAAGTGGTTTTCAAACTGTGGCTCTCGCCCCGGCGCCGCGCACATGCGTCCGAAAAGTTTGCAGCAGCTTCGTGGATGAAAGGCGGGTCCTCTTCAGCATGTGATGGCCCCGCGGCCCTGCAGGGGCCCCCATGTCCCATGTCCGTCCGTCGTCACTTTTGTTCGTGATGCGATCGCAGTCGATCGTCAGCCCCAGGACCTGCTCCGGGTGGCGCTCTGGCCAGAATCTCGCAGCGGATCCACCCGCGGCGACGAAAAGCTGCGCGGAGGAAACAGCACAAGCATACTTTATCAGGGGTCCGCGTGGATTTCTTGGCCTTGCGCTGAGCTCTCCTGCATAGCGCGCGGAGCACGCCAGAGGCGGCGGTGGAGGCGCTGCCAGAGGGGGGCCCGACGCCCATCCAAGAAATTCGCGCGAAACCCAGAGAACTTACGCTTGTGCCGTTGTTTGTTCTTCGGCTCATCGCGCGTCGATGCTCGAGAGGGCCTGACACCTGGACTGCAGGAGGGCGCGAGCACCTAGAACAGCCCGGCGCGCACGATCTCTCTAGACTTCGAGGCCGATGGGAAAGGGGGCCTGTCGGCAGAGGCTGCCACGCCGTCCCGTGGGGCATGCACTTTTGCGTCCGCCGGTTCCCGCCAGCCTTCAGACGGCCGAGGGCGGCCTTGCTCTACTTCCGCGGGCCTCCGCCGCCCTTCCGCCGCCCTCCGCCGACGACGGGGCAGGAGCAGCTGCGATCCTCGAAGGGCCTTAGAGGCCCTCCCCTTCGAGAACTCCTAGAAAAGGGGAGGCCCTCACCATGCCCTCCTCGATCCTCGAAGGGGAGGGCCTCGAAGGCCCTCCTCGAAGGGAGGGCCTCGAAGGCATTCCGGAATATCTGGAACGCCTCAAATACAAGGTACAGCACAGGTCAGCGGCAGAGGCGCAAGCGAGGGAGGCAGCATAGCACAGTGGTAAGTGTACAGTCATCGTGCTACCACAAAGAACGCTGAGTAATGGATAAAGAGCGAAGAGTTTTTTCCCGCCACGGCGAGCCTCGGCCACGAACGGCCCGAAAATCGTAACCCCTCCCGAGCCCAGGGCGGTTCTCATGTCAACGTCTTGACCGTAAGGCGCAGCACAAGTCAGCGACAGAAGCGCAAGCGAGAGCAGCCGGCGCACCTGCTCGAAGACGAGCAGCACCTCGGAGCCGGGCGTCAGCATCGCGGGCTTCAGGCCGTTTTTTTTTGTTTGTTTTTCTCCGGGCGGTGCTCTCTCTTTCGGCGGCGAGGGGCCGAAGCTGTGGTTCCACATGGGCGCCCGCTTCGGGGCAGCGGCCTTCCGGTTGCCGCTCTGAAGCGGTTGAAGCTCCTCCTGAAGACCCTGGGCATCCTCCAAATCGATGGGCGCTGCAGCAGGAGGAGGAAGAGGAGGAGGAGGAGAAAGCCGAAGGACCTCCACCTTGGTCTCATCCTTGCGCGACGGTGCACTCTCGCCACTTGCCTCTCGCCTCGCCTTCGCCACGTAATCACCATTCGGCGGCGAGCCCGGGGGGAAGTCAGAGAGGGCGGGCCTCCTCAGAAGGCTCGGAACGCTCCTCTCAACTCCCCCCTGGGCGCGCCGCGTACTATTGATTGATACAAGAGAAGGAGGAGGAAGAAGAGGAGGAAGAGGAGGAGGAGGCGGAGGAGGAGGAGGAGGAAAAGAAGGAGGCGGAGGAGGAGGAGGAGGAGGAGGAGGAGGAGGAGGAGAAGGAGGGGAAGAGGAGGAGGAGGAGGAAGAGGAGGAGGAGGAAGAGGAGGAGGCGGAGGAGGAGGAGAGGAGGAGGAGGAAGAGGGAGGAGAAAGAGGGGGAAGGAGGAGGCGGAGGAGGAGGAGGCGGAGGAGGGGAGGAGGCGGAGGAGGAGGATCGATCGAGCTCTCGGGCCGGTTCGGTGCTGCACTCTCGCTACGTGCTGTGCTGCTTACGAAAGTTGTGTGGCCTAGCTGAGGTCACTTTGCTGAAAGGGGGTCGCAGGCGCCACTAGACGCTCGGGCCCTACCTGCACCGACCTTCCCCCACGCAGGGGTCTGCGGGCAGGGTAGCACCCGCTTTTACGAGTGCCCTCTCGCTGTCTCCTCTACTCCCCTGCCTCGTCTGCCTCGCCCCTTTCCCCTACCCTTTCGCTTCGGTTCGGGTGGGGGCGGGGGAGGTCGGTGCACGACAAAATAGTTGGGAAAACTCGGGCCTCGGAGTTGGAGAAGGTCGGGGGCCCCAGTCGGAGGCGGAGGAGGGGGGAGGCGGCCTTCCCTGACCAGCTCGTGGAATCGTGCGCTGGTGAGAAAAGTTCGCGGGATGGCCTGAGGGGCCGCGCTCGCTGGGACAGAACAGAGCCGCACCGTCCGCTCAATCACTTCGCTATGCGCCGCTCCTCTGTCCGTGTCGTGCTGGCTCAGCTGTTGACGAGACGTCCCAGTTCTCGCTCCAGTGCTCCACGTGGCGCCGCCCCGATCTTGCGGCTCGCTCCCTCCTTGCGGAGGGCGCGCGTGAGGATCGTCTCCAGCTGCGTGTCCGTTGCCTTCACCTGGAACTGGAACCTGCACTTTTCCGTGGCGCCCCCCTCCTTGCCCTTGTTCCTGCGAACGCGGAAGATCGGGAGGCCGTCTGCTACCTTCTCCGCGCTGCCACTCAAGATGACGTCCTTGTAGTACTTCTCGAGGTAGTCTCTCTCCGCTCCTGCGTCGTACGTGCGCCCCATGTAGTTCACCACTTCGGTCCACACGCGGATGTGGGGGCTGCCGAGCGAGGCTGTGTCCACTTGTTCTCCATCTGCTGCTCTGCGTCGTAAGTCCTGCGCGTCGTCGTTGTACGTCTGGCCCGCCTGTAAGCCCGCCTGCGCGATGCCGCTCTGCGCGCTGATCTCCCACGTCTGGATGACGGCCGACGCCAGCTCGGCCTGCTCGCGCGCCAGCGTGAGGGTGAGGCGCGCCGCGAGGTCCACCATGTGCGGGTTGGCCACCGCTGTTCCTCCTCCCGTTGGTGCTCCTCCTGCGGCAGCTCGTCGTGGTTGTCGACTGCGGTCTGGTCGTTGAGGTCCTCCTGCCGCCGCCGCTGGCGCCCAGGCTGGGCGCTGGTCGAAGAGCGCCATCCTGTGCCTGAGGTCGCAGTAGTGGTCTGGGCAGATGCGCGCACAGGTGCGTGAAGAAGGCGCCCTTGTCTAAGAAGAGATGGCTGCAGAGAGGACATGTCGTGCTCGGTTTAGTCGGTTGGCTCTGGTTTCGTGTCCTATCTGGGTTGCAGCTGCCCGTGATCAAACTCCTGGCCAGGTGTTTCCATGCTGTTCCACGGCTCGTGAAGCACTGGTAGCAATTGATGCACTCGTTGTTCGTAGTTAATAGAGCGGCTACATTGTGAACGTTATGATTCCGAATAACATGACTGTGCAGTGCTTTTTTGCTCGCGAACAGTAGTCCGCTTTCCCCAGGATCGTCCCCGAGCGAGCACTTCCAAGGCTGGAGGTCCTGGAGGGCTAAGTCTTCTCGGAGTTCGTCGTCGGGAGTATAGCCTGGAGGAGGAACTGCTACCGTCAATTTAGCTGCTCTGACCTCGCGTACGTCTAGTAGGTGTAGTTGTTCTCTAATCACTAGCGTGAACATCTTACCTATCTGGACCTGCTCGTCCCCGAAGATGTGTCTGAAGCTCCCCGAGACTTGGCAGGCCTTCGTGACATCCTCCTCGATTCGTCGGGCCCAGGGGTTCGCGTGCGTCGTCAGCTCGTCTGTCGCGCCGTCGTCGTTGGTCTCGAATTCGAGGCGTCCGAACAAGGCGACGATGAGTTGGCGGTGATTGTTCGGGAATCTCAGTATATTTTTTGCCCAGCCAAGTCTGCGGACCAGTGCCTCCTCCGCTGGAGGAAGGATCTGCCAGTAGCGGAAGACCTCCAGCGTTGTCAAACTACGTTCCGAGCCGTCCTCGCTGTGCGTGCTGGCTCGGCCTGCCATCGCCCGTCTCAGGAGGGCACCCATCGCGCTCTGGAGCATCTGGTACTCGTTGGGCGTGGGCAAGTAGCACTCGATGCACGAAAGCCCCGTGTTGATAACCCTGCATATGAGGACCGCGCGCTTCCACTTGTAAGGCATCTCTCGCTTGGTCCAGAACCTGCCGCACTCGTAGTAGCTCTTCTTCATGGCCTGGATGCGCTTCTGCAACTCTGGATAGTAGCTCTGCGTCGATGTTACTTGAGGGCCCAGGTACCGAGCCACCGCCACCACTTTGCCTGGAAGTTTGCATTGCGGGTCCTTCTTGATTATTTGATGCGCCTGGCTGGCGCCTTCTCCCTGAAAGTGTACTATCGTATCCTGCTTATCTTGGTTTTGCTTCAGGCCGATCTCGCTCAAGCGTCTGTTCATCGTGTCGTCTATGTTGTGAGCCTGGTCGGCGAGCAGTTTGGGATCGGCCTGTTTCCCGTTCAAGATGATCTTGCGCATGTCGTCCGCGTACTTCGTCAGCCCCACGTATGCTGGATGTTGGAACAGTTCGCTTCTTCCATACAGTAACTCGTCGTACTCTATCTCGTCGTTGCAGCCCTTGGCCCACCTCTGGATGCAAGGGGCGAAGCTGGCTACGAAGTTGCGCACCATGTATGGGGTCGCCGATGAGGCCGCCGCAATGGGGTTTGATGCATATTCCCTGCGTGTCGTCTCTGCAATCAATGTTGAACGTCGCCCTGCGGTATCGTTGTTCTCCGAGGTCCCAGAGGTCCTGCGGCATGATGTTGCTGTTGGCCGCGTCCATGGTAAGCCACTTGCAGCTGGCGAACGCGTTGGACATGTCCTTCATGGTGGACGCGTAATTGTAGCCTGCGTTGCGAGCCCTGTACTCGATGACTGACATTGTGAGGATGGCTCCTTCTCTTCGTCGCCCCTTGATGAACCCGTAGTCCTGGTCCGTGTGGGCCTGTTGTCGTTGCCTCATGAGTCCCGCAGCGTAGTATGCCTTGCCGATGGGGTCCGTGATGTGGTAGATTCGCTTGCCTGCTGGTCCTTGCTTCGTGTTCTTCTTAACCGCCGTCGCCGTGCCTTGATGCCATCGAACTGGTGCCACGTTGCTGATGCGCATCGCGGCCAAGGCCGCCTTCAATAATGCTTGAAACTGCTCGGGTTCTCCATCTCCCTCTTGATGTCCGAGGCCGTGTCGTTGTCGTGGTTGGTGTTCCGCCTTCGGTGGGCAAAGTAGTAGTCGCCATATCTCCGCTGGTGCCGCCGTTGGTGGCGCTGCTCGTCGTAGGCGTGCTCGTTTGAGGCTTTTGGCAATCTCGTTGTAGTCTTCCTCTGTCTTTTCCTCCAAACCATCCTCGTCGTAGTCCTTCTCCTCGGCGTTGTGCGGGATGGCCTCCAGGTGCTGCGCGTCCTGCTCGGTGCCTTCCATGCCGCCAGAGCCACCTGGTAGTTGCCAAAAATCGAGCCATTCCTGCTTCGTGGGGTTCGCCGTCGTAGCCGTCCAGAAGTCCCCCTTGCGTGGTCCGCATCTTCCTCCAGCGATCAATCGTGATAGTCTTCCAACTCTTGCCAGATCCCTTTCCTCCCACGCCTCGTATAGTTCCTCGACTCGTTGCTCTGTGCGTAGTTGCTGTGCGTGTCGTCGTTGTCGTTGGCATGTCTTCGTGATGTCCTGCAGTTGTTTTTCTATCTCGCGCATGCACTGCTCGGTCTCCGTGATCGGTTGTTCGTCTGTGGCGTATGGGTTGCCTTCCATCTCTGTTTCTTCCTGGGTCCTGGGTGGGTCGGCGACCGTCCCTGGAGGGTCCCTGGATTCGAGCACGTCCGCGCAAAACGGGGGAGGCGACGATTCGGGAGCTGGCGTACGTTTAGCCTCGTGATGAGCGGCGTGTAATTCGTGAAGTACTGAACGGGCTGCTCTGCGTTGTCTTAGTAGCTGCATGCGCTCGTTGCGGAGCCTCTCGTAGTCGTCGGTCGGTTTCGGCGCCTGGCTGTAGTGCTGCTGGGCTGTCTCTACGAGGATGGTATTGATGTCCGTGAAAAGCTGATCGACTCCCTTCCCTGCTGGGTCGTAGTCCTCTATCCGTTGCCCTACCTTCTTGATGTATTCTCCTCTGTGCAGTCCGCGTCGCACTGCGAGTGCGAGGCTGTCCTTGTCCCACCTCGGTGGCTGAGGTCGCTGCCGCACTTGTTGCCGTAGAGGAAGCCGAAAAGTCACCTGCACTGGAACGTGGTCTCGTCTAGATCGGCAGCGTATGTGTTGTAAACGTGTTCCCATCCTGAGCAAGGGTCCTTGAGATATCATTGTCTCGGTCATGCTCCTCGGTATCATGATGTAGTCGATGCAGCTCGCGTTCTTCTCTCCGAAATCTGTGGGACGCCATTGCCCGAGCGTGTTCACCACGCTGAGGTCGTAGCGGTCGGCGTAGATGCGAGCCTTCTGTCCAGCGCCGCCTGGTAGTCGTTCGGGTGATCTGCCTTCTCCGAGTGCTGGTGTATCTGGTCGTCCTCCTTTCTGTGTGATGCCGATGCCGTCGTTGAGGTCGCCCGCCACGATGAGTATCGTGTGTCTATGCTTCCGTTTGCTGGTTTCTTCTATCCAATTGAACAATCTGCTCGTCGTGGCGTAGTACGCTTTCCTGGTCGTCTTGCCCTTGTTGGGTTGCGGCGGACTGTAGTATCCTATGATCAGCAGCGTCTGGTCGTGGTGCTGCAGGGTGATCGCGAGGCCTCTTCCACTGAGCTCGGGCGTCGGTTCCTGGATGTCGATCACCTTGGCCCCTCGCAGTCGTCCCTGCAGCGCGATGATGATGCCCGTGCTGCGGTTGGTCAGTTCTCCTGGTTGCCAGCCCGCGTCGTAGTAGCGTGTGTTGTCGCAGCGGTGCTGCGTGATGACTGGGTCACGTCGTCTGCGTGATGTCCCCACGAGTACGATGATGTCAAAATTGTTGGCCTCCTCGTATATTTCCGCGAGCCTGTCGGGCTTTGCCGAGAGTGGGTTGAAGAGGAGCACAGCGAGAGAAGCTGCGAGTGCCGCCATCACGCGGGCCGCCGCCCCTTTTGTTTGCTCGGTCCGAGGAACGGCATGGTGGCGGTCTGGGCTGCCCTGGCGATATCCTAGGCCCAGATGGCAGCTGGAGGAGGAGGAGGGCGAGGAGAAGGAGGAGGAGGAGGAGAAGGCGGAGGAGGAGGTGGAGGCGGAGGAGGAGGAGGCGGATGAGGAGGAGGCGGAGGAGGAGAAGGAGGATGAGGATAAGGAGGAGGAAGAGGAGGAGGAGGCGGAGGAGGAGGAGGGGGAGGAACATAAACCGAAAAAGCGTTGGCTTTCTACGGCGCGTGCAGATTTTTCTTGGTTCGGTGCTGGACCCTCCTCCCTGGCGCCGCGGACCTCCGGATGTCTGTGCACAGACAGATAAGGAGGACGAGTAGCGACGATGAGGTAGAGGAGGAGGGGGGAGGGAGGAGGGAGGAGGGGGGAGGGAGGACGAGTAGCGAGTAGCGAGGAGGGGGGAGGGAGGAGGGAGGAGGGAGGAGGGAGCGCAGCTCTCGCCGTCGGCGCGCTGTGGTTTGGCACCTGCCCCCGCCGCCTGCTCCGGGGTCGCCCGGCAGGGTGGGGCAGGGTGCCGGGGACCTCGCCTCCTCCTGTCTCTAGGAGGGAGGAGGGAGGGATGAGGAGGAGTGAGGAGAGGAGGGGGAGGGAGGAGGGAGGAGGGAGGAGGAGGAGGCGGAGGAGGAGGAGGAGGAAGAGGAGGAGGAAAAGGAGGAAGAGGAGGAGGAGGAGGACGAGGAGTAGGGAGGATGAGGTAGAGGAGGACGAGGAGCAGCAGAAGGAGCAGAGGGATCGGGAGGCGCAGGAGGGCCAGGGGAGGAGGAGGAGCAGCAGAAGGAGCAGAGATCCGGAGGCGCAGAAGGGCCAGGGGAAGGCTGAGGAGGGGAATGGGGCGGGCGACAACGACGAGATAGGAACCGCATCCAGAGATGGTCAGCGCGGGGGCGAGAACGCCATCCTGAACGACGGGAGCACAACGCCGATACCGAACTGGGCCCAGTGATGCAGCGGGAACACCACCTTGAAATACCGAAGACGCCCTAAATGGAAAAGGCCGTATAGCATGCCAACTGTTGAGACCCCGTTCAATTTTAGAATGCGGAGTAAGGACGAGAAGGGCAACCGCTCGGACGTGATCCGGTGATAGAGAGGGCAACCGAATTCACAAAGAGTAATTTTGAAGAGGGGCGAGGTCCTCCTTCTCCTCGTCCTCCTCCTGAGGAGAAGGAGGAGGCGGAGGGATAGGAGGAGGAGCAGGAGGAGGAGGAGAAGGAGGAGGAGGAGAAGGAGAAGGAGGAGGAGGAGGAGGAGGAGGAGAAGAGGACCGAAAAACGACGACGATGAACACGACGACGACGAAATGACGAGCGCCGAGGGAGCAGACGGGGAACGACGACAAGGGCGATCGCCCAGGGCCTGAGCGATCGCCCAGCGACCCTCCTAAAACGGATATTCTCAAACTTCCTGACCCCCGAAGCCCCCCTAAGAGGAAAGAGAAACAAGGAACAAGCACAAACATTCGAAGGTGCGCGGGGGGCGGCTTCTTAGATCGGCGCAAGATCAAAGAAATTCGCGCGAACCTCCGACACTTAATTATTTTCCCCTCCGACGGCGCTCGAGTGTTAGGCAATAAGAACACCCCTATCCATTTGGGACGGTACCGAGTTAGGAGGTCCGGACACATTCGAGATGTGGCGTCGTTTCTGCAATATCATCAAACAAAGCCGCACACAAGTGGACCTGAGTTCGGCTACGCCCTCACGGTGTTCTCAGGGTTAGGGATTCTACAACCAAACCGCGTAGTTAGGATAAGCAGCTTTCAAAGGTCACCCCTGCATCCTTCCCCGTCGGCACATCCTCGGCCGCTTTCGCTGGCCGCGCCCCGCCCGCAAAGTGTCGACAGGGCCTTCCAAGGTACTTGAATCCATACCGCGCATCCTTTTTACACGGGCTGACTGTATTCTTTGCTCCAGGCCTTCACTGGCGTGTCATTGGCGGGGTCGAGTCGGACCGACCAGCGGGCCACGTCCTGGGTGAGGCAGGATCGCCAGTGCAGGGCGCAGGATGCGCTTGCCTGGCCCTGGCGGGGGTTTCGAGTGGCGATGGTGATCGTGAGGAGGAAGATGATCGACCACAGTCGGACCGAGGCATGAGATCGAGGTCTGTTCGGGGAGGGTGCCCTCGTGTTCTTCGTGCCCTTGCATGCTTATCGTGCGTCCTCATGATACTGGTTGACTGCATCATGCAGGATGATCTTTTCTCCTTCGATGGCACTCGGGGCCCTCCTCTCGAGCCCGGCGGAAGGGGAGGATAGCAAAAGGGGGGTTTGAGAAACAACTCGCGTAGCTGATTTTCCCGGCGCCTCCCGGTGCCGGAGGCGCCCATGTATCGAGGAATGGGCCCCTCGGTGGGGCCGAAACCAGCTGCATGCAGCAGATTTCGCAGCCCCCCCCTTTCCCAGTCCCTTCCCTTTCCCAGTCCCCCCCCCCTTTACCAGTCCCCCCCTTTTCCCAGCCCCCCCCCCCTTTTCGTAGCCCCCTCCTCCTCCTCCGCCTCCTCCTCCGCCTCCTCCTCCTCCTCCTCCGCCTCCTCCTCCTCCTCCTCCTCCGCCTCCTCCTCCTCCTCCTCCTCCTCACTCCTCCCGGCCTGGTCCTCCCGGAGCGGTCGCCCGCCCGAGTCCTTGCCGGGCTGCGCGCGGTGGCCGTCCACGTAGACCGGGTTGGTGCTCCGCGCCCGCAGCCAGGCGCCGCCGCCGGGCGGCCACGAGACCTGGAGGCATCTTTTGCCGAACGACGCCCAGACGAGGGCAGCATCGGGCGGGGAGACATCGGGGGGGGCACGCACGCCGCCCTGCAACATCACGACGTCGGACCTCCAGTGAGGAGACCGTGCTGCAGGTCACGCCGCGAGGGCAACACTGGGCGAGGATACATCGGGGGGGGATGCACACGCCGTCCTGCAAAATCACGACATCGGATCTCCAACAAGGAGACCGTGCTGCAGGTCACGCCGCGCCGCTGATGCGTCCGCACGATGCGCTAGGTCGACCCAGAGCCCCAGCGGGCCCAAACCAGAGGAGTCACATGCAGCCCCCCCGTGGTCGCCACCACCTTAGGCTGCCCGAGCGCGGTGGGGGCCCAGAGTCGAGACGCATCAACCTCGCCAAGCGGGTGCTCTCCACGAGAGGTCCCGCTCGAGACGAAGCCAGGACGAGGACAGCATCGGGTGAGGACACATCGAGAATCTCTCAGATCTGGCGGCTCTGGAGGATTTCTCGGGCGCCGCGGCCTTCTCAGAGCGTTCCGGAACGCTCCGAGAGCGTTCCGGAACGCTCTGGAACGGGTTTCTCGTCGTCCCAGCCCCTTCCGACCACCATTCAAGGCGCGACTTTGCCTGTGCAGGCACCCCCAGGTGACTCCCCCTGTGGAGGCCCGAATGCGATGTCTGCTACCTTGCGCCGGATCCGGATGCGTGAAGCCGAATTGGCCCGTGTGTGAACGAGTCTGACTGTCAGCAGTTGAGGGGCTGAGGACTAGCGCTTCAAAAGATGGGTTGGTGGGTTGGAATGAGAATGACCCAAAACCCTGGTGCGAGTGAGACAGAGTGCGCGTGACTCCGAGTGTGAGTATGACAGTTGAGCGGATCTGAATCAATGCGTCTGAATGTGTAAGAACATGTGTGAACATACGATGAGCGAGTCTGAGTGAGGGTTGATAGGACAGAGCTCTCTTGAGTACAACTGCGTCTGCACGTGAGTGGGTCTGGGTGTGAGTGACTGTGAGTATGAGCGCGCCTGAGTTTGCGAAAGCCTGAGTGAGTCTGAGTGTGGTTGAGAACGAATGCAAGTGCGTCTCTGTGTGAATGAACCTGTGCATGAGTATGTTTGAGCATGACGAAGTCTCAGCACGACTGAGTCGGAGCATGAGTGGGTAAGCGTGAGTGCGCTTCATGGTATGATTGATCTGAGAGCGGGCGAGTCTGAGTGTGAGTGAGCCTGTGCGTGGGTGAGTCTGAGTATGGCATGAGAAATCATTGGGAGCGGGCGAATAATGTGAGAAAGGAAAAGGAGGCTTGGCACCGATACAGCAGGCACATGCGATACGAATTCTTATCATATTCAATATTGGCTAGCGAAGACCCTAAGAACAAACAATTGCACGATGGGTGTGTAAGCTATGTGTGTGTGTGCAACCATGCGGTGCACATTATGAGGTGCAAACTACGCGGTGCAAGCTATGTGGTGTAAGCTTTGCTGTGAACATTGCGTGGTGCAAGCTGTGTGGTGCAACCTATGTGGGTCAGGCTGTGTGGTGCAAGCTTTGTGGTGCACGCTATGTGGTGCAAGCAATATGGTGTAAGCTTCGTGCTGCAATGTATGTGGTGCAGGCCATCTGGTGCACGTTATGGATTGCAAGCTTTGTGGTGCAATCTCTGCGGTGTGAGCTAGGCTGTGCAATCTACGCGGTGCGCTCTACGTGGTGCACGCTATGTGGTGTAAACTATGCGATGTGACCTATGTGGTGCGAGGTATGTGGTGCAAACTCTGTGGTGTAAGCTAGGCGACGTGATGCAAACTGTCGGGGGGTGAGGCGCCAACAAGCCGGCACCAGGCGAAACCACGGCGTGCCCACCCCCCCCGCCGCCCCCCGCTCCAGCGCAGGGCGCCCACGAGGCGCCCACAGGCGGCGGGCACCGGGCGAAACCTCGGCGTAGCCCACCCAGCGCAGGGCGCGCCCACGGGCGGGCACCAGGCGAAAACTTTGGCATGCTCCTCCAGCGCGGGCCGCCCGCGAGGCGCCCACGAGCGGGCACCAGTCGAAACCCCGGCATGGCCCCCAAACGCAGGGCGCCACATTGAGGCCTCCTTGGACGCTAACATTGGCTCAGGATTGCCTGAAGAAGCAGGGATGCAAGGGTAGCCTTGACGAAGCAGCGTACTCTTGATATGGAGTTGGACTGCAATCACCCCAAAGCGCAAGCACTGTTTGAGGAACCGAAGGGCACGCTCGACGTCGGCACCTCAGCTTCCCAAGGTGTCCAAGCGCTTCTGCGGGCCGCAACTGCCCTTGGGTGGCACGACGTTCCCGTGGGGCACCCGTGGATGTGCCTACTGAAGACAAACACCCTGTACTCAGGGTAAGGGAGCCACACATGTCACCATCATCAAACAACATCACCATCACCATCACCATCACCATCACCATCACCATCACCATTACCATCACCATGACCATGACCATGACCATCAGCATCACCATCACCGTCATCATCACCACCACACATGATCAGCATCACCAGTCACCACCGATCATCACCACCATCACCATCACCATCACCATTACCATCGTCATCATCATCACCACCACCAAGCATGATCATCATCATCATCAGACGTCAACAATCATCACCACCATCACCATCGTACTCAGTGGTGAGCGACAAGGTACCCCGAACACTTTGGGAGGGGACCTACATTAGGAGGGCCAAGACATCAGGGATGAATGGGTCTGTCTGCAGACGTAACAGACCAAGCCACCCAGATGCACCGTCCCTGATGCGAAGACGGGGGCCTAAGTTAGGCCACGTCTTCATAGCGGTATGAGGATTGGGGGTTCCTTTGTCCTCGATGACTCAGGGTATGGGAGCCGCACGTAAACAACGCGCTGCGCCTAAACGAACCCCCAGCAATCCACAAACGAAGCCCCGCGAGAGGCGCGGAGTGCCGCTACTGATGCGCGACCAACACACCGCCCCCTCGCGCGCGGACTCGCGTCCGATTGGATCGGCGAGCGAACTGCGTGCGCCGTGCAATTGGACCTGAGACAGACCAGACATCCTCCAAGAGCATGAGACCCTTCGCCGGCCAACACACACAGATCATCCAAGGGTACCCTCCCCAGAGTGCACAAGAACATCCAACAAACACGGAGAAATGTGGGGTACCCTCCCCGAGCCTATCTCGATCCTGTACCTCGGTCCGGCTGTACCCGAGATGGGATGGCATCTTCAGAAGAGGCCTGCACGATGCTTGGGCAAGAGCGACGGCCTGCTCTCGCGGGCGCGGCCCCACTTCCGACCATCTTGCGAGCGACAGCGCGCCGGAGCAAGAACACACGTTCCAATTCATACTGCGTGGCGCTGGTGCGAGAACGACATGTTGCTGTTCCGTGCGCAATGCGCACCGCCTCCCGCTCCTGGCGCGCATCTTCAATCTGGCGGCGGCACGTCCAGGACGAAAAAGCAGTGGCTTATTATCGTCCGTGGCTGGTAGTGTGCAGGGACCCGTCTGAGGCCCCTTACCTGGGCGAAGGCGGCAGGAGAACGAGCGTACACTAATGCGGAACATGAGTCACAGTGAAATTCGGTATAGGAGGTTGGCGAGGAGGAGGAGGAGGAGCGAGGAATTCAGAGGAAGGAGGACAAGGAGGGAGGAGGGAGGCATGACGAGGGGGAATGACCCGGGGGACGGATGAGGGAGGAAGCGGTGGAATTGGACACTGCTGACGGCCAGGTTACGTTCGCCAGGCTTTTGGACGCTGCTCGTACACCGCGTCGAGATATGCATCACTATGTCGCCCTCTGTCCCCACCTATGGCGGGACGCGACGTTACCTCATTATGGCTCCCCCGCTGCTGCCCCCTCTCTGCGTCCCTGCACGTGTTATCCCTCAGTGCGTTTCCGCATCTCGCCATTATCTCTCTCTCTCTCTCTTTCCCTCTCTCTCTCTTCCTCTCTCTCTCTCTCTACATCCGCCCTCCCCCTTCCTCTCAACGTGCCCCCTCTCTCTCTACATCTCTCTCTCTCTCATTACTTTGATCTCTCATTCCCCCCCCATCTCTCACTCTCTCTGCCCCTCTCTCCTTCTCTCCCCCCTTCTCTCTCTCTCTATCTCTCTCTCTCTCTCTCTCTCCCTCTCTCGCTGTCGACACAGCTGCATTGCAACACGCAAAAGCTGGCCTCGAAGGCCAGCCGCGACACCGCGTACCGCTCCTGGTGGATGCGCTGAGATACGCCCAACGATAACGTGCCCCGCAAGGACGCACCATTAGTCATCGCTCTGCCCAAGGCGAATGTAAGACGGTCCGCTGTCCGCTTGGAGGGGGCTGGGGTGACGACAGGAGCGTCCTGACTCAGCGTCGGCCCCAGGGGTGCCGAATTGACGACGTGGAGAAGCCCAAGTGTGCGTCCAACCGAAATTAGGCCAGGGCTGAGGAGGCGTTCGGCAAGATGCTTCCGCTGCCCGCTCTCAGGGCGCCCTCTCTGCCCTGAGTTGGAGCCTGAACGGACCCGAGCGCGTCTGGATAAGGCCTCCTGGTGTAACGAACGACCGTGCAGCTAGGTTCACCCGGCAGCATCGGGCCCAACAGCGATCATGCAATCACAAACGACGCAATGGGCGGTGAAGCTGCAATGCTTTCTGTCAGCCCAGAGGAAACGTGTCGAGCAGGGGGGCAACTATCGCGAGCACGCGGAACGCCCTGAAGGCCAACACTTCTGCGGGGTCCAAAAGAATAATCTCCCCAAATGTTGTTTCCAAAATGGACGCCGCATCCGCTTCTGAAGGACCTGTGACCCCCTTAACCAATGTATGCGCTTTACAAATGGTATGTCCATACGTCAGGGTTCGAAGACAAGAGTGGCCTGTCATTTCCTTCCCTGGACATGGACAAGCGAACTGCAACAACATCGCCGACAAAAGGAGACAACCTGCCGACGACCTCGTGACCGCGAACCCGTCCAGCGCCCCCGAACCCAAGGAAGAGAGCCGCCACAACATACGGCCCTCTGGGCCTTGGGGAAGACAATGACCCTATATCACGGGCTGCTCGAACCTGCGGCCCGAATCGACATCTTGTCCTGCTTGGCAATGCTGCCGATACTTCGTATATCGTCCTCACGGCTGTTGGTATTGTGCACACGCATGCGTATGCCTTTGATGCGTCTGCGAATGACGTTGTAACCATACAATGTCGTGCTGACAACGTTGGCAATGAGGTCGAGGTAGTCGCTCCCGTGTGAAACTGACCATGAGCTACAAGACTGCCGCTACCAATCCAATAGAGCTGCATCTCCAATTTGGCTTGAACATACTGTTATTCAGACTCATTGACACGGAACAGTGGACGTGAGAGAAGTCAAGACGAGAGTGGAATACTGATTGTGATGCGTGGGAGGCGAATGAAGACGAGGAACGAGACATCGGCGGCCAGCAATCTTGCCCTTCAGTGGAAGAGGTATCACCAAGGCTTCCACACCAAACTAGATCCACCAAAACTTTGGCACACGTTGACTGGGAAGGTACATCAACTTTGGATGACGCCAGACATGTACCACACCAATTTGAACCGACACCGTACGCCCTGGCGCGTTGAGCCCCTGGTCAAGTGCTGTCTGTCTGGGCCCGACTCGCCGCAGATCAGAAGTGTTTGTACTATTCCAGAAGGCCATCTGAGAGGGCTCCGAGTCGGCCCACGAGGGTTGCAATATGGCCCCACGACGGCCCCGAGAGACCCTCCAGAAAGCTGAAGTTACCCCAAACACGGCCCAAGAAGACCTCGAGACGGCCAAAGATGGCCCCGAGACGACCGAGGATGACCCCTCGGGACCCCCACGACAGCCCAAAGGAGTCCCATGAGGGCTCCTCGTGAAATGGGGACAGGGGGTGTCACACGTCAGGCGGTGCCCCCTGGACGGTGCCCGAATGGCCGCCACACGGAGTGCTTCGCTGGCACGACGGCGGATTAGCCGCAAGCACCTGGATACATGGCTGCCGCCGTCCTGGGGAAAGCCTACGGTGATGGCATTGGATAAAGAAACCTTAGGTGAAGAATCCAGGGTCTGGAAGCCGGTGGAACTCCAATCGTGGACTGGCCATGGATATCACCGCCACCCTCATCAAATAAGGAGCAACCAGGGTCTGAAGCCTCCTGGGCACGTTCATTAACGAACGCCCCCACCGTATGCCCAAATCTACGACCGCGTCCGAACCCTGTTCCTGAGGTTTTAATCGGCGGTGGGGTATCAGACTCCCCCCTCGCTGGGGTTCACCTCGCTGCCGACATCCTTCGAATCCTGAGCCCTGGCCTGCGTTTCGGAAATCCGACCTGCAGTAGCAGGGCCCACGTGTGGATTTCCAACCAAAATCCAAGGGTGCCTGGTGCAAGCCAGCCCCATCCCCACCCCAAGCTCTACATGCCCACCAATGACTAACAATGAAAAGGACCCCGTAACCCGTTGGGAAAGAATCTAAGTTAGGAGGGCCTGGCAATTACGGGTAAGGAGTCTCTTCTCTGCAAATTTACCAGCCTCGAACGTATCCCTATCCCTAAGATTGACACGCCAAAAGGCGATGACAATCTTAGGGATTCGCCCTCAAAAATAAGGGAATCCCTAATATTGGCATCGTAATGAGGAGGTGCCCAGTCTAGGGATAGGGATATGTTCCAGGCTGGTAACAAATGTATCGAACCGAGCCGCCCAGATTCATGATCCTTACTGCAAAGACGGGGACCTGCGTGAGGCCACGCCTTCACTGTGCCATTCCGGGTTGGGGGTCCTACTACAGTCGGGGCGTTGACCCAAGGAACCCGAAATAAGGAGCGAGGCCCCTTCTTTCCATAAGTGAAACTTCGATCTCCCATCGAAAACCTAGAGAAAACACAAGGGAAGCTGTGAAACAATCAAGGCACACGGAGCGCCTCCCCAACGAAAGGGGTTCCTTCTTCAGGACCCCAACTGTATTCTCGATGGGCCAGCCCGTGCTGAAAGCCCAGGGCCCAGCAGCGGAGCTCGAGACCGACGGGCGGACGCCCGAAGCATCTGGGCGGGGAGGCCTCTCTGGGGCTTCGCGGCGGCTGGGCGCCGTCCTTGGCGTCTGGCAGCCAGGCGCGAAAGAGGTCTGGCTGGTGCACGCGGCCCACAGCGGCTACCTGACGGGACTCCCAAGAAGAGAAATCAGTGCACCGACTGTGGAAATATCGTTTCCGTCTGGTTGCGATTGCGTTGAGACGTGGTGTATGTTGGTGGGAACGTTCGCCCTCCCAGCTGTTCCACTGCGCCTCATGAAGAGCCTTCCGGAATCATCCCGGACGGCTGCCTCGGGGCCAAACCATGGCTCGAAGGCCGCATCGCCAAGCTCTATTCACGAGCGTCCCATCCACGCACGCACGGAGGAGCGCCGAACACTGCGCAGAAGCTGCGCGGATTATGCCGCGAGCGTCGACAACCTGCTGCTTCCGCTGCTGGTGGAAACAGAAACAGACCAATAAGGAGCACGAACGCGAGGACGGTGCAAGAGAATGGATACCTCTTCAGACTGAGTGCGCTTATTCACCCAGAGCGCTTATGCCTTAATCCAGGGGATTACCCCTGGCTGTCCGACTCTTGCATAACATATCGTATCCCCATCCTGCCAGGAATGTTCCGAGTAGTTTCAATACGCTCTGAATGAAGCTACACACACTCGCAACAAATACCATAATACACAAGCACACACGCAGCGACACCATACGGTATTGCCAATAAATAGGTTTGGGTCGTATTCTCGGACCACCTCACTGGTCAGTGACCGCCTGCATGAAGGTACTCGTATTCCCAAACGCGATGAAAAAGGGCACGGTTTTTGTGACGGCCAGGTACACATTATGAAACACGCCCCGCCATGGAAAAGGTCAACTACAGACGGGCATGCATTCCAATAGTCCAATAGTGCATCCGTGCCGGAGACAGACGCAAGCCAACGCGAACGCAAAACATGACAAATCGGCGCTTGAACCAAACCTCGCGCTCGCCGAAAAAGCAAACACAACAATAATCCGCACTGCGAACTCCCACTTCAGCCGGGAAATTACCCAGGGGTCGTGGAGCACCGTTTTCGGTGTGTCGTGCCTGGGCACGCTTGGAACGGTGCCTGTACTTAGAAGTCTCCTAGATGGGGTCCGAATAGATTGGGTCGGAGGATCGCGCTAGATCGCCGATGCATCGGCGATGCACCGGCGATGCACGTCGACATGAGCGATGCATCGGCGACGTCTACGTGAAGCGAATCGGGATCCACATCGAGCCGCATCGGCGATGCATCGGCGATGCGGCGCGATCCTCCGACCCCATCTACCCCGACCCCATCTAGGAGGCCTAGATGTACTAGTATTTGCAGCCGCGGAGCAGCTTGGGGAACCGTCGAACAACCGCAGAGAGCTCAAGCCGCCAACACCTCGGCCGCTTGCCGGAACGAGGCAGCAGGCGGCAACTGCTCGGACTCTCTCCCCCCTCTCGGGAGGAGCCACGGGCTGGCCCCTCCGCGCCCCACTGCACAGGCTAGCACCGAACGAAGGAGCCCCAGGGGGGGGGTACGCTTGGGGGGGCTCTGGCGGAGGAGGCAACTGGGGGGAAGATGTGCGATTCCCCCGCGGGTTTTGCCCCCTCCCCCCCTTCCCCCTCTCCCGCCCCCGCGCGCAGCTTTCGTGTCGTCCCTCGTCGTCGTTTCTCCCTCCCTTGCCACAGGGCTCCTCTCGGCTGGTAGAAAAAATACGCCCTCGCGCCCGACAGGCAATGGCGCTCGGTGCGATCAGGGCCACGCGAGAGGTTTCACACAACACTCCCCGGGTGCCCCCTTCCTGGGTATGAGGCGCGGCTCCTGTTCAAAACTGGGCTTTCGCCCGGTTGGACTTTCCAGGGGGGTCCTCTGGAGGAAGCGGCCCAAGGGGGGAGATGCGCTTTGACGGCCAAAAGCCAGAGGTGAGGTGCCTCCTGCGCCAAACCAATCTTGGCTGCGGAACGGCGCTTGGCCCGGTTGCCATGCGGCGTCAGCAGCCGATGGCCAGCCAGGCTGCGTCAGTGCCATGTCCCAGCAAGGAGTGGAAGAAGATGGGAACTAGGAGGAAGAGGGGATAGTGTGGTGATTTTGAACGACCGGCTGATGAGGAAGAGAAGCAGGAGGCTGTGAAGGGGGAGGAGTAGGAGAAGGACGAGGCGAAGGAAGGGACGAATGATGATGATGATGATGATGATGATGATGATGATGATGATGATGATGATGATGATGATGATGATGATGATGATGATGCTGATGATGATGATGAGGAGGAGGATAAGGAGGAGGAGGAGGAGGAGGAGGAGGAGGAGGAGAAGGAGAAGGAGGAGGAGGAGGAGGAGGAGGTCGAGGAGGAAGACGAGGAGGAGTGGGGTGGAGCAAACCGAGACGCGGTCGAGCGTGGTCCCCCACGCCCGCCAAACTCAACCGCCCGCGGGCGAAGCGGCGCGCCTTTGCGCGGCGCAAGACCGAAGGGCCCCCACCCACAGAGGGATGTGGTGGGCAGGCCCTCGGCCCGTGGTGAGGCACCACGGCCAGCGGCCTGGCCAGCGGCTTGGCCAGCGGCCCGCCCCGCGGGCAACCTGGCCTGGCCGCCTCAGCCGCGCTGCCCGCGGCAGGCTGGCGGAGGCCCCGCGACCCGACGCACCAGCTCGCCGAAGGACATGGCGGGCGGCGACGGGGGCGGGTGGGGCGACCGCGGCGGCTGCGCAGGCGGACGTGGCGTCCCGCGCGGACGTGTGCCACGGCCGTCGTCGCGCCGCAGGTCAGCAGCTCCTGCGACAGCCCAACCCGCAGCGCCTGGGCCTTCGGCCAACAGCGGCGGCGGCTCGGGGGTCAGCATGACCAGTCCGCCGCGCGAGGCAGGTGGCTTCGCCTCGGGCTGGTCCAGCTCCTCGAAGGGCCCCCGCTTCTCCAGCTCGGCGTCGGGAATGACGTCGGGCACGGCGTCGGGCTCGACGTCGAGGTCCGCCCAGAGCTTGACGGTGGCTGCCGTGATCAGCGAGCTCGTGATGAGGGCCCGCCTTGCAGCCGAGCTGGCCTCGTCGATGCTCGGCCACCTGCCAAATGGGGCGCTGCTTAGCTCAGTGGGCCCAGCAGCGGACGGGGTTCCCGTGGTTAGGGAAAGCGCGCCGCCCCTTGGGCGAGCAGTGTCATTGAGGGCAACCATCGCCAGCCCACCCTCCGTAGCCGTCGCCCCGTCTTGCTGGGCACCCCTGGCCTCGCTGCAGCTCCCCGCGCCAGCCGTGCCAACGCCTCCCGCAGCGGCCCGCTCAACGCCTCGGCCCTCGGCAGCAGGGCGGCCCGTGAGGGCCGCGGTGAGGCGCGCGACGCCCCCCGCGTTCAGCGCGATGTCGTCGTCGCCCGCGATGGTCTCCGAGGAGCGCCCCGCGGGGAAGTGCCAGCGCCTCGGAGTCTTTCCGCTCGGCGCCGAACACGGTGTCAGGCTCCATGTCGCAGCCTGCGTCGCCGCGCCCCGCCGCGAGCTGGTCGCGCACCCCGGCTGCAAGATCTTCTAGGGTCGGTTCCGAGACGTGGGCACTGTGATGGCAGCCCCCGTCACGACTAACCACTGCGCCGCGCTCATCACCTCCCCTGGCGAGGTCAGCGCCGCCGCCGCGCCCCGCAACAAGTGGGTCACGCACCTCCACTGCAGGCCTTCGGCGCGCAAGCTGACGCCTGGCCTGGGCGCCTGCGCGGCGGGCGGCCTCGCACCACTGAGACGCCTGCGCCTGCCTCCTTCGACGGGGGCCTCGGGCAGATCTAATCTCGAGCCGTAGTCCGTGCGCGCCGCATCGTCATCCCCCGCCTGGATGTCGCCCATGGAGCGGTCGCGTGGCTGTGCCTGCCTCGGGGGGGGGGGGGCCTTGGGGCGCCCCCAGAGCTGCCCCCCTGCCCCCCCGTGGCCATCGCGCCGCCCCTCGTGGTGATCGGAACCCGCCCGCGCTACCCCTCCAGTAGCGGCGCGCCCTCCATGCCTCGCGCCAGCGGCAACCCCCTCGCGAGGGCTCATGGCGCCCAGCGGGCCCACGGGCATCGCGACCTCCACGCCGTCCACGGCGCCCAGAGCGATGCCGAGCTTGGGCCCGCGTGGCGACGGCGAGCCTGGCAGCCGCGACGGCGCGCGAGGACCTTGTGAACTGACGCCCGTGGCGACTGGGCCTGATAGCCGCATTGGCACGCCAGGACTTTGCGAACTGACGCCAAGGCCCTGCTTGGCATCTCGATCATCGCCGCCGCCCCGAGCGCCGCGTCGGAGCACAGACCTGCCGGCAACCTGCCGCGCGAGCTCCAGGGGGCTCCGCCAGGCCCCTCGCCTGCGCGGGAGCTGGATGACGCCCAGGGCGCCATCGTCGCCGACGTCGCGCTCAGCGATGTGCCCGTCGTCGTCGGGGCACAGGGTGGCGCCTGCATTCGGCTAATGTCCTTGACGCGGGCGCTCGAGGTGCTTTCGCCCAGCTGGCGCGGCCCCTTGGCAGTTGGCGAGCAGGCCCCGCCCGGGCGCGCGCAGCGCAGGCCGAGCGCGGCAGCCGCAAGCCAGGCGCGCCCAAACGTCCAACTACACCTGCAGCTGCACGTGTGACTCGTGGAGGGCGCGCCGCTGGATCTCCCCGGGGGGGGGGGGGCTTGGGCCCCCCCCCCTTCCCCGATCGTCGTCGGGGACCCCTCCCCCCTTCCCGATCGTCGTTGCCCCCCCCCCCCCCCCCCTCTTTCCCCGACCCGTCGTCGGGCCCCCCCCCCCCCTCCCCCTTTCAAAAAGGGGGGGGGGGGGGGGGGGGGGGGGGCGAGCCCCCCCCCTCCCCTCCTTTCGCCACGCCGCCCCTGTCGCCGGAACCCGACCCCTTCAACCCCTACCCCGAGTCCTCACCCTAACCCAAACCCCTAATCCTAACCCCAACCACTAATCCCAGCCCCAAAGAATACTCATTACTCATTACTCACTGCCCACTCCTGACTACTCGCTATTCGCTACTCACTTCTCACTCCCCCCTACTCACTAGTCACGACTCACTACTCGCTATCCACTACTCACTACCCACCACCCACTACTCGCTACTCACTACTCCCTACTCACTATTACCTCCTCCCTACTCACTACTCACTCCTCACTACCCAATACTCAATACTCACTACTCAGTAAGCACTACTCACTACTCCCTATCCACTACTCACTACTCACTACTCATTACCCACTACCCACTATCCACTACTCACTACTCACTACTAACTACTCATTGCCCACAAATCACTACTCACTACCTACTACTCGCTACTCGCTACTCCCTACTCCCTACACCATACTGACTACATAATACTCAGTACTCGCTACTCGCTACTCCCATACTCGCTACTCAATACTCACTACTCACTCCCCGCTACTCACTATTCACTACTCACTACTTACTACTCCCTACTCACTAGTCACTACATCGTCTCTAGTCACTAGTCACAACTCACTAGCCACTAGTCACTACTCTCTACCCACTACTCACCAATCGCTACTCACTACCAACTATTTGCTACCAACTTCTTACTACTCACTGCTTATTACTCCCTTCTCCCCTCCCTACTCACTACTCACTACTCGCTACTCCCTACACGTTACTCACTAATCACTACCCACTACTCAGTACTGACTAGTCTCTACTCACTACTCACTACTCACTACGCCCTACTCACCCCTCACTACTCACTACTCGCTACTCCCTACTCGCTACTCACTACTCACTACTCACTACTCACTACGCACTCCGTACTACTCAGTACTCACTACTCACTACTTACTACTCACTACTCAGTACTGACAACTCTCTACTCACTACTCACTACTCACTACGCCCTACTCGCCCCTCACTACTCACTACTCGCTACTCCCTACTCGCTACTCTCTACTCACTACTCACTACTCACTACGCACTCCGTACTACTTAGTACTCGTACTCACAAGTCACTACTTACTACTCACTACTCTGTACTCGCTACTCACTACTCACTACTCACTACTCACTACTGACTACTCACTACTCAGTACTCGCTACTCACTACGCGCTACGCACCACCCACTACTTACTACTTACTAATCACTACTCGCCACCCACTACTCACTACCCACTACTCACTACCCACTGCTCATTACTCCCTACTCCCTACTCAGTACTCACTACTCGCTACTCGCTACTCACTACCCACTACTTACTACTCGCCACTCACTACTCACTTATCAGTACACACTACTCACTATTCACTACTCACTACTCCCCACTCCCTACTCCCTACTCCCTCCTCGCCTCTCACTACCCACTACTCACTGCCCAATACTCACTACTCACTACGCACAAACTCACTAATCACTACTCCCCACTCCCCACTCCCAACTCCGCACTCCCTACACGAGGGGGGGGGGTCCGACCCCCCCCCCCCCCCCCCCTCTTTCCAGCGCCAAACCCCCCGCGGGCCCCCCCCCGCCCCTCCCCGAAAGAGAAAGGGGGGGGGGTTCTGGACCCCCCCCTTTTACTGTATCCAGGGAGATCCACTGGCGGACATTCTGACTCGTGCACCTGCTGGTCGCCGATGCGCAACGGGGCGTCGGCCGAGGCAAGACGGGCGCCGAATGAGGGGGGGGGGAGGGCGACAGGACATCCGCGCGGGGGGGGCAACGTCAAAGCACCTACACGGGTGATCTATGCGCTACTGCCAACATCCCCTGCGCTCGGTCGTGCTACGGCCCTGATGTCTCACTAGGACCGGCAGGGGGCGCGCCTTGAAGCTCAATGGCGGAGCTCCGAGGTGGCCGCGTAAGAGAGGCTCGCTACCTTTACATCGTGAGCCCCATCGGGCCAGAGCGGGCGGAGCAGCCGCCGGCCTTCCGCGCGCCCCGCGGGGGGGGGGGGGGCGCGAAAGCTTAGCGGGCGCCCGAGCGAGGGGGGGGAGACGGCGACGCGACCTCAAAAGGGGGGGGGGGAGGAGAGACGGAATGCCCGAGACCCCAAACTGATGCTGGGGGGGGGGGGGGGGGGCTCCTGCTACTTCTACATGCTGGATTATGTGCTCCCCTCTTCCGCTCAGCTCACTTCTCGGCCGTTACGAGAGATGCTCTATGCGATGTCTCTGTGCTCTATTTTGTGAGGTAGCCCATTTCCCCCCTCGGGGTGCGCGAGGTAGAGCGCACTGGACGCCGCGGTCATGGGTAGGGCCAATGAAGAGTACTCAGGTGGGCATCATGCTGATCACTTGTCTTCTCCGCCCGCCCTGCAGATGCGCTCTTGCGTGTGCTCCAAAAATACATCCAATTGCGATGGCAGTGCAGGCGTACTCTTGCGCCCAAGTAGTCTGCCACGAGTGGCGCTCCGAGAAACCTCGTAAGTTCTTCCCTCGGCTGCCTGTTGGCGCGGCAAACTCAAAACTTACTTAAGTCAGCGCTCCGAGGGACCTCGCCAATGCTTTCTATTCGCAATCTGCAAGCTCCAGTGGGTGCACTCACTGGCGGCCGCTTGAGCTGGCCGTCGTCGCCACCTCCAGCTTGGTGTAGCCGAACTTCTCCGCGAAGATCTCGGTGCCATCCAGCATGGTCTGGGTGCTGTTCTTGAGCTTCTGGCGCTACTCCAACCCCTTCACGTCCTCTGGGTCGTCTTCGTTCTCCAGCTCGCTCATGGTGACTTTCATTACTCTGTGGAGATTAGCCTCGTCGTTCTTCGCGATCTTCAACGCTAGCTCGCACCTGCTCTGCACTGTAAAAACCTTGTCCCTCTGTCTCTCCCATTGGTCCACTGGGCACCTCGCGACGAGGTCGCAGCCTTCGATCTCGTGCGTCATCGGGAAAGACATTTGGGAGCACATCGAATATATCCTCTGGGCTCATCTTCATGGCCGAAGAACTCACGGCGGCGAACCTCGATGGCGCGGTCGAGTTGCCGCGGCAGCCTTTCCGCCGCGAGCGCTTGCCATGCGGTTCCCACTTTGGTCTCCACCACCATCGATAGCCCGCCCTTGAACGGAAGAACTTGCTCTCGCACCCGATAGTTGGCCATTGCTTGTAGTTCGGTCCAAGCGCGTCCTTCATTTTGTCCACCCATTCCGCCAGGGGCGCGTCCTCTGGGTGATTCTCGTGCGTCTTCACTCGCTGCACCCAGTCTACCTTGCACCAGGGCTGCCACTCGTTGCTCCTCGGATTGGGACAAGGGCCTCTCCGCCACAGATTGTTCGGGAAATCGATCCCGCGAGAGCAGGCTCCTCAACTTTTCTTGCCCCAGCCGGTGCCCCTCCTGCAGACGTTGAACAACTGCACGTTGTCGCTCCACTTGTCCGAAGTCTAGCGCCTTGGGATGCTCTGGCTGCTGCTCGCCCTTCTTGTTCGCCGTCTTGTAGTCGCCCATATCGTGCATCTCTTCTCTCTCTCTCTCTCTCTCTCTCTCTCTTTCTCTCTCTCTCTATTTCTCTTTCTCTTTCTCTTTGTTGTTTGTTATCCTTCTCTCTCTCTCTCTCTCTCTCTCTCTCTCTCTCTCTCTCTCTCTTTCTCCTCCAGCTCCTGTTTTGCCATCTTCAGCGCGTCCTCGTCATTTGCGTCCATGGCCATGTTCTGTTCGAGCAGGGCGCCCCACTCTTCTTCGCGTCGAAGGCCATCCGTCATTCCCGCCCCTGCTTTGCTGAAGGCTGTAACTAGTCAACCATTCATTCTTATACCTCCCAGCAGCGCCCTCGCCATCTCCTTCGACTTCTGGATCGCGATCCGGTTTCTTTGGTTGCGAAGTGTCTTGGTTGGGCCTCCTTCTTCTGCCCGCTGAAATTGAGCAGCTTTGCTTTTTGCCCGGTTGCCTGGGCCGCCCGCGCAGCTCCCGCCGCCTTCCGCTTTTGTTCTCTGCAGACCCGCGCTCTCGCGATGTGCTCTCCAAGCGGCGCCCTTTCTTCTCCCCCCCCCCCCAGTCCTCCCACTCCGCCCCCCTCCGCTCCAGCTCGCAATCGATGCGTGCTCATTTTCATTCGCTGTTTTTGCCGCCCTGCCCCTTCTCGTGGCATGGTTCGTTTCACGTGTGCCCTCTGCGGCTTCCGATCATCTTGCGTCACTGGTGCTCCTCGCTGCATCGCCTGCGGGCCGCGGCCCCGCCAGCCCTTCTGGGCGTTCGGTGGTTTAGGGGGGGGGGGGTGGGGGGGGGGGGCTCTTCCCCTCGGGGAGGGGGCTATCATTGTTCCCTAATGACGCGCGCCCCGCCCCCCAGGCGGGACTGGGGGCCAACCCGAGACAACGAAGGCCCCCCCCCCCCCCCCCCCCCCCCTCCACCGCCACCGCCACCACCGCCGCCATCCGCGTCAACAAACAATGCAGAGTACACTTCGCGGCGGCGGCGGCGGCTGGCGACGGGGGGCAGCGGCGGCGGCGGCGGCGGCGGCCGGCAGCTGCGGCGGCGGCGGCGGGCGGCGGCTGCGGCGGCAGCGGCTGCGGCGGCGCGATTCGGCAGCGGAGGCGGCCGGCGGCGGCGCGGCGGGCGGCGCGGCGGCGGCGGCGGCGGCGGAGGCGGCGGCGGCGGCGACGCGGCGGCGGGCGCGGCGACGGCGGATGCGGCCCCCAGTAGCTGCCCATCCAAGGACGACTGCTGAATCTGAATACGCTGAGGCGGTCGGGCCAGGCTCGGGTGCCACGTGGTTGGGAGGGCGGGCGGGGGTGAGCGAGGCGGCTTGCGGGCGGGGAGGGCGTCTTGACCCCCCCCCGCCCCCCCCCCCCCGCGCCTGGACGGGGGTTCCGCGACGCGTTGGAGCGCCCAAAACGGCCTCGGCGAGGAAGCGAATCTCATTGGTTTGATTAAGTTTCGGCCCCATTTGGGCCTCCTGAGGAGGGCGGGTTAAGCCCCCCCCCCCCCCCCCCCCCGCGCCACCGTGATCGATCTCCTCCGAGATAGACGCAAGGGGCGCCCAGGGGGCCCCGAGAGGCCCCGAGATGGCCCCACGATGGCGCCGCGCTGCCCCAGGAAGCCCCCAAGAGGCCCCCAGGATGCCCCCAAGACGCTTCCAAGATACCCCCACGAGGCCCCGAGAGACCCCGGGGCGCGCCCAAGACGCTCCGAGAGGCCTCTGCGATAATGCCAAAGACATTGATTATACAAAAGTTATGCCCGCATTTGAGCCCTCCGGACGGGGGGGGGGGGGGGGGGGCGGGCGCCGCTTCAGATGGCTCCACGAGCGCCTGGGAGAGCCCGACATGACCTCCAAGATGGCTCAATATATCCCAAGATGCCTCAAGATGGCTCCCACGATGCTCCAAGAGGCCCCAAGACCGCTCCAAGACGGCTCCAAGTAGCCAAAGAGAGCCCCCCCCCAGGAGGCCTCGAAGAAGCCAAAATCCTTCCCAAACCTTCGGGGCATCAATGTGTTTGGCTTTCTCGCCTTCTCGCTTACGATGGCCATCCGAAGCTTCAAGATGACTCCAAGATGGCCCAAGGAGGCTCCAAGAGCGGTCCCAAGGCTCCCAGGAGCGCTTCAATAAAGCCCCAAGAGGCGCCCAGGAGGCCACAGGAGGCGCCCCAGAGGCCTCCACGAGGCCCCCAAGAGACCCCCAAGAGGCCCCAATAAGCTCTCCGAGGCACCCAATACGCTCTCAGGGGCGCCCGGGACCGCCGAGAGGCCCCTAAGACGCTCCAAGAGGCCTCCACCGAGGGACCCTTCCTCTGCGCGCTGCCCACGTCCCCGATCGAGGCACGTCCTCTGGGCGTCGTTTCTGGATGGGCTGGCGGGGTTACGCGGAGCGTCTAGAATTGACTGCTGGTCGTAGAGGCCGTGGCCCACGCGCGCGATGCATGCACTCCGAGAAACCTCGCTAATGCGTCACACTGTTCGCCTGGGCCTGCGGTGAGCCAGACCAGCTGTGGCGACCGAAGGTGAGCCACGAAGAAAGAGTTGTGCAATCCCAACAGCCCAACAGCCCCAATATGCCAGTGGTACCTCTGCTAGATTGGTCCCATCTCCCCCCCGCTGAGATAACATTGAATTCCCCGCTGCGCTCCAAGCCCATCTCCCCCATGGGCCGTGACCCGTCTACATTGCGCAGAGGCTACACTGTGTGCGGCATACCCCGCTCACCATCTCACCGCACCTGTAATGGAGAGAGGGGGGGTGGGGGCGTGCGTCGTGCCGTCTTTGCATATGTCGTTGTTTTGCTGATTGAGTTGGGTAAGCTGGAGGATGCCAGGCAGGCCTTTTTCCAAAGACGTTTCTATGCAATTCAGCTTCCCGCTCTGCTCGGCACTGCAAGGCCACTTCTTAGGCTTCAGGCGCAAAGGGGGCCTGGTGGTTTTTAAGCGTGATCTTTTTCAGCTCCAGACTGGATGATTCGGCGGGCTTTCGGCCCTCCGAGGGTTTCATGCGTCTCTCTCTCTCTCTCTCGCTCTCTCTTCTGTGTGTTTTCGTTCGTAGCGCATTCCTCTTCCTCCTCATCCTTCTCCGTCTTCCTCCTCATCCTGTTCCCGATCCTCCTCCTCTTCCTCCTCCTCCTCCTCCTCCTCCTCCTCGTCCTCCTCCGCCTCCTCCCCCTCTCCCCCTTTTCTGAAGGAATGCCAGAACTTTGGGAAAACCATTGGAAACAACCAAAAAAACCAAAGAAACCTAAGTGGTGGAGACGGAAAGTTTAGGAAACCCATTGGAAAAACAAAAAAAATCCACAGAGAGTGCGGGGAACACCCGTCCGAAGGGACACGTCCAAAGGGAATCCCCGCACTCTCTGTGGAATCTTTGTTTTTTTTGGTTTTTTGGGTTTTTCCAATGGGTTTCCTAAAGTTTTCGTTTCCAGCACTTAGGTTTCTTTGGTTTTTTTGGTTTTTCCAATGGTTTTCCCAAAGTTGTTGCATTCCTTCAGAAGGGGGGGATGGGGGAGGAGGGGGAGGAGGAAGAGGATGGAGAGGAGTCGCAGGGAGGAGGTCGCGGGAGGGGTTCGTACCTGCGGCGCTGAACCCTCCCTCTGTGATGCATTCCCACGGAATCCTGTTGAGAGGCCTTCCATGAGAATCCCTTTGGGGTGCTTTCCAAAGGAATCCTGTTGTGAGGCTTTCCAATTGGATCCCTCTGTTGTGCTTTCCAATGGAATCCTGTTGGGAGGCTTTCCAATGGAATCCCTTTGTGATGATTTCCAAAGGGTTCCTGTTGTGAGGATTTCCAAAGGGTTCCTGTTGTGATGGTTTCCAAAGGGTTCCTGTTGTGAGGATTTGTGTTCCAGCGCCATCCTCCCAACGGTAGCAGTTTGGATTGCGGCTTTCCAATAGAATCCCTCTGTTGCGCTTTCCAAAGAAACCATGTTGGGAGGCTTTCCAATGGAACTCCTTTGTTGTGCTTTCCAAAGGATTCCGATTGTGAGGCGTTCCAGTAGAATCGCTGTGTTGCGATTTCTGTAGGATTCCGAATGTGAGGCGTTCCCATAGAATCCCTCTGTTGTGCTTTCCAAAGGAATCCTGTTGAGAGGCTGTCCAATGGAACTCCTTTGTGGTGCTTTTCAAAGGGTTCCTGATGTGAGGCTTTCAAATGGAATCCCTTTGTTGCGCTTTTCAAAAGATTCCAATTGTGAGGCTTTCCCATGGAATCCCTTTTGTGTAGTTTTCCAAAGGATTTCCTTTGTGACGCTTTCCAATTGAAACCCTTTGTAGCATTTTCCGAAGGGTTCTTGCTGTCAGGCTTTCCACTAGAATCCCTTTGGGGTGCTTTCCAAAGGGTTCCTGTTGCGAGGCCTTCCAACAGACTCCCTTCGGGGTGCTTCCCAAAGGAATCAGATTGTGAAGCTTTCCAATGTAATCCGATTGTGAGGCTTTCCCATAGAGTACCTCTGTGGGGCTTGCCAAAGGAATCCTGTTGAGAGGCTTTCCAATGGTGCCATTGTGGGGCTTTCCAAACGAATCCTGCTGAGAAGCTTTCCAATAGAATCCTTCTGTGGCGCTTTCCAACAGATTCCGATTGTGAGGCGTTCCAATAGAATCCCTCTGTGGTGCTTTCCAAAGGAATCCTGTTGAGATGCTTTCAAATGGAATCCTTTTGTACCGCTTCCCAAATGAAGACCTGTTGAGAGGCTTTCCAATGGAACTCCTTTGTGGTGCCTTTCAAAGGGTTCCTGTTGTGAAGGTTTCAAATGCTCTCGGCTAGGTGGGAGAAGGATCGGCGCAGGTTTGACGCAGGACAATGGAAACATGTAGAGAGACAGGGAGAGAGAGAGAGAGAGAGAGAGAGAGAGGGAAACGGAAACACATCGAGAAAAATAATGAGAGAGAGAGAGAAGGAGTCGTAGAGAGAGACTCGCATAGGTTTTCTTATTAAAAACAACACGCACAAAAACCACCAGGCCCCCTTTGCGCCTGGAACCCACTTCTTATATTGTACCATGTAGGGCGAAACGTCTGAATTTGGTGAGGCGCCCAACGTCCGTGCTGATCGCTTCTGCTATCCTTTCATCTACCGAATAGTCTCTCTTCCTCTCCTGAACGCTCTTGGGCACTCCAGCTATGCCAATTTGCCCCAGGTGGGGCTCTCCAGAGGCAGCTCTCATTGCGCGATGCGGACGCCGATGTTGGCGCCGTGCGCGTGCTTGTCCGCGTCGGCCGCGGCCTGGCACTCTGCCCCGGGGTCTTTGCACTCCGAGAAGGTCTCGCTAATGCAACCACCCCTTCCGAGCTCTGTGCGGCGCTCCGAGAAAACCTCGCTGATGCCACCATCTCCTCGGGACTCTTTGGTGCAGCACTCCTAGATGAGCTCGCCCATGACATCGCTCTTCCGTACTCAGCGGCGCTGGCGCTGAAGTTCTCGCTCCACTATCCTCTCCAGCTCTGGCTTGGGTGCCGCCGACTGGGACTTCTTGCCTCTCGCGTAGACGATCGGCGCCCTATCGCCATCCTCAGGTTGCGGCCCGCGAACTGGTCCAGCTTCGCCCAGGTGTGTTCCTTCATGGTGTTCGGGAGCGCTGCTCTTAAGTTTGGGGGGCCCGTTGGTGCCGATCTGGATCTTGCCCGACCCCGCTTCCCAACGCTCTTCATCCTCGTTTGGATTCCTGTTCTTGCCGTCGCGCGCCTTGTAGCTCTCGCTAACCGTGCACATCTTGATCGTCTCCATGATCATTGTCTGGCTGTGCTCGCTGTTGTCACCCATCAGCTTCAGGAAAGCGTTCAGCGCGTCCACGGCTCTGTCTTTGATACAGGTAGTGTCGTTTCGTCTTCCCTCTGCCATTCCGACGCCATTCCCTGCGTGCCTTCCATGGGCGCCAATCCCGCGTGAATGCCTGGCGGCCCCATCTTGCGCCCCTCGCCCTTCTCCCTGACCTGGCCCCCGTGGCTGTGCCCCGCTGCCGGCGACTTCCGTAGCGCGAGATTGCTGACTGGCATGGGGAAGAAGTCCGATGTCATGTGGCTCATGTCTCTGATCTCTGCCGCGGGGCGGAGGGCCAATCTTTGAAGCCCTCCGATGCGCCCCCTCAGGTCGAACTCCCCGAAGTCGCTCCCTGCGTGAGACTGGCGGGCGGGTGGTCTGCGCCCCCCCCCCCCCCCGCCTGCGCCGCTCCCTCCCGCCCGCTGCTTTGGCGCTAGTCCCTTCTGCGCACCGCTGGTTTCCCCCTTTTTCCCTTGCCGCCCTTGTGGTGCTTCGGCTCTCCTTCCATCTCAGCGCTTGCTCCTCGTCTCGGTTGCAGTAATCTCCGCGGCGCCATCGCCGCCCTTCACGCAGCGCGGCCCTGGGTGGCGGCAGCGAACATGCATCTGAAAGACCTCCGAGGATGGGGCCCTGAAGCCACGGGGGGCGCAGGTGAGGGGAAAAGGGCTCGCGCGCGAGATGATTCCATATCCCGTGACTCTCCGTCGCTCCCATGACGCGGTCCGTCGCAAATTTTTCGCGGCGAACGAGCCCATGCACCATGGGCACTGGCGCGTTATCACCGGGCCGGGGATCAGAGGGAGACAATTGCGCGCCACTCTCCTGCGCCCTGCCAGCGCCGCCGCCGCAATAAATCGCGCTCCGCGCGCCTGCCCCCCTGCCCCAATTCCCCAATCGCGCCAAAACTGAGCCACCACCTCTCCGCCCATCGCAATCTCAGGCAGCGCTGTGTCCCATGTTTCTCCTGCTTGGCGCGAAAAACTGGGGTCCGACCCCGCCCGCGCTGTCCAATCCATCGTGCCTCTCTTGACCATTGAGATGTCTGACTCCCTCTTCGGGCGCCAACTCCACGCGCCCTCGCTGACCTCCGCCAGCGCCTGGCAGTCCCTGACTACCTGCTTGGCGCATATCCATCAATTCCCCACTCTCTTGACCTGGCAGAGACTGCCCAACTTCGACGCCCCCAACGCCGCTGCCAACACGCCGCCAAAATCCTCTGGATATTTCGCCAACTGTCTGCGCCACCGCCACCTGCGCATCCTCGGGGCCGTCGAGCAGCGCGGTGTCCTCCAACTCCTGTACACCTCCTTGTTGGCGCGGCATCCGGCATCTGGTTGCGCCGTCTGCCTCCGCCCGGCTCGTTCTGCCTCCTGCCATCCATTTAAAAGGAGTTTCATCGCACTGTCTAGTGCCCGTCGGGCGGCATTCTTCCAGCGCCAGCGCCGCCGGCCCGCCGAGGCCCGCCCCCGCCGCAAACGCCTGGAACATCTGAAGACCAGAAGCACCCGCACAGCCTGTAGGCAAGCTGCATGGCCTCGCACCTCCTCCTAGTTGTTCCTGCGTGCCATTGATTTCCTGGCATGCGGTGCCCCGATGCCCTCATCCCCCTCATCGCCGTGCCCTTGGTCTTCTTCTCCCTCTGCAGCTGTTTCGTGGTCCAATCTCGCCCTGGCCCCCGCAGAGCCACCGGGCGACCGGTCTTGGCTGGGGCCAGGCTCCATCTACCATTTTCCAGCTTGCTCTCCAAGCGCTAAGTGGTGGAGTTGATCTGCTCTGCGATTACTGTCGCGTGGGCTCTTGGTCGAACCGGGATAACCTCGCTTCCGCTTAGAGCCGAATGGGGCTGGTAGCTTGCGCGAAACGAGATAACCTCGCTTCTGCCAAGCCCCACCTGGTGTTCCGAGATTGCCTCGCTAACTCCAGATGCCAGAGGGATCGGGCCCGACGAGACCACCGCGTGGGTCTTGGCGATGTCGCCCATGAGCGTGCTGAGCGAGAGGTCGCGCTCCTGCTCGTTGACTGGGCCCACCGCATCATGCAACGTCTGCATCGCGCCCCGCTCTCTTTCTTCCTGGTGCCATCGCCCCACGCGCAGGTTGTATCATTGAACCGTCTTGGGCACAAGGTAAGCCCCATTTGCGCTCCTCGCGTAGTCCTTGCATGTAGCCACTCGTCTGCGCATGCCATGCCCATAGACGTGCAGCGCAGCGCCTCGACCGCAAATTGCAATTCCTCCTCTTTTGACGCGGCGAAAACTGATGCCAATAGTACGTTGCGTTTCGTACTTGCACATGCATTCGTGCAGTCGCAGTTGCTCGCGATGGCGCACTCCTGCTTGTCTTGCTCTCCGATGTGTAGCTTCAACGCGCGTAGTCGCATTATCCCTCGATGTGTTCCCTGCCCCCCCCCCCCCTGTGCCAATGGGTGCCCTTGTGACGGGCCATCCCCATTGGGCAGTGAGCATGTGTAACTCTTTCCCTTCCTATTCCTTTTGATTGCCCTTCCCCGCTGAAAATGAAATAGGTCTGCGCCAGACCAGCGGTGTAGCTTGCGATTGGCGACGCTTGATAAGGATGTCCTCCGGCTTGCTCCCGCACCCCATGCTTGCTTCTTCTTCCATTGCCGAAGATCCCAGTCCAGCCTTCTCGTATCTCCCCAGGTGCCACGTTTTTTCCCCTGCGCCCCACACGCCTCGCCGTCGCCCCCCCCCCCCCCCCCCCTGCCCAGCGCTCCGCCTGATATCCAACCCATCTTCTGAAGCGTGGACCTTCCCACCCTGCATTTGTAAAGCGCGCTGGGCTTGTCCGAGCCCTCCTCGTCATCGCGCCCCCCCGCCGCTCGTGCATCATGCTCCTCCAGCTTTTTGCTCAGCTGCTCGGGGCCCCCCAGGTAATCCATGTTAGTTCTACTGGCACCCCCCGCGGGGGTAAGCTCGCCTTTTTTGCCGCTGTCCTGAAATGCTTTAGCGTGTCT
The DNA here is from genome assembly GCA_963575745.1 of Prorocentrum cordatum. Classification (NCBI taxonomy): domain Eukaryota; class Dinophyceae; order Prorocentrales; family Prorocentraceae; genus Prorocentrum; species Prorocentrum cordatum. The sequence continues at coordinate 191,779 of CAUYUJ010009757.1, forward strand.
CTCCTGTCCTTCTTCGCTGGCGCTCTCAACTCCGTGGCCACTGGAAGCGGCATTCTCCCAGCAATCATCTCGTCGCGCACCTTCTGATGCCCCTCCAGGTCCATCGGCTCGGCTGCCAAGCCCCCGCCATGGGGGCGCGTGCCCAGCTCAGTAAGCCACTACCCCGTGCTCCACCAAGTCCGCGCTGAGACATGATGTCTTTGTTTTGGCCCTCCCCAGTTTCTCTGATATGCCACCCTGCCCCTGCGCATCTCGCTGTAGTTACCCTGCGTTTGCATGGCATATTTTGCGTGCGCGCCAGCTCCTGCTTGATCTCCTCCAATCTCCCCTGCGCATTAGAACCTACCATGCCCACTCTTACCTTCATCCTTTCAGCCAGTAGGGAGTGTCGTAGTGATTGGAATGCGGCCACCCCCCTTGTCTTCCTGATTCCTCCTGATCGGGAAAGCCTCTCTGATAGCGTTTCTGCCCGCCTCACCCCATCTTTCCCGCGTCAGATCTGCTGCATGGGGTTCCTGCAGCTCACTCCAGGCTTCGTCTGCCGCGACCCCCCCCGAGTTGCGCGCCGAGAAAATCTCGCCAATGCTTCTCCTGGGGGGGGGGGTCAACGGGCCCCCCCTGCGATGCGACCCGAGAAAACCTCGCAAACGCTTTGCTTGGAGGCGCAGCCTGGATCGCACTCCGAGAGAACCTCGCTAATGCTCCTCCTGGCTGCTGCGACTGGGCGGCCTGCAGGCGGCGGCCGAACGCGCGCGAGAATTCGGCTCTCAGTCGACCTTTCCTCGGGCGCACCATCGGCATGTTGCGTTCCACCTCTATGTCTGCTCCCTGCTGCCTGTGATTGCCCGAATAAGGGGATGGGTCCTCCAATCCGATATCCAAGCCCCGTGTGATGTGGTCTCTGTGCCCTCTCGCTCCGATCGTCTGCAGTTTTTTTGCCGCTCCTCTCAATGCTGCGCACCTCCACGCATGGGGAAGTGCCCCCGTCGGTTTGCAATGTGGTCTATCCTGCTCGACATCACCTGCTCGTTTTTTCACGCAGTGCAAATAGGCCCACGCTCAATGAAAGTCGTGAACTCCGACAGTAGGCTGTGAACACAAAGTGCCCTGAATGTGGCGCCATTGTCGTTCTCCGCTGCCTTAGCCATTGGCCCCAATGCTGCTGCATGTTTGCTCGAACTGCGCCTGCTGACCACCGGGTCCCTGCTGTCTGACCTGCGCATTCCCAATTGGCTGTTGATGTCCCCTCCCACAATGATCCGCCGGCCCCCTTGCGGGGCCACCAGGCTGTAGGCCGGGAGTGCGCTGCTCGCTGTGCCAGTTGCAGCTTCCAGTTTCCACTGTTGCAGTTCTGCCTCTTGCTGCTTACTGTTCCTTGTTGATGAACGCGCGAGGGGGGGGCTCAAACAAGCGGAACTACCGCGCCCTGGGAGCGTTCTCAGAAAATCTGGGAGGGGGGGTAAAAATTGAAACCCCTCGCGCAGATCCGCAGGGCCAGGGTCCAAAAACACAAGGGATTTGCCACATTTGTGAACTTCACTGGCACCCTTCAGGCAAATCGGCGGTGTCAGGGTCAACGAACATATGGGATTTGCCACATTTCTGAAATCCGGAGGCGCCCCTCATGCAGATCGGCGGGGTCAGGGTCCAAAGCGCGCAACGGACGCGCCACATTTTCAAAAATCGGCGGCGCCGCTCACGCAAATCGGCGGGGTCAGGGTTCAGAAAGACAAAAAAAAATGCACGATGTTTGAAACTCGGTGGCGCCCCTCATGCAGATCGGCGAGGTCAAAAAAAAAACACCAGGGATTTGCCAGACGTTTGAAATTCGGTGGCACTCGTCGCGCAGATCGGCGGGACCAGGGCCCCAAAACACAAGGGGCGCGCCACATTTTTCAAATCCGGTGGCACCCCTGACGCAGATCGGCAGGGTCAGGGTCCGAAAACAGAAGGGCTGTGTCACATTGCTGAAATTCAGTGGCACCCCTCACGCAAATCGGTGGGGTTATGGCCCAAAAACACGAAAGATGTGCCACATTGTTCAAAGTTGGTGGCACCCTTGATGCAGATCGGCGGGGTCAGGGTCCAAAAACACAAAAAAAAAAAAATGCTACATGTCTGAAATCCAGTGGCACCTCTCACGCAAATCGGCGGGGTCAGGGTCCAAAATCAAAGGGATGTGCCACGTATCTGAAATCCGGTTGCACCCCTCACGCAAATCGGCGGGGCCAGGGTCCAAAAACACAGGGGGCGTGCCACATTCCCGACATTCGGTGGCACTCCTATCGCAGATCCGCAGTGCAGGGTCAATAGAAAAACAACAGGGATTGCAACATTCCTGAATTCGGTGGCACCCCTCACGCAGATCGGCGTTGTCAGGGTCGACAAACAAACAGGTCCCGACACTGCTTCACGGCGGCGCCCAGACCTCATGATTTAGCTCTTTGCATCTCCCATTATCCGAAACAGGGGGCCGGCGGCATGGGGCGACGCCCTTACGGATTATAGATCTGCCACCCGTTTCGTCGCATTTCTTTTCGACCCACTGCATAATTGGTTTGAAATCATTCCATTGTTCGTGTGCCCTGTGTCTGGCGGGAAAAAACTGAAAATATTGTGACGTCGTGCGCTCTTGTCCTCAAAATGGTACATGCCGCTCTACCCTGCCAGTTGGGCCGGGGCGAACACTGCGTGTGGAAGGCCCTGTATGTCATCACCCCGTTGGAAATAATGAACGTCGTACCACATGACTTGTTAATGCATGTTCCCTTGTTTGCCCCGACCTGCACAGCCGCATGATATTTGTTGCTCCTCTCCTTCATCGGCTGTGGCCCAGCCCATTGGTGTGTCCCTGTCAGTACAATCGCATCCCACTCTCGTAGTGCACTGCGTATCTCTTCCTATCTGTCCGTGGTATTCGCTGCAAGGGGACTGTAGAATACAAGCCTCATCAGTGTCCATGTCAAGAGTGCTGCAATCGCCATCCATCCGCCATGCCCCCCATAACTCCCTCTCTGGCCCGTGCGATTGCGGGCCGGTCGTTGCGAGAGAGTTTCAGCAAGCCCTTTCGCCGTCGGTTCTCAAAGTGCCTAAGCCTCCAACGCCGACTAGGAGGAGGAGGGGGAGGAGAGGAGGAGGAGGAGGAGGAGGAGGAGGAGGAGGAGAAAGATAATGAGGATGTGGACAAGGATGGGCATCGAGATATGGATTGGTGCACTGCGCGTGTCACCTCCCGCTGCCTTTTCTAGCCATCGTCACGGCCCAACGGAGAATACGTGCGGCTGCGCGAAGGAGCGGGGGAATAACGTCAATCGACTCAAATGGTGCGAACGGAAATCCAGAGATGTCACATCGACTCGACCCGCAGGCCACTGGACCTCTCGACCAACTGCTCGACCCCTTTGCCCCCCAACCCCTGCGGGTCTCGTCGCCGTGTGGGACTGCTGCCCTAGCTGTCCTCCCAAACGGCACCAGATGGCCTCGACATGGCCCACTACTTCCCAAGATGGACCAAGATGCCCTGGCGCCCCCCCCGACCCACAAACCAACAACGATGGCCCCAACGCGACCCAAAAAGCGTACAAGAGCACCTGCAAAAGAACACCCGATAAGCAAACACACGCCCCACTCTCTGAACAAAAACCGTCCTTTTTACCGTCTGCCATTGTGGTCCGAACGCCGCACAAAACAGCCCAAGAGGGCCCCACACATCGATGCCAATCGGCCCGCGCGGCCCCATAAGGAGCCCCGACACCCGCCAAGAGCGCACTAAAGCGGCCCCAGCTATGCCTGAAGAAGCTCATGAGGGCCCCATCCAAGAAATCCCAGAGAAGGAACTCGACCTGACATTTCGGACCCTTCGCCCCAAGACCCCCACGGCATCAGTGACTGTGGGAGTGGGCAGTACTGCTATGGTCGTGCATCGTGGGCAACGGCGCGCATGCCACAGCATTTTGTCCGCTCTCGGTTGCTGCACGCCTGTGCGTCGTGGGGCCATGCTTCGGGGGGGAGAGGATGGCGTTGGGGGGCGAAACTGGACCTATCATCCGATGTCGTGGTTATGTTCGCAACGTTGCTCCCCAGAGGTTCATACATATCTCTTCCCGGGGGACGGTCCTTGTTCACGCGCCGTTGTCGGCGGACCTTCCGTTGTTACTTTTTCTCCAGGCGCGAGGACGGCAGTCGAGCAGGGACCGACCGTCTTGGCTTTTCTATGGGCCTGCCACAACATGCTCGAGAACAATAAATGCTCGATCAAGAAGAAACAATGCGCTTAGAACATAAGGCTGCCGATGTGTCAACAAGACGGTCTCAACCACGCATGCTCAAATATCATTTTGTGCAGCACTGTTGGTAGACAAACTCTGGTGGGCCCATCAGCAAACCAGGACGCCTCACCGCTGCTTGAATGTGGGAACTGCGAGACAATGTTATCTAGCGATTGGGGAAACCCAAAAATGACCGATACCGCTACTTCGCGGATTTTGACCAGGAATTCGAAGAGAATCTAGCGGTGGTGACGAAGGCCTCCCAGCAGGCCCCAAAATGGGAAAACGGTCGAAATGTGTGTACCTCTTCCTCCTCTGAGCGATGCCCTGGCTCAACCGCTGCCCCCCCGCGCAGCCACCAGCTCCGCCCCCTCCGCGCCGACGCCAGGCCGCAGCAGGAGCGTGCGCTGGCTGGGCGAGAGCTCGTCCGTGCTCGCGCCCTGGCAACAGGGGCGGGCCGGGCAGCTGCGCGTGCGAGGGGAACGATACCCATCGGTCGGAAAAAGTGGGTGTGGGTGCCCGCCCGTCTCCTCAGGAGGACGGAAAAGGTGAAGCCACTCGATTCTTGAAGTAGGAAGGGCGCTTAAATTAGATTGGAATATGGGAATCCCAAAACACCTAGTTCCAACGACCGATGGGTAGTGGGGGTGTTGGACGAAATCGCTGCGGGCGTTTCCATTTTCGGCCAACCGAAACCTCCAGAACCGTCAAGACAAAACAGAACCAGATCCAAAACGGCGCGAACGAGAATCCCAACACGAAACAACTGTGGATCCCCAAACGGGAAACCACGCGCCGATCTTGGAAAAGGGAAGAACCCCCCCCAGCGATTTAGACATCATGTAATTAAGGGGGAGGGGTATACCAATGGGGGGGGTAGCGAATCAGCTCATGAAGCCTGTTCGGGGGTTTGGCGCAGTTTCTCTTCAGACTCCGCCGAAATTACTTGCATGGGGGGAGGGTGCGTGGCGATGCTCGACGTGAAATCTTAAGCAGGAAAAAACAGTAAGACACTCGACTGGAACATAAACTTGTTTGCGCCCTCCCCGTAAAGGCCGCGCATTCGCTCGTGAGGTGATGTAGATTTCGCACTCTCGGGGGTGAATACTTTCAAATCGTGAACATCGTGGGCGGCGCGAGGAAGTCTGACATGCGCCCTCTGCTGGGCGCGGTACGGTGCGCGTGGAAAACAATGCGTTCTCTGGATAGCTCTCTGCGAAACAAACGCGGGCACTGCACAAATCACGACGTAGGAGGTCGAGGAGGAGGAAGAGGAAACACGCGCGGGAATCAGAAAGCGGCCGATCGCATGTCTGCCCCTCGGCCATAGGAGAACTGAACTTCGGGAAGAGGTCAAATCCATCCTCCTCCTCATGTTCCTCCTCCTCCTCGTGTTGCTCCTCCTCCCACTGAGGCCGATCGGCTCTGTGAGCCCCGCGAGGCCAGTGGGCCCC